>CM073136.1:48060458-48366424 GCA_037039145.1 Fundulus diaphanus
ACAGAGACAGACTTTCCAAGGCCCCATGAAGCTAAATTAGACGGTTAAAACCAGAGGTGGGTAGAGTAGCCAGAATATTTACTCAAGTAAGAGTTGCACTACTTCAACATATTTTCACTCAAGTCAAAGTAAAAAGTACCCAACTAAGAAATTACTCAAGCAAGAGTAAAAAAAATTATTTTGTAAGAAGGCTACTCAAGTACTGAGTAAATATTTATAACAAACTGATTTAATATTTCAAAATGATGTAATTGGTCAGGCAAAATATTCAATTATGTACAAATTCTGGTATTTTAACGACCAATTCAATTCAATTCAATTCAATTTTATTTATATAGCGCCAATTCATGAAACATGTCATCTCGAGGCACTTTACAAAGTCAAATTCAATCATATTATACAGATTGGGTCAGATTATACAGATTGGTCAAAAATTTCCAATATAAGGGAACCAGTTGATTGCATCAAAGTCCCGACAAGCAGCATTCACTCCTGGAGAAGCGTAGAGCTACAGGGAGAGTCGTCTGCATTGTACATGGCTTTGCATCAATCCCTCATACTGAGCAAGCATGAAGCGACAGCGGAAAGAAAAACTCCCCAACATAAAAACATTACAAACAATAACAATTACAAAGTAAGTCAGGCAGAAGAAACACTTTTCTAAACTATGTTCTTCAACATAAAACGTATGAAACCAAGCAGTTAATGTGTGTAAATAAGTTAGGACAGTGCAAAGTACTTCCAGTAACAATATCTGCTGTTTACTGTACGGTTACTTGACCAATAAATGGCTCCATGAGGTCAGCAGATAGAAAACAGCATTAAAACAACAAAACCTGTGTACAAACAAGAAGTCTCACCTTAATATAAACTGTAGATGAGTCTCTCTGCTGCATTTTGGTTGAAACAAGTTTGTTCTTTATTCAGTAAAGTTACTCACAGTGGACAGAGTAGCCAGACTTTTTACTCAACTAAGAGTAGCGATACTTCTTTATGATATTTACTCAAGTAAAAGTAAGAACTACAGTGCAGCAGAACTACTTTTAAAAGTAAATGTTGTTAAAAAAGTTATTGCGCCGCATTGATGCAGTATTCACGCAAAAGGAGCCCAGACCTGGTACAGAGGGCACAGAAATTAACATACTTTTCAGAAACCTGACATTTCTGCCCAACGTATCTTTATTGATCTTATGTAATATTCTAATTTTCTGAAACACTGAATTTTGGGTTTACATTCCCTGTAAACCATAATCATCACAATGACAAGAAATATTTAAATCTGCATGTAATGAATTTATATAAAATATGAGTTTCAGTTTCTCAAATGAGTGACAGAAAATATTGAACTTTTTACCAAAATTTTACTTTTTTTTCAGTACTTTAATCCGGGGGACCTGGATACAAATCCCAGTTACGTCAGGAATGGTGTCCGGCATTAAAACTCTGCCAAGTCTGTGTGCATTGCAAGCTGTAATGATTGCTGTGGCGATCCCTGAATAAGGGAGCCGCTAAAAGGAATGAATTTACCCACTGAGCGATCATAAAAGGTGATTTTTCCTGTTCTGGCTGCTGCCCTCCATGATGTTCACCCACAGGTTGAGATGCAGACGCAACATGTGACCTGACGCACACATAAGAGCTCATCAAATGCATGTTCCTGCAGGAAGCCGGGTGTCAACCTCTGACCTTTCCCATAATCTTTGCAGATAAATAGGGACAGTAAGTGCTCAGTGGGAGTTGCTGGAGATGAATAACAAGACGCGGTCTGCTTCCAGTTTGTCTGTCAGTAAAGCTGGAGATCATGAAGCAAGGTTCAGTCCGCCTCTGTGAACATGGAGAGGGCAACATGCACATTCATCTCTGCAGCGATACTCCCTCGCATGGGTTCCTGACATGAAATAGAGCCAAAATAAGCACTGAATTGCACGCTGTATTTACATTAACATGTTCTGGTATGACCTGAATGCAGCAAAGACTGGTTTTAGCTGCACATAGAAAGGTGATAATGTAAATATGTTGGAGCTGGAGCTTTTTTGGGAGGGCTGGGTTAGAGAGAAAACAAGTTTGTCATAATGAAGATGAAAAACATCTGAACGAGCAGATTTGTGGTCCCCTAAAAAACAAGCCAGTAGCTGCATGTAGCTTCATTATAAGGTCATGTTTATAGTTATAACTAAAATATTGTCCTAAGTTTTCAATAGACATAATCTTGTTCATCTGAGGGAGAAATAAAATTACTTCTCATTTTGTAAAGTGCGTTGTTAATTTTAGTTAAAAGAAAAAAAAAGTTAGCTGAAGGCACTTTACAAGGTGGTAAATGGCTTGTACTTGTCATTCACCCTTTCACACACACGACAAAAGAGAAAGATGTCAGATTCTCATCCAGGAACATTTAATGAAATCAATAAAGCACAATTAAACAATATTGATAGGTCCAAATTGATTCCACACCAGTTTCATCCCATCCATCCATCCATCCATCCATTTTTCCAAGATCAGGGCAGGGAGGCAACAGCTCCAGGAGGTAACCCCAGACATCCCTCTCTCCAGCGACATCGTTCAGCTAATTCTGGGAGATCCTAAGGCGTTCCCAGGCCAGATGATATGTATAGTTCCTCAAGCGAGTTCTGAGTCTACCCAGGGGTCTGCATCCAGTGGGAGACGCCCAGAAAACCTCCAAAAGGTGACGCCCAGGGGGCATCTTGGTCAGATCAGACCGCTGCCAGTCCATGGCACCAGGGACTAGTCTGCTGAGGCCTCTGCCCTCACCTGCCACCCAACTTTTATTGCACCCAATCCCGATGATCCTCTCTTCAGATGGTGGGCCCACAAGAGGGAACATCGGAGTGAACTCAGCCACCAGGTGCTCACCAGCCCACCTAAGCCTGGCTCCTATAGGGTGCCTCAGTCTCCCTTATCTGGACGAGGTTCACCTATTTTTTGTGGTCATATCATCAGGATTACTGAATCCCTCATCATCTGACCCTCTACACGTTAAAGCTATAGTTGGTAATCCTGTTCAGAAACACTTTTTGTAAAATGTTGCTTCCATCCTGAAAGTAGTAAATACATTATGTATTCACAAAAAGGAGGTTAAAAATTGTTTTCTGTGGGAGCTACAGGCCTGTAAAAACTCTGACCAATCCCTGCCAATTGGCCCAAGGGGCAGGGATTGGTCAGAGAATCTGGAAAAGGTTTGCTTTTTTTTTCCAGTTTCTAATCTTTTCAGTTTCAAATTTGTAATTTTTTTGAACAAACATAATGACCCCAATTTAGTTCCATATGTATTCCCTCTTGTTTCATTAATATAATTATGGTTATTGTTGGTAATCCTGTTGGATTACCAATGGGACCGAATGGCAGGGATTGGTCAGAGTTTAGGTTCCTGCTCTCATCCTTCTCTGTCTCTTGAGTTCTGGGTTTATCACTTTATCTATAGACCAGTTCACGCGTGGCTTCACGAGCTACATCCGCGCTACATGCGGGTCCCGCGGGTAGGCAAAAACAGTACTGTTCTCGTCTACTACCGTGACAAAACGGGTGAATTAGAGCGTGCTTTTAGTTCGTTTATTTTTGGAATCTAAACAATGCCTACGACTTGTTGTGCTCCCGTTTGCACACAGAGGCAGTCCAAATCGTCGGATCTATGTTTGTTTCGTTTACCGAAGGACGAAGAAAGAAGAAAGAAATGGATAATTTCAATGAAAAGGATGCAGGTAGACAATCCCAATCGACTGTGGGAGCCATCATACCATGCAGTCTACACTTTTTGCACTGGTCATTGTTCTACTTAAATAATTATATAAATAAAAAATTAGGATATATACTTAAGTCAAGACGTAAACGTTCGTTACGTGTACAATGTATGCAAACCCTCTGGCATGAGTCTGTGAAAAGGATTAATAGGACAAAAACACCAAAATAATCCTTTGTGAACAATGTTTTTTTTTAACCTACCGGTGGCGGGTCTTCCTCTCTGCTGAGGCGCTGTCTGTGTCTGACTCCGCTTTCGGATGTTACACAAACATGTCTGAACATGTCCCGATTTGAAATAATTGTAGCCGTCCAGTGATTTCATGGCTTTCATGCTCTCTCGTGTGTACTGGCCTGGCGTGTTGATAAGGTAGCTGTATGTGTTGCCGTACGGAACACTTGGCCAGCATTTCACAGACTCGATCCATCCCTTCAGGCTTTTGCTGTTAGAATCTGGCAATCTGATAACATCAACCATCAACTTACTCTTATAACGATCTTGTGATACGTTATCTAAAGAACAAAAATACGTCGAGAACTTGTCGTTTCCTTTGTTTGTGTCCGCCATTGTGTTCGCCTTTTGCCTACCAGTCCGTCGCGCATGCGCGGAAAACCCGGATCAAAACAATAACAATGAACTGGTCTATTGGTTGTCCCACATGCCATCATTCTGAGGCGCTCACGTAACGTCAGTGTCCGTGCTCGTTCCTCCGTAGTTTCTGCTTGCTGGCTGCGCATCCTCAATTCTAGTGTTTATGTATCCAGCTAGCTTAGCGGCTAGCTTGGCGGCTAGCTTAGCGGCTAGCTTGGCGGCTAGCTTAGCGGTTAACGGTTCATTGTAGCTCCACTGCTCTCATCGTAGACTTTGAACATGGCTGAGAGTCACAAGAAGCAAACCGTGTTCAAGTTTATGAAAAGAAGAGGAAGAATGGGGTACCGCGAGCGAGCTATTTTTAGAAACGTAACGTCACGATGACGTCACATCACGTGGTACGCAGTAGGACAAACTCCCAAACCCGCAGCTGTTTTGCTGTGGAAGAGACGTGCGTTAGCCTTGGTTTTACTCGTTTAAAAGACTGCTTTTTCCAAAATCTAAGACCATGGTTTATAAACATTGTTGCTATGGAACGTGCAACAGCGACTCGAGGTACGCTGATCGGCCGCATATGAAGGATGTTTTCTTCATTACTTTCCCGAAATTCAAGAGTGCCAAGGAGAAATGTGTGCGCTGGGTACACCGGTGCGGTCGGCCTACATATGTAGCAAGGATTTTGTCGGAGGAAAGGGCCCAACCGAAGAACATCCTGACCCAATTCCAGCGACATCAAGTATCGAACAGGTAAGATTATTTTGGTGGCCGACATGTTAGTAATGAAGCGCCTGCTACCATGATAGCATATAGGCTATCATGGTAGCAGGCGCTAACATGATACCCTGCTACCAGGATAGCCTACTCAAAAACATTTCAAATGAGACAAACATTAAACATATACCGATCCCTGGACGGTGATTACAAACAAAAAAACGGCCGACAACGGCATGACCGCCGCGCAGGAAAAAAAAAACAAAGCTTACCGTTCGATCGACTCGGCCCGTTTTCCGGTCTTTTTAAGCCCTCGACACTCAAGCCATCGTTTGAGCTGAAGGTTGGTGTGTTCTTCGACAGTGTGACCAGTAAACCGTGCGCCTGGGACATCGTTTTGGGAAAGTTTAATGGCTGCAAAGTCGGTCATATCGCTGGTTCTGTTGCTGGTTGCTACGTGCGTTCTCTATCGGTTTGTCCTACCTAAGCGGCAAAAGGGGCGTTGCTCTTGAGGCGGTGACGTCATGTGCGCGGTACCCCATTAAATAGAAAGTAATAAGACCAGAGTCTTGCTCATGCGCAGTTATTAAAAAATGGACTGGGAGGGGGGGATCGCCGACCCTAGCTTTAAGGTGGCGATTTAAGGGAGGGTTGTACAATACAGTGGAGTCAAATTCAGTTTAATGTGCCACTAGGTAAAACGTTCTCTTTATAAGGAACCCCAGCATGACACTTTGAGTCACTGACTTTACATCCCTGGAAATGGAGGGTTGTTCCTACCTGGGTTTGGGATCGGTCTCAGCCTGAAACAGAGGAATTTGTGTCTCAAACGATAAGCATGGAGATGGACAGACTTTAGCGGCCCATTTATGTCCAGATCCTCTGCAATGGTAATGGGATATCAATCATGGCTCTAAGACCCAGAGAGATCCCTGAAACAACCAGAAAAGACTTTCCCTCGTGTTGTGGGTGGGTTCTCCCTTAGAGATAAGCTGCTGCTCCACACCTTCAGCCAGTTTATGAGGTTTGGAGACCTTCTGCTTTTTGTGGCTTACTGGGCCCATCCCAGCAGAAGGAGACAGAACTTACCGGAGAGATTAAATATCCTTTTTGGACTCTTTGAGACCACCCTTAAGGTTTTTCCCACCTGTCTGACACTGTCTTGGATAGACAGTGTGATCCTGGCTGTTTAGCATTTGTTGTAAGGATGTTGACTTTCTGTTTTCATCTATGAACACATCTGGATTGGATGGTCCACTGGTGCAATCAGAACCACCTGGAGCTTAACCTCCCCAACAACACCGTGCCTGCTGTGGACTCCTTCAGGTTCCTGGGAGCCCCTCTTTCTCGGGACCAGAGATGGTCCTCACACATAGATGCCGTTCAGAAGAAGCCCCAGCAGAGACCGGACTTTCTGCGGCATCTCAGGAAGTCCAACCTTCCCCAGGAGCTGCCGGTCATCTTCTCAATGTGTGATTTGGCTCATCCATGACACAGGCCCGGTCCAGATTGCAACCAGCAATGACGTCTGCAGAGAGGATCATCCGTGCTGACCTTCCATGCTTTAATCTGCATTTAATCAAACCTTTTTATTCCCATATAAGGAAATCAAGATGCTTTTATTTGTTTGCCACAGATGGTCAGACCCATTTCTTACTTTCTACCCTGAAGGTCTCTTCATACCTGAGTCAGCAGCTCCTCCTTTGATCAGGTCTCCTCTTACAGCACATTTCCTCTGATCTCAGCAGGACCAAGCGAGAAGTCCAGCTCTAATTATGACTCAATGGCCGCTCACAGGGGAGAGGAAAAGTGACGGAGGTCTGTTTCCAATCTGGGAACCACAAATATTTTCCATTCGCTTCCTCTGATTCTATCGCGTTTCATCTAATAAACAACTAATTTAAAAAGAAAAAAGGTGGCCGCGTTTTACAAAAACAGGAAGACTCTTTTGAAAGGAGACGATGGCTTTTGGTGGAGCAGCAGCTGTGAAGCTGGTAAAACTCCACCTGAACTTTGTTTTTGTCAGTGTTTGAGTGACACAGATGCTCCAATCTGGTGCCTGTACTGCAGATTTGGTTTGGGACGAACTCGGTTCTCCCTCAGAGGGTGAACGATTGCGACCCAAGTTCTCCCTGAGGACCAGACGCTAACATTATTTTCTGTTTGTTTAACTTTGCTCTGGAGGCCTGATGTAGTGCTGGAAAAATAACCAGAGCCTGCAGAGCAAAGGTCTTATTTATTTGTTTTTGGGAAACCGAGTCTGAGAAGAAGGAACTTTCTGTACGTTTCCACAGCTGCTCTGATGTAATTAATATTTACTGATGCATTGAGACACTTTTTTTCTGTCCGCTCCTTTGATGCACAATTCAGGAGTCCTGTTGTTGCTGCCTGATTAAAAACAAACTGAGCGAATGGTGCTCTTGTTGGTGAAAATTCTCTGTCATCCAGGTCAAGATCAAAACATGTCAAAGATGCTCTCCAAACCTGTGGATACCCTAACTAGGCTTTTGTCAAATCAGCAAGGAAATCCAAAAGACACGTTGCAGAACAAAACGTAGAGAAGAACAAGCGCAGAGACATTGTCATCCCTTATGTTGCTGTAGTCTCTGAAAAACGCAGGAGGATCTCTAAACACAAGATCCCAGTACATTTCAAACCCCACAGGACCCTCAGACAGAGGCTGGTGCATCCCAAGGACAAAACATGGCTCAACACAGGAGAGCTACCTCCTCAGGACAAGACTCAGCCGTCCACCTACACCTTAAGGATGAAGGAAACTCTTACTCTGTCCAAAATGTGAAGGACAGAGAAAGATGGTTTGAGAGAAGGGTGAAGGAAGCCATTTACGTAAAGCGAGAAAAGAACAACTTTAAACAGAGGGGGAGGGCTAAGGTTTCAACTATCAAAAACTTACAACACAGCTATTGGATTGATTCCTGCCAAGTTTCACACCAGTTCACACCTCCATGCATGTGACCTCAACATTTAACCTGTGAGCCAGGCTAACGATGAGCCTAACGACTCTCCATTGTTGGAGCGACCAGTTCCAGGTGAATCTGCAGGTGAATCTCAGCTCTAACGAGGCCTGCAGGTCTATAAAGCTGGAACTCACTACTCCAGACATTTTTAACTGAGAAGGCTTCCTGGATGGGAAGTGAAAAATCTTAAGTTTCAGAATAGAAGTCCAGTTGTTTAATTTTTTAACCTTTTTTTTTTTTTAAAGTGCTCTTATAACAGGTTTTTGAATCAGGCAGCGGCTATAAATCAGGGACACAAACACTTTGTGTAAAATAAAAACAAGAAAGCAGCACATAAGCAAACTAAACTGGTGACTTTTGGTTTGATTGTTTTTTATCATGCTGCTAATTTTGTTGGTCTGGAATGAAAATCATTAGAGTCCTCACGTGGAACAAAAAGAGGTGGTTATTGGTTTTAACATCATGGAAAAACAGCTCCATCTAAATGCTGGAGAGTTACTTCAGCTTCATGCCTGTTCACACTTGCAGCTTGTTGTTTGGTCTGGTTTAAACCAGGGATGGCATGAGGTGATTGTGACAGCCGGTTGGGTTTAAGCCAGTGTCAGAATGAGGAAAACACATCTGTTGGGTTTAATTGCTTGTGCAATTCTCGTCCTCAAGGGCTAATTCCTGCAGGTTTTAGATTGGGTTTTTCTCTAACACACCTGAATCATATTTAAATGATCTCTTTTTTTATTATTCCTTATGAGTTGAAAACTCATAAGGAATAAAGTGACCATTAATTATACATTAATCAGTTTACTCATTTTCAAAATAAAACTGGGCCTTTTTAAATTTATATATTCAACCCACTCTTCCAGCATGACATAAACCATCCCTGTCTATTGATTATAAATGCCGTCATCGCTTCCATTTTATAAATATCCAGTAGTATTTCCCACCATGTTGTCAAATTTGGTACTTTCTGTGATAACCATTTATTAGTTATACACTTCTTACAAAATACCAAATAGAAATGTATCCTTTTCATCCAAGCCTGTGGCACATTTCCAAATAAAAATTGTATTTATAACAAAGGGGATTACACATTTAAAAATATCTTGCAATGTTCTATGAATATTTTTCCAATATTGTTTAATTAATGAACAGTCCCACATATTATGAAAGTAATTCGCTCATTGATTTCCACATTTTCTCCAACAGACAGGGTGATTTCTATCATAATGTGACTTCTGACATGGAGTAATAAAGTATCTAATTAAGGTTTTCCATCCAAAGTGTCTCCATTTCTGTGAGGAAGTACATTTCCATCGATGTTTCCGTATTGAAGTCCATTCCTCCTCAGATATGTTTATTCCTGCTTTTTTCTCCCATATTGCCGTAACAGTCCCAGTTGAGCATGACAAGGGATTTGACAAAAACTGTCTTGTAAATGATCTATTAACTAAAAATGGTTCGGTAAACGTCATATTAGTGTTCATAACTCTTCTTAGTCGTTAGACGTAGAGATTGTTTGGAGTCAGAAAATATACGTGGTAGGTTCGGGCATTTATAAGCGTTAGAAAAATGTAATTCAAGTTTATACATTTTGGGGAGTGGTGACCTTGTGGCTAATTAGAGTAAGATGCTGCCCGCTGCTCCCTGAAGAATGGGTTAAACAGGACACATTTCACAGGAATGGATATTACAATGACAAATAAAGATGATTATCGTCATTACTATTTATTAGCGTTTAAAACACTTGTTGCTTGTTGGATTTAGGCAATTGCTAGGGATGGGAAAACATCCTATTGGTGAAGTTTAGGAAGATGTAATTTTGGCAAGGTCAGTACATTAGTTGGTACTGTTTATATTACATTTCTCAGTAGTTAGGCTTAGAAATTTGTTGGGGTTAGGGAAAAATATTTGCTTTATTTACACATGTTAGGGTTAGAAAAAACCTTAATGGTTAGAACTTGGGTTGTTCATTTTGAACATTCAATTCAATTCAATTCAATTCAATTTTATTTATATAGCGCCAATTCATGTCATCTCAAGGCTCTTTCCAAAGTCAGACTCCATCAGATCCTCCAGGTTGGTCAGAAAGTTTCCTCTCTAAGGAAACCCAGCAGGTTGCATCAAGTCTCTCCAAGCAGCATTCACTCCTCCTGAAAGAGCGTAGAGCCACAGTGGACAGTCGTCTGCATTGTGCACTTTGTACACTATAGCCACATTTGTTAATTAAGCTCGCCAAGAGACATCATTTCTACTCATATAAACACAGTCTAGACGGGTCCGGATTCCAGATTAAACAGATGCAGGTCACTCCTGGTATTTCCTGTAAACTCACCATGCAGCACTTTCCTTCTGTAGCTAAAGGTTCTGTTTTGAAAACACCAGCATTGCAAGAAGACTGCATTTTAATCAAGGGCAAACGGCAAAACCCTGCTGCCTCGCCACATCTGGAAACCAAATCCATGTTTCTCTATTAACTTTTTAATCAAGCTCTTTTCCCTGACAGTGATAAAGAGTCTTTTCCCCCTTATTGATGTAACACAGGATGGCTGGTTGACGACTTCCTGTACCACCCTGGACTGTAAATTAGGTCCAGTAACTCCCTCCTGGGAGGCGAGGCGGGTGGAGGCTCTGACTCACTGATGGTGAAAGCTTTTTGTTTGACAGCCCAGATAAAGCTGCTCATGGACAGCAGATCTTTCTCAGTAAATTAGGAAAAAAAAATTGTCAGGGCAGAAGATTTTTACAATAATAGAACAGTTAAATACATGTAGCATTAAAAAGTAAAGTTGGATTTAATGAATTAAAGTTTAATTGAACAGCGCGACCACACTGAGAGTGACACGTTTTGGAGTTAAAGGTTTTGCTGTTTTTAAACACATTTCCAGACTAGCCTCTGACGTCACCATGAACATCACAGGCACCGTAAACTCTGAAGCAGAACAAATGCAATTAAACAGAACATGTTCTGATAGAAAATGCGGATCTGAGAGGGTGTTAGCCCTCAAGTAAACCAGTAAGAGGAGAAAAAAATGGGCTTAACCAAACTTTTTCAGCTTTAAGTTTTGACTTAATACTCACACGTAACAGGCCTGATGGTTCTACTGCACTACACTTTTAACTTTTATTATTTATTATTAGAATTTAGATAAAATTGGTACTCTTTTTCATAATTTTAACATGTTTTGAGTGAAGCGTGTCTCGTTTCCCATCAGAACAAAAAAAGTTTTTGCCGGGGGTATGAATAATTTCAGGCTTAACTGTATGAGGAATTACTTAAGCAACATCGCAGGGCATCAGTCAGGAAGTTAAAGCTTGGGCCCCAAGAAAGCCCAGATCTCAGTCCTGGAGAAACTCTGGATTCATGGAAGATTGAGTGGAAGGAAAAAGTGTTGTAGGGAACGCTCACACCAGTGATGACAGGAGGAACGGCCCAAACTCTAGTAAACCATGGCGAGAAGCTTAAATAGTAATAGTAATATCATCTTTATTGTCATTGAAACATACATTACAACGAAATTTGTTCTCTGCTTTTAACCCATCACCCTTGGGGAGCAGTGGGCTGCCATGTGCGGCGCCCGGGGAGCATTCTGGGGTTCAGGGTCTTGCTCAGGGACCCACAGTGCCAGCACTGGGGATCGAACCAGGTACTTGCATCGTTCTCTGAGTGCAAGCGCACTGCTCTAAAGTACTTTACTGTACTGTAAAGTGCTGTACAGTACTAAAAAGGATCAATCCAAGAAACAAATAATAATAAAATACAACAAAATACAACAAAAAGCAATAAAAGCAAAATAAAACATACCACAAAGACTGTAGTTAAAAGAAAGAGAAACAGCAATAAAACAGCTAAATCCGTGTCAAAAGCCACCGAATAGTGGCATTACAGTTTAAAAGGTAATTCTTCAACATACTAAAGGAAATGTCTGTAAACCTCTTGTTTTAACTTTTGTCAGGTGTTGTGGAGGTGTAACAGGATCAAAGTGCAGACTGGAACTCGAGATTATCATGATGGATTGTAGAATTCATAATTGGAAAAAAAAGACTAAATTACTTAAAAGTGCGAAGAGAACAGGACAAGAAGCACGTACAGAGACGCACAAAAGTCCAGCGATGAACAATGATGACCAGTGAGCTTATATACTGAGGAGTGGAGAAAGACATTGGATGCGTGTGTTAATCAGGAGATAATTTGGAGCAGCTGAGGCACAAGGTGAGCAGGGAGACTGAGGGAGGGAAACTAATTCATATTAGTCTGAACTAAGACACAAAGAAACTATTTAACCAAGGGGAAAAGTCTAACAGGGATCAAACCTAAATAAATCCAAATCTACAAAGAGCAAAACACAAGAATAAATTAAGAAACTGATCACAAATGAATGAACTATATTGGCAACGCCTAGAGAACATAAAAAGCAAGGAACAGCAACACAAAACCAACCTAAACACCTAAGGATCAAAACATTTCTAGAAATATCTCCATCTTATTATGTTGGCATTTAGGACACCTGAATGAGTACGGTTTCAACTGTTAAGGGTTCAGAGACTTTCTCTTGCAGGTACTTTTTTATTCCTTTTGACATTTGACATTTGAATTGAGAAAGCTTTCTGGATGGGAAGTGAAATGTCTTCAAACTTCGGAAAAAAAGTCCAGTTGTTTTGTTTTTTAACTTTTTTTGGAATTTTTTATTCCTTTAACTTGTCAAACTTGACAAGTGATATATTTCTCACTGAACCTCTATGATAACCAGTGCATTCTGGGTAATGTCATACCCAGATATTATCAGCACACAGACTTTCATGGAGCATCAACAGCAACTAAAAACTACTGGATTTGTCTAAACCTTTGTCTAAATACTTCTTTCAGCAACAATATTTGTTTCAATAAAACAGTCCAAACACCAGTTTTAACTAAAGATATTCCTTTATTCTACTTGCTCCATCTCAATGACTGATTTAAAATGAATGCAATTTATTTCTTGTTATGTTGGGATATATAAAGCCGAAAAACAAACAGAATCAGGCATGTTCCTCCTCCTTGGCTCTAGCTGGGAAATTTTCTACATCACCTTAACATGACTTTAAGTTCAAATACCAATAAAACTATTCGTTAGGGCAGTATCATAATAACAAAAAAAGAGAATTTGCAGACTTTTCCAGTTAAGAGGAAGTTATATTATACAGAGTTAGCATTAACTATGTTCCTCACATAAAGCTGTAATGTATTCAAACACACACTCTTATCAAGGGAATTCACCTTCTGTTGCCGGCTGATATAGAGCGACTTCTCAGTGGTAAGTTTACAATTTTCCCATTTAAACAAGCCACCCAAATGCAGCACTGCAATGTGAAACTTACACAACTGAAAAAGTACCTCTGTTTTGAATGTGTTGCGTTAGCGTAAGCATATAATGTGTTAATGTATTACCAAATTCCCCAATAAAGAAGTAGCAGCTACTAACGGGGGAAAAATATGCCCCAGCATCGAGAGCTTCCTGCAAAGGTCCTCATACAGGAGTCTATGTTAAAATGTCCAATCTCTCTCTATAGTATTGGGATATAGAGTAAATGTGGTCGATAATGCAAAGCTGTGAAATGGAAAGGTGAAGATAGTTTTCCGGTTTTTGTTAAAGTGGACATATGCAAAACCCTGTATTTTAAGCCTTTAAATGCATTTTGTTGTGTACTTGAAATGTCCAGAAATGCAGAAAATTGCCTCCTTTAGTTTTAAAGAGACAGCACCAAAACAACTTGCTCAGTTTTACCCAGAACAAGGGTAAAAAGGGGGAATGTGGAGGTAAATTAACAAGGAATTTAGACCAAAGCATTGCAGTTCTACTTTATATAGACCATCTTATGGGTCTTTTTAACACATATTGTAAATAAATATCTGAAAGTTGTGGATAAAAATTAAAAGTATTGGTCCATGACAAAACTCAGACCTGCAAACCTGATGATAGAAGAATGTTAACTAATTAAGAAACTTAGTTTAAAAAAAAAATACTCTCTCTCAGCATTTTCCAATTTTCAACTTCCAAGCAACTCTAGAATCTCTGAAATCTTCTAATGGCCGCTGACTCTGGTCACTGTTATGCAGATAATACCCAGCTCTATCTTTTATGTAAACCAAGTTTACACTCCAAGCCTCTTTCCTTACCTCCTGCCTATCCAAAATAAAGTCTGGGATACTTACAACTTCCTTAAACTGAAAAGTGATAAAACTGAGATCCTCCTCGTAGGAACCAAATATATATCATCCAAAGCTGACAGTTAGGTCCTCGTCTTCTGTTCACTTCACTGTTCCTCCTTTCCTCCTCAGGACCACGAGGAGCAGAGCTTTCTCCCACTCTGCTCCCAAACTCTGGATCTCTCTCCCTCCAGTCTTTTGTAATACGGACACCCTCTACCAGTTCAAGTCTAAACTCAAAACCCATCTGTTCAAAAGTGAATACCCTGAGATTGCCAATTCGGTGTAACATTTGTTTGTTGTTCTATCTTTATCGTTCTGCTTGTTCTGTGCAGTGTTGGTGAGTGTTCTGAAAGGCGCTTTTTAAATAAAATGTATTATTATCAGGAGTGGCAACAATGATATAGATGATAAAGTCAGTGGCATAGCTGCAGTGGCATGGCTGTTGCCTTGCACCAAGAAGGTCCGGGAATGTCAAACGTCTCTCTGGGTCCTTCGGCTTCCTCATACAGTCCAAAAACATGACTTTCAGGTTAACTGATCTCTGTAAAAAGGCCTTTGGTGTGAGTGTGTGTCTCTATGTTGTACTGTGATGGACTGGTGACCTGTTCAGGGCGGACCGCCTTTCGCCCACTAACCGCTACAGATAGGCACCAGATCGCCCCTTCCTACAAGGATAAGTTAAAACATAAATAGATGGATTTTACAAAGCAAGAATAGCTTTGCCATATCTATTGATTACTTATTTTTTCCAAATAAGTCATCTTACAAGTGTGGTAGTCAGATAGTTTTTAAAGTACTGGTTGGCAAAATGATATAAAAAGGTACGGTCCAGATGTAGATAATAAAACCCAACATTCGGTTTAAGCCAGCATTGTCCAAACTTGTTGCACCATGGGAAAATATCAGCAATTTAGAGAGCAAAATTATTTTACCTTGTCTAGTGAATTATTTTTCTTTTTGATTTGCTCAGCAACAAATTAAACAAGTACTATCCAAAATGAAACAAGGTAAAAATATGATTAATTATTGTAAGTCTGAAAAAAAGATATTTAGTATCTTAAAAGTTTGTGTCGAAGGGTTTGTATTTTGTTGGTCTATAAAATGCTTCTAGATTATTTCCATAAAAAAAAAAACGAGAACTTTTGCTGTGTTTAGCCAAGTTTAATGAATGGGTGTGTTTGTAATAAAATTAAAAAAGCGTCCAGCTGCATCAGCTCCATTTGCTAGAAGACCGAGTTTGTACCATTCTTGAACTGTGATCAGGGGCCACACTTAATTATTTCAAGGGTTGATAAATGGCCTCCTGGTTTAAGTAATTATCAGTCAGAAACAAACAGGTTCAGGTGTATTTTTACTGTGTTTAATGTTGGGGAGTTTTTTTTTTTTTTTAAAACAACAACATCCAAACATGTACTTTAACATTTTCATGACGAACTAACATGGAGAGCACCAGGTGTGGATGGACAACATGTAGAAAATCACACAGGTAACAAAATAAATTACATTTACATGGAATATAAACTATATCCTTAGTGTTACCAGCTACAAAACAAGAGAAAACCAAACAAATAGGAGTATAAAGTGCAAACTACACTGTGGGTATATTGCTATTTTGGATAAACACCTTTATGTAACCCTGCCTTATAAAGAAAACAAAATGCTTTTTATTTATAAGTATTGTTTCCTTCATTTTTAACATTAAAAAACAATTGTTCTTCACCACAGAAATCTGTCTCAGAGCTGAGCTCCTTCAGTCGGTTTTGGCTCACAGATCAACCCTCAAGGATCAATTCAGCTGCTTTGCTTCATTGCTGAAGGACGTAAGAGGGGAAGAAGTGATAAACCAGTCAATTATCTGCATATCTGCTCCCTAAAAGTGCCATATTTACATTAGTCTAAACCTTTTTGTGACTCAGGCTGTAGGGAAACAACACACAGTAAGGTAAAAAATAATAAAAATAAAACAGACTCAACAATATGTTTATGTCTCTGTTAAGATGGTTTCACTACCTGTAATAAACTTCATCATTAGAGAATCAAAGGACTGATTGTGAACTTTTAGGACCCTGAGAAACGAAAAATGCAACGTCAGATTCAAAAACAAAAAAAAAAAAGAACATGGGAATTCACAAAAATATCCCCTGAAAATAAACTTTAGATTCATTAGAAAAACGAGGAACACAAAACTGGTGAAATAATGCTCTATTCTAGGGATGCACCGGTACAAAAATTTGGACGGATATTCAATATCAATATTGCTTTTATAGCTGACAACTGATATTATATATATTATATATTTAAACGACCAGAGCGCTGACACTGCTTCTCTGCTTCGGTGAAACACCCTACAATCCTGCTAAATGTTGTATTTATGTCTTTAAAATTGTAATACCGTTATCATGAGTTCAAGACAAGATCCCAACTAATTTACCAACTGGCCCATTTAAAGGTTAGTACCCAACCTGTCTTTGGTTTTATGGATTATTTCCTGTATTCATGACAACGTTTTGCTTAAGTTTTGAAAGTATGGGGTAAGATAACGGTCAATAAAAACATATGCGTAGGTGTCTGAATTTGTAAATGTATGTCAATAAACGTGAATAAATGTAAGATTTGTATTTGTTCCTTGTTGTCAACTCATGCAAACGTGTGACATCAGATGTTTTGCCTAAGAATACAAGTTGAGAAGTTACGATTAAAAGTTACAAACAACTTTGCAACAATACAAGTACGGATCACAGATTTACAAGTACAAATCTACAACACCTGCTGAAAAGGTTACACTCCTGACCAGATGGTGGCGGTAATGACATGTTTACCGCCACCAACTGGAAGATGTATAACGGTTTCATCAAGGATTGCAGATTTTTACTCGTAAATCTGTGATTCGTACTTGTATGTATTGTTGTAACTTTGTAACTTGTATTCACAACTTCTAAATTTGTATTCTCACAAATGAAACATCTGATGTCACATGTATGAGTTGACAACAACGAACAAACACAAATCCAAAATGTATTCATGTTTTTTGACCTACATTTACAAATTCAGACACTTAAGCATACGTTTATATTGTCAGTTATCTTACCCCATATAAAAGCTACAGTTTAGACTGTGTATAATCTGAGTTTTAGGTTTGCAGTACAATTCACACAGATAAGAGACTGGTATCAACTTACATCCAAAACCCAAGGAGCTGATTTCTGAAAATATGAGTTGTAACAGTGGAAAAGTACTTCACTCCGTTCTGCTGATGCTACTGTCTGCTCAAAGTGTTTTAGTGTTGATTCTTCATTTTACTCTACATTCAATAAATAAGTGTCAGGTATGCAAACACAGCACTGAAAACAAGCATTTAACAATGCTGCTTCGGACAGGGGGACGACTTTGCTTCATTCATGCAACACACATCCAAATCCTGGCCTTAAAGTTCTGGACTGGTGCTGGTGAAAGCTTCTGTTTTCTATCCAATTCTTCTGGCCTCTGTTGAAAAGTCCTGAAGAAGTGGGCGCAGGAGGATTGAAACCTAGAGTTCCTTAAAAAAAGCTTTCAGGTGCTGCATGAAACTGACATAAAATCCTGTCAAAAAGTCCAACCTTGTGTCGTAAGAACATTTAACATGAACCGCGGCCTTCAGTAGCCTGTCTTTATGTTTTCTCGGCTTTACCCCACAAGCAGGACCTTCCCGTGAGAGAAATAAAGACACGTGACCGAGTATTGGTCAATCGGTGATGGCTTTTTGTAGTCATAATCCAAACTTTGAATAGTCTGTATAGAAGAGAGGCACCAGGAGGCACGTTCACATTTTAACTTTCTCTGAATTTGATCGTTCTCGCTACGCGTGAAAGCCTCTGTTGCGCTTCCGTCTCCTTGATCTGAAACACTTAACCAGCAGCCCCAGCAGGATTACCACAACTAACAACGTCACCAAGACAACTGCCGTGTAGTTTGGGGGCTCGGATTGATGACACATCTCCCGGGTCACCTTCTCAATATTCACCGGCTCTGAAGAGTCCTCGTGGACGCAAGTCACGGTCTCAATGTCAGGGACGACAATGGCGGAGTGCTGCACCATGTGGAGGAAGCCCAGGTTGTCGCAGCAGCTCAGAGGGTTGGAGCCCATGTAGAGGGTCTTTAACGAGCGCTCCAAGGCGAGGATGGTGGATTGGTCCAGGGTGACCAGGTTGTTGTTCTGCAGGTTCAAGGACTCGATGGCGGACTCTGTGTTCCAGGTGGGCAGGGTGTTGAGCTGGTTGGTGGACAGGTCAACGTGTTTGAGGCTCTTCAGGGAGCTCAGGTCTGTGTTCAGGCTTGACATGTTGTTTTCTCTCAGGAGCAGGTGGGCCAACGAATGCTCCAGACCAAACAGGGCGTCCCTTTGCATGTCTAAGCCTGGATTTAGGGACAGGTCGAGTAACCTCAGAGGGGTGTTCACAAACGCCTTTCCAGGGAGGGTCCTCAGATTATTTTCAGAGAGATAGAGGAAGTGCAGGTTGCAAACAGATGAGAAGGACACACAACCAGTTGGATCCCGGTGGTTTTGGTTCGTCGGTGTTGGCTCATGCTGGTTTTGCTCAGAGCCACAGATTTGCAGATTGTTCTGCTGGAGCTGCAGGTACTTGATGCTCGGCAGTCTTTGAAAGGTTTGCTGGTCAAGAACTGTAAGCTCATTACCCTGCAGGAAGAGTTTTCTCAGGGAGTGAAGCGAATTTTCCTCAAATGTCAAACTCTGTAGAGAATTATGGCTCAGATTGATAATCTTCACCCTGTGCAGAAGGTCTTTAGACGTGACAGAAAACGAGCTGATGCAGTTGTGACTCACATTGAGGACTTCAAGGGATCCCATATTGGCAAAGAAAGTATCTGGTATTCTTTTGAGTTTGTTGTAACTCATGTCCAGGTATTTTAAATTATCAAATTTCAAAGTTGTGTGGTTCAGCAGACTCCCTGTGCTGTTGAGTGTCTGAATATGGTTCCGCGAAATGTTCAGAAATTCAAGCACATTGTTTTCCGGGAGGAGAGGGAAGTAAATCATTTTGTTTTCGCTCAGATCCAGAGAACGAAGCTTAAAGGAACGATCTGACTTTGCGCTTTGGAAAAACTCGATGCTGTTCTTGCTGAGATTGAGAACAGTCAAGTTGTAAAGATTGAAGTCTATGATGCAGGTGATTGAATTCTTGGATAAATCGAGCTCAGCCAGATGATCCAAGGAGTCAAAAGCCCCATCTTCAATCTCCAGGATGACGTTATTGTGGAGGCTGATTTTCCTCAAAGACGACAATCCACTGAAGGTATTCTGTGCTATTTTTGTGATGCTGTTGCTGTCCAGAGAAAGGTTCACCAGAGACGGAGATTCAGCCAGGAAATAGTCCGACATGCCCGTGAACAACCCATTGCTGGAAAGGTCTAACGACTCCAGAGCTGTGAGAGGTCCAATGTTTACTTTGTAGAGTGCAAAAACGTTCAGGTGATTCCTGGAGAGATCCAGGACTCTCAGGTCCTTCATCTCTTTGAAGAGTCCCGGCTGGATGAAGTGAATCTTGTTGGAATGAAGATTCAGTTGGTGGAAGCCGATGTGAAAGCCTAAAGTTTCCAGGGTGAGGTTCTGAACCTGGTTTCGAGAAAGGTCCAGCATTTGGACTCCCTGAGGAAGGTTGAGCGGTGCGCCACTAAGACTCAGATCGCTGCAGAACACATCCATCTGGACCTAGGAACAAAGACAAACACAAGGGTCTGATTAATTCGGCATGAAGCCAGACAGCCAGACCATGACCAAGCTCAGACTAAATGTTTAAAAGCGAACAATAATCTGTGAGTCAGTATTTTGGCAGCTAAAAAGTCTTATGGTACAATCTAGTGATAAAAAACTGACCTTTCACTGTTTCTTTTAAACTAAATTAACAGAAAAGAAAAATGTTCCAAACATTTTCCAGAATCAAAGAAAAACAAACCATAATTTTTACAACTAGGTTCTGCCATTATCAATCAATTTCCCACCCTAATAAATTCAAGCATTTAACTCATTAGGTGTAGTTTGTAACAGAAACCACATGGCCCAAAAACCAGTGTTCAAACACAGCTCATAAAGCTGTCTCCGCCCCTGTTTTCTCTTACAGCAGAGTACATTAAACTTCCTGGCATGTTTGCGGTGTTGTGAAAGGGGCATTCTTCAGGGCTCATGAGATGGGTGTAAACAAACACACTGAACTAGTTACTAAGGGGCAAAACATCTTGTATCTGTTATCAGGCGTGGAGGAACAAATAAGGAAGAGGGTTGAGGAAAAAGCCACAGAAATGTGATTCTTTTCTGTTTCACATGTATTACCAGTGCTGTCTATACTGACGTAATCTCAGACAAAACGTATCACCTCTGTGGCATATCTGATTCATATAGAGGTGGTTTATATCAAATGTATTCATAGCAGGTTTAGAAAACAGATAAAACGTACATTTTTTGTTCCCTTTCTTTCACTGGATGTAACTTGTGAGTTTGACATAGTCAAAAACCCAATTCTGGCTTGCTGTTTAATGAAAAATGTTAATGAGCTCAGTTAAAGATCTGACCCAGTCTCACCAGCTTGAGTTTCAGCAGCCACATCCAGGTCTTATTACTGCCACACCGCCAGCAGCAAGAAATCATTTCAATAGAACCTGCCTGACAACACAAAGTAGGCTAAAACAGCTATAAAAAAGCCGAAAATCACCCACAGAAATTCAAGTATAAGTTCAGGCCTGATCCAGTATGGTTAAATTAAAACAATTCTGGAGAGAATAGCGGGTCAAATTCATTCGCAGCGATGTACATTTCCAGTTGCCGGTTCTCACAAATGCATGATGGTAGTTTTTTTGAACTATGCACTTGCTTGCTTACACAGAAACCAGTAAAAATGCAGCTTCTGTTGTGCAATTTAAATGTTTGTTATTTTTTTAATAACAAAACAATAAACAAATCATTAAATGTTTTACAAGTAATTAGGAAAATCTCGTGCAAGTTTAAACTGCTCCTTTTCTAACTTCCTGTGCCAGCTACCTGTGCTCCAGTGCCAATGGTCACTTATTTAAGTTTCAGTTGTGTTATTTTTATTTCTGTACTATATTCAAACTAAAAACCATAACCAAATAAGAAAATACTCCAAAGGTATGTTAACACAGTGCATCATCGGAATTATGCACTATTATTTAGCCTAATTGCACGCACCCTTTAGATGTGCTACAAAGCTAATGCTACCTTGTACATTAACAGAAAACCATGACTAAATAATAAATGACCACTGCTGTTTGAATGTTTTGGCTCCTGGAGTTAAAAACTGCATAAATTCAACAATGTTATTTCTTTCTGTCCTTCGCTGTAAACGTACTAAAAGTTGAAATGGTTTTGCTAGCACTCAGGAAAATATGACGTTATTTGCTGCTGATGTCACTGTAGAGTCAAGTTGCTATGGTGTCTACAGTAAAGTTTACAGCTTTTATGCACATTTTTCTATCTAGTTTTAAAAGTTTTACTTTTTCTATTAAGATACACACTAGTTCAGTTATGGCACTTATAGACTTGTTTTGCGGCTCTGTCAGTTGGCAACAGAAGAGACCGGACAGAGGGGAGAAAGAGACGGGAAACGACACGCAACACAGGACATAGGCCTGAAAACAAACCAGGGATGTTGAAGCTCTTCCTGACTCCTAATCATAAATGTCAGTCTCCACATTTCTGACCTCTTAATTCCTGACATCCTCCATTTTCCAAGTCATTTTTCAATAGCAACAATATACCCAAACCTTGAAATTATATAAAATTTATTCAGTTAAGTCAGACCGAGTACACAACACTGAGCTGTAGAGCAATAGTCGTGTTTTTCCCCTCATTCTTTCCTTTTTCCTTATACAAAATGGCCCGCTGCTAGTCTGAAAGGTATTATCTTACATGATCAATTTCTCAGTTTCAAAGAACGTATTGTTATCTGAAAACCTGTGACATCATCAGTCAACTACGCTGCAACAAACATGACTATCTTGAACACGCACAACTGTTTATTTCAGCTCATTGGGACATAAAGTGACCAGGTCTGGCTGACAATGATTCTAAATGGACATTTCATTTCCTGATAATGTGAATTATATTTGCAAAAATGTGGAGGTAGTATGGGAAACTACTCAAAGTTTTAGGGTTTCTGCTGTTTTGGAAAATTTAGAACATAGGTTTGATGACGATTGCAATTGCCAGGAGAGGGAAAAAAATACTGAAAGATGCTGGAAATATCAAATTTCTGTCTTTATCATTGGAGCTGCTAGTCAATACATGTTCAATAAAACCAGACTTATTATTTACTGTGAACAATACAATGCAAGAATCCTCAAAACTAGGGATTTATTTTTAGAATTGTGGAAACGCTTATATTCTTCTTGCAGTATTTAACCAGCAAAATACATAAAGGAAAATAGAATACATGGTATATGAGTCATTATGATGTAACACCAGCTATAAAAATGGAACTGACATTTAGATGGCTATAGAAACGCAAATGTACTTCCAGTGACCGCTTCTTTCTGTCCGCATTGTTCATATAAATGGTAAATGGGGGAGAAATGGGGGGGGGGGGGGGGGGGGTGGACTGGTTGGGGTATTGTAAGAAATAAGTATAACCTACTTTTGTCACTAAATGTGACACTAGGAAATTACAAATGGAGATAATTTATGAATTTTGGCTATTTATAGTAAGGTTCCAACTTAATAATGCAATTTAAACAAATAATCAAAAATATACGTGTCACATAATATTTGTATTGCAAACTTTAAAAGGAATTTTTGTGTGTGTTTAATGGAGACAAGCGAAGGACAAAATCAAAGGATCCCAAAGGTCTGCCATTAACCTCTGATGGTAGTTAACACCATAACGACTCTTTTAAGCATTTTTTGTTTTTATAAAGCTTGTAATATAAATCACAAAATAGCCCAATTATATTTGAAAACAATAGTTAACAGGAGTCTTAAATAAATACTTTTAAAACTTTTTGCAGCAGCTGGCAAATATTAGCTTTTGCAAATTAAGGACAAAAGTGGTAATATAAATTACTTTTTTCATTTTTTGTCATTTCATTTTTGAAATAAAAGTAAATAAATCCAAATAAATAAATCCTAAAATATACCACACATTTTAAAAATACCTGCTAAAGGGAGTGTTAAACTGCTACTATTTTATGTTGGCTAGTTAGCTAGCAGTGCTGCCATGCTAACGCCCGCTTGTAAACAGAAAATTCTGTTTCAATAGTGTTATTTTTTTATTTATTTTGGTGTAAAAAAGCCGAATTTAATAATAAAACACCTTTCAAGTTTTCAAGTCATGGCTTATGGGAGTTTTAAATCACTACTTGTCCAACTTAATGAAGTTGTTAATTTTACTGCTGTGCTAATGCTAGCTTAAACTAAAACAACTAAACATTTGGACCAAGTAATGTTTAATTTTTTTCTTAAATCACTTCTAAATTCGTGTTGTCAATAAATGTTCATTATTACCAGACATTTCATTTCCAGTAGTCATAAACTATAGTTTTTTATGTGTACAAATATTGTTATTTGTTTGTTTGTTTGAGCCTGGGAGTATTTCTCCATATTTAGGATATGATATAAAAAGCAGATGTAGGCTTTTTGAGGCACTATTTTTATTATGTGGTCTCTGCTATAAAGATCACAGATGTGAAAGTGGAAGTGATATTTGGATATTTATAGTAACACAAATGACCTCACCAAATGAAAGTAATACACATCTACTTCCATTTATGTGTAGGCCTACTTCTTTCAGACCTACATAGAAACTTTTTTCCTTAATATGTTACAGGTGAAATTCATCAGCAGTGTGACTGCAGTTTAACTTCTGCTATTATTCAACATTGTGATGCGTCTTACGTATTTTCTGCTCTTTCCTTGGAAATGAGTAATCCTCAAGAGAAGAGACGCTTAAAGCTGCTGGTCATACCTTAGTTACTGGCAATAATAGTCACACACCCATAAAGAATGGGTCACTTGGGATGCAATTTGTTACACTTAATAAGCGAATGGATCAGTTTACAAGGAGATTATTCATTCAGAATTGGCAGCAGAGGGTACAGGCAGATTTTTTCCCCTTTCTGCCTCACTTTCCTCGCTTTTATCTGCAGGGTTTATGTTTTCTATTAAAACCTGTCCAATTTAATCTGTTTCATCCTTCCTTTAAGAATGTCTCTGAAATAAATTAAGCCATTGACATTAAATAGCCCTGTCGCACATTCAGTTCTGGCCGTTTCTTTGAAAGTCTGTAAATTACTCCTACATTCTCAACGTTTCCTCTGGGATTATTAAAGTATATCTGATCTGATCTGATCTCTCTCTCGTAAATATAATCACCTCCTCCTCATCATCAAGTCCTTGCAAAACATCCATGGGACGCTGCATATGTGGTTGCTTTGTTGCAGGGTTCACTATAGGATTCCCTGTGCTCACTAGTGGTGGGATGTAAGATGAATTTTAGCTCTCAAGTCAAAGGAAATTAAGAAAAAATCCAGACAGACGGCTCGTATCTGTAAAAACTCCTTAGTTGGGACACTCAGAGGTCAAGGTACCACTGTCCAGGTTCATCCAAAACACAAATGTGTTCCTGATTAAACTTTATAATGCCCTCTGATGCATTTACAAAAACACAAACAAAGACAACTGTTGATACTGACCGTCAGATGCTTCAGCAACTGTCTGATAAGGCCATTACTCTACTCATGATGTTGCTACTTATTCTCTCCAAACACATCAAAAGCAACTGGGTTTCTGAATGATTTTATCTTCTAGATACTTGAACTTGTGAAGTTTAAACCAGTAAATCTGCCTGTAGTTTATCTAAAAACAAATTACATAAAATACAAGCACTAAAATCCTTCACATATCAGAAACACGATGAACATTAACCAGCAATATTAACACAAAGAAATGCTTTTAAGCAAAAAGAGTAATAAAAAACATGAAACATTAAGTTTAACAAGTGAAATAAAAATATTAAAAAGATTTGTTTGTAAAAATAACTCAAATCTATGCAAATAATTTTCTAAGAGGATTTCAACCTTGTTGCAATCAGTAAATCAGGAGAAACAAACTATTAACTGGCTACCGAGCTGCGTCTCAGTGTATGAATGTGTAACGTTAGTGAGCGCGATTGGGTGAATGTGGCTATAGTGTCCAGCGCTTTGGGTGGTCAGCATGACTGAAAAAGCGCTATATAAGTTCAGTCCGTTTACCATTTAACTGATGAAAGCAGAGATTCATTCAGAGATTAAGTCACAAAATGAGAACACTAACTACAAGAGCTGCGGCTTTTCATTTGTTTACCAGGATTTTTTACTTACAACTTGGCATGGAGCGAGGCGTCGGGAAGGATGTGCGGATGCCGCCGCACAGCTGGCCCACAGCAGGAAGAGCAGCTGGAAGGTGGCCATGGTCCTGCAGCACAGAGAGCCCAGATCACACAAATCAGCCAGTCAGGAAGCATGCTCTAGGTGATACCGCTATGAAAGGGGAAGGAAGCGGGCCTGCGTAGATTGGGACACGTTAACCTTTGACAGGGCTATTTTTGCCCTCAAAATACAGAAGGGGCTGTTCTCCTTCATAGAAACACGGCAGCACTTCTCTTACCCTGCATTTCTCTGGTAGTACGGAGGATGACTAAGCAATCAACAGGTTTCCATTGGTTTTCAGTATTTAAATGAGGGTTATTGTTTGCAAAACAGACCAGAAAGACTCCGTTTTGTCAGACTACGGTGAGTCACGACTCTCTGAACAAAACAAAACAACGTGTGACAGTGCAGGCCAGACAGACACTGTGGGAGTAATAAGCACTGAAGTCATGGTAAGTACCCGTGGGAATGATACACCGATAAGCACGTGGAAACAAACGCCTTGGTGTGCTGAACGAGATGGCTTTCCCTCTTTCTCAGTAAGTTTAATTCATGTAAGCTGGCGAGGCTTAGAGGAAGAGTCGCAGACATTAACGGCGTGTGGCTTGTTTTTAAGGGAGTGGGAAGTAAAGCGACTTTTAACAGTAAGTCTGATAAAACAACAAAAAGGACCAAAAAGCAGACGTTTGAATGCTGAGACTTCTCTTATAACTTCTTGATGAGAACATTGAGGAGGAATAAACCACATTTTAAGTTTAAGGCCTTTAAATAAATGAACCTCTACTGCAGCAGTGCTAAGCTAACCCTGGGTCCTCCATGTGTTGAAACGTTTTATGATTATTACCCTGACTGCAGATCTGCGCAGGTTTAGCTGCTACCTTGCAGCACTTTCCTGATTTATAACCACCAACAGGCATCTACTTTATTTAAAACGTATGTTCTCCCGTCTTTCCTGTTTTCCCACTTGGAAGAGAAAGGGAGAAATTAACAAAATGGAAAAGTGTAAATTACACAAATGCTTTACTGGTGTGTATTCTACAGGGATTTTTAGGAATATTAATAATTGCAAGAAAAACAAATACCCTGTTGCACTTTTCAATAATCCTCAGTGAGTCTATGCTACTGCAATAAAAAAATCTACTTATTTTTAGACTTTTTAAACGATCTTACCAGGGATACTAATAAAAGAACAAAACCTTAGATTCTTGTGTCTTTTAAAAGGTCTTCATCATTAAGTTCTCCTGATTTACCAATACAGTTTTTACTTATTTTCCTAAAGTAACTCTGAGATTTATTAATCTAAATCACTTTAAAACAACTAGTCTAAGTCTAGTGCTTCAAGAAATCTCATACAATTTCAAGAAGATTCAAGACTTTCTTGTTTTCAGATGAAATCTACATGTTGAACATCCTGTGAACACAAAGCTCTGGAGGAGCTGCAGAGATCCAAAGCCCATGTGGCAGAATCTGTACGAGGTGCCGTCCACAAATCTGGCCTTAAGAGAAGAGAAGCAAGAGGAAAAACATAAAAAGTCCCGTTTGCCACGTGGGAACCACAGCAGACCAGCGGAAGAAGGTCCTCTGCTCAGATGAGACCAAGATTTGTGGCGGACGTGTGGAGAAAGACTAACAGCGGACACGGCGCTACACGCACCATCCCCACAGTGAAACACGGTGGTGGCGGCATCATGCTGTGGGGAAGCTTCTCTTCAGCTGCGACAGGGAAGCAGCTCCGGGCTCAAAGGAAGGTGGACGGAGCTAAAGGCAGGAGCATCCTGGGAGAAAACCCGAGCGAGGCTGGAGAAGGACTGGAGAGCACGTCCAGACCCAAATCCAGGTAAGACGTAAAAGTTGATGTTTGCGGATTCTCCCTGTCCAGTCTGACCGAGCTCGAGCCAGTTTGCAAAGAAAAACGAGTAAAATTCTCAGTATCTGGAGCAACGGCAGGAGATGCGGACCCTAAAGACTTGCAGCAAAGCACTGACCCACAGCTGTTAAATACAAACTTCACAGTTATTCACCACTTTGTGTCGGTAGAATCCAAATAAAACACATGGAAACACGCTGACATCCCGCTTCCTCCTGCGGCTCCGTGTGGGACGCTGCTTTAATCACACAGGAGTGAAGCCAGAGGAGGTTTTAGTCTCTGTGACCCGTTTTTTGTTTCGAAACAAAGTCGTATTTTCAGTTTGAAGGCAGAGAACCGCGCCGTTTTATCCCGTTAGCTGGTCCACATGAGCTTCGCCCCTGCAGGGTCACAGGGGACCGGCGTCTACCTCCATCACTGGGTTCAGGTTAAATCAGAGCTTGTTTGCAGAAACCTTCTCATGTGGCGGGTTTTGATTTAAGCCACATTTATCAGCATCTTAGAGAGCTTTCTGAACGCGTCAAGTGTTTCTGTCACACCGACTCCGTCTCCGCTCCCTCTGTGCAGCTTTTCCCAACAAACAAACAAACAAACAAACATACAAACACCCCACACTAAAATAAAAACCTACACATGTACCTCGGTTGATGACTAATCTGCGCAGAGCCTCCTGACCACGCTGATTTCACATCCTCACCCACCCACGCACAGCTCGATCGCCACACCGCAGACCCACAGCGGCCCTCAGCTGACTCCTGCCTCCGCATCGGGACGACTGCGGCTGCCGTCAGGCCATCACATCCTGTGAGAACAAGCTACAAGCGCTCTGCCCTCTTCCCCCTCCTACCCGCCGTGGGGGAACAGGCCATATAAGGGGCTGGGAAGTCCAGGGACGACCCTCCAGAACTCCCATCCCCACCAACTCCTAAAAAAAACCCCGTCTCTCAGACATCTCCGGTTGGAATCTGGGGTATTTTAGCTGACGTTCAGCCCGTCCAGCTTTCCATATATTTGCATTCTTTTAAAAGCCTCCTTATTTGGGAACGTTTTGATGCGTGCCATCTCCACCCGGAGAGAGCTCCACTCCCCCGCAGGCCTGTGGGAGTCAGCTGGAGCTGTCATGTGGCTTTTCTCTGGCATCCCACTCTGTAAACTAACCATAAATGATAACCGCAACGCTGACAAGGAACAGTAAATACAGACGATCTTAAAAGGCTGTCGGCATGTCTCGCTTTGAAAGGAAAATGCGATTAAAACTCTCACTCCCACCAGGAAACAATTAAGGAGTTTCTTTTAGGGCCGCAGGAGAACCACAGGTTTGTCTGATGTAGCTTTTAAAACGCGATTAATGCAGAATTAACTGAGGATGGACCAGGGCTAAATCCATTTAACCGATTAATTTGAATTAAAAACATTTTGAAGAATGAAATTTTGGAACATCTGGGTTTTATTTTTGCAGATGAACTCACTGGGCTTCCATGAAGAGAATAGCAGCGATGCTGAAAACATGTTTAGAAAAAATATATTGTTAAAATATATAATAGGAGACACTTTAATTTACTCATTTACTTATTTTTTTTAATTTAGTTTGAAGTTACAGAAGTGAATCCTGTTCTGAGCTCATTGTGTAAAACCAGCAGTAACAAACATTTAGTTATATTTTCCTGGTTTATAACGGTAGGGCGGCCATCTTGTTTTACCTGCAGGTTTCACGGCTTGGATTTAGTTAAACTTTGAATTCAGGTCAACTCCCAGAGGAAAGGCTGGAAAAAAAAGCAATTTTTTTTTTATAATTTCTTTTTGTGAAACGAAAAAGGAGGGGAAAAAATCAATTAAATGGATTTGGTATTAAAGAAATCGGGGATTTTATTTTTAAGCCGTATCACCCCGCCCTAGGATGAACGGATCGGGGCTTCAGCTATAGAATAATATATAGAATCTGCCAAAACCTCACTGGACTGACAGTATTTACCCGTGGACCCAAGAACGCCTTGGGAGGAGCTGGAGAGTCTCACTAAGACTAAGAACGTAGAGAACATGGACCCGGTTCTGAAGTTCTTCCACTGGCTCCCTGGATCTCAGAGAATAGACTTTAAAATCCTTCTGTTAGTCTATAAATCCCTGAATTAGCACCTAAATACATCACAGACTTGTTATCAGTGCATCAACCCTCCAGACCACTCAGGTCTTCTGGCTCCAGCCTGCTCTGCAGAACCAGAACCAGAACCAGAACCAGAACCAGAACCAGACATGGAGAAGCAGCATTTAGTTCCTATGCTCCACTGATCTGGAACAAACTCCCAGAAAACTGTAAAAGTGCTGAAAGTTCCTTTAAATAAAGGTTAAAAACACATTTGTTTAGGATTTTAACTGTTATAGTTAAACTGTTTTACTGAAACATCATTAGTTTAACTTTGTAGTCCAGCTGCGGACTACAATTAGCCTTACTGATGAGAGGAATAACAGGGGGACGATGGACGGATGTGGGGGACATTTAACCGTGAGGCGGCCTCTTAAAGGCAGCTGATTGGCTGCAAAGCCCCACTTGAACCAGGAAGAAGTCATAAAGCCGGAGTAGCACCATCATAGACATTATATACGTATATATATACACACAATATATATATATATTGTATATATATATATATATATATATATATATATATATATACACACACATATACATATATATATATATATATATATATATATATATATATATATATATATATATATATATATATATATATATATACACACATAAAACGGTTGGTACATTTCCATGCAGCACAGGAATGAGGCATCTTCTCTGATCTACGTTCACTACAACAGAATGTAACTTCTTTCTGCCACATACAACATGGCGGTGACGTTGACGTACGAACCCGCGCCCAACGAGGCGTCTACGTATATGATGTCTATGAGCACCATCAGCAGATAAATGCTGTTTCACAGGAACTGCTTTCAGTCCAGTTTATAACCCAGAGGAAACGTCTGCTGTCCTCATGCTCTGAAAAAGTCCCCCGTCTCCCACCTGCAGCTCTCGTGTCCTTTAGTTTTTCTTTTGCTTTTACAGTCGGGCCACCCGGACATTTTGTTGCTTTACTCTCACATCTTCACGTCCAACAACAGCTTGATTTGGTTTTTAACTACGAGTGGGTTTCCTGTTCCAGTTTAATCTGTCCTCTCCACTTATTTTCCTCTTTTTAAACCATAAAATTCTTCCTTTTTGTTGTTTTTTATCCAGTGTCCTCCAGGGCGGTGGTGTTGAGCTTGACAAAAAAATAAAAATCTGTATAATCTGACTGAATTTCACTTTGGAAAGTGTCTTGAGATGACATGTTTCATGAATTGGTGCTATATAAATAAAATTGAATTGAATTGATGTTGTTCTGTATTTGACTTTTCTGTTTATTTATTTCTCTACTTTTTAAAAGAATTTACAGCGAGACACTGAAATACAACTTAAAGCATCGTGGATTTGTTTTCTGTTTTACAAAACCTTTGTTTGACTATTAAAATGTGAGCTTCCAAGCTAAGGCAGGCCGCACCAAGAACCTAAAGAGGTACAGTGGAAAAACGCCGCGAAAACTTCCACTTAAACACCGCAACAAGAAGCGGGAATTTATTTCGGCTATCTGGAAGCAGCATGAAAAAGCGACCCAGACCACGATATTCTCCTAAAACTATTAAAAATTAGTGGATAAAACGCTGCGGTTGTCCCCATTTTCTGCCACAGTTTTTCCTTCCACTGAACTTTTCAGGAAGGCGCCGGCGCACAGCGACCAGCGGCGATCCGCCGCCTTTGCCTTTTGTGGCTCCATGCGGTGGACGTCACGACAAACGCCAAGTCGGCAGTCTTCCTCGTGGTTGTGAAATATTTGTATTGGTCTCATTTGTTTGTTTTTTTCCTCTATATGAAATGTTTAACACGTGGGAATTGTGCTGACAGTGTATTAAAGTTCCTCTTTTCACTACATTTAAGATGTTAAACATGAACTAATATTGCGGTGTGGTTAAACCCTCAGCACGCGGTGACACTAAAATAGATGTGTAGGTGTGCTCAGCAGCCTACTAATCGTGTCCATGTCACTTTATGACATTTGCTGAATCCTTATTAATTATTAATGTCAGTTTTTTTGGTTCCTTCCTTGCTGCCGCCTTCTAATAATAAAACTCATAAACCTCTTTTATGCCCAAATGTGGTTCTGTGGCTTCAGTGAAGAGTGCGCTTGCTCAGAGGCACAATATAGATATTTTTGTAAAATAATATAGCAGTTGAATGAAAATGTGTGTGAGATTTGAGTGTTTTAATGATTATTTATCTCCACTGCTCAACAGAAACACTTTACAGTGAAAAGTTAATTGAAGCACGATGGATTGGACACGTAACTGTAACCTTTAACGACTACATGCCGTCATAAAAATACTGGTATATATCAGTGACAGAGGGTCAAAAAGGTCACAATTCACCATATAATTGGGTTAAATGCTTATTTTGTGCTAATTTTAATAAAATCGGAATTTTAAAGATTGATGAACAATGCGTTATTTAAAAAAAAAAAGAAAAACTGCCAAACACCATCCACCCACACCCCCACTGTGAGCTTAAAACGGCGTTACGTCACCTAACCTTTGCAAAAGTGTTTTTTTTTTATTATTGTTTAAGTTGATTTACCATAATTCATCAATAACTTTGGAAATAACTGATCAGATTTGAAATGTGTTATATTTTGAGTATGTTAGTAAAAGTTTTTTGAACTTCTTTATCGTATAGTCCTTTGTTGCAGCATGTAGTGAATTTATTTATCATCTCTGAGCGGGGACCAAAACTTAAATATTAAATTATTTAAAGATTGACTGTACCAGAGGAGACAATAAATGCAGAAACATTAATGTATGGTTTATAAACCTAATAAAGCCAAGTTGTAATTACTAGTTCCCATATTCGTGTATTAAACAGACACATTTAAATAATTCCACGTTTTTTTAACAATTGAATATATAAATTGCAGTTTTAAATGATCACAAAAAAGATATTTATCAGTTTATTTATTAATTGGACAGCGGTCCTTTCATCCACAGAACCTGACAGGTCCAAACTGCAAGGGACAGAGCGCTGATGGCTAAAACGAGCCGACACAGAGCCAGTTTCTACCCCCAGCAGGTTCTGTCTCTGATGAACACTTTACAGTCAGGATAGCCAGCTATTCTGCTGAGGGGAGGGAAAAACTGTCCTGTACATACATACTGTCCCTGTTCTTAAATCATTTCCTGTTTCATTTACTGTTATAGATTGTAGTGGCTGTTACTTGTCTTGTTTTCTTACACGATGCGAATTACTTGTTTGTACCCGCAAACGTGGCGAATGAAGCTGATTCTGACAGTTATCGGGCGACTGTAACTCCGCCTTCTCGGCGGCGCCGCTCGATGCACCGGCGTTGAAATGGTGCGGACTCGGAGCGGGTAGGGACCCCCGAAAAAGACGCAGGTAAAGGTGAGGATATTTACCACCTGCTCTGCTCCACAGCCAATCGTGTGAGAATTAACGCTGCTGACCTTAAATTTGATAAAGAATTGGGAATAAAAGGTGTTTTATTTCCTCCTTGGTGTCCCTGCAGAAAGTTCTCAGGTTACTTTCTGCTGCTCCCAACTAAGCAAAGTCACACAAACAACCCAACAGCGGGCATAAAGGAGCGTCTTACCTGAACGTGTTGTCGGCTGGGTGTCGCACGGCAACAGCTGCGTTGGTTTCATATTCACCGCTCGTTTCTCCATCACCATTTATCCGCTTGCCTCATGTTACACCTGTACGTAAGGGGACTTCATCCCGCCGGGATTCCCGGAGTTTTCTCGTTTTGTTTCCTTTTCGCTTCCGGTGAAACAGCGATAGCCAGGTGGAGTTTAAGGTTTTCCCTCATTTTAATGTTTGTTTCCTGCGTGGAGAAGCACAAAGGCCTCCGTGGAGAGTTATTCCCACAACATTTATTTATAAAAAAAAAACACACACACAGAGATGGACGTTTCACCCTCTGGCCCGGCGGAGTCTTCCGCCACCTGCTGGTGATCATCAAGCACTGCAGGTCACTGTGATCCAACAGCTTGCAGAGCAGTAGCTTCATAATGCATTCAGTCAATTAGAATATTAAGTTAATTTATTTCATTTACTCAACTAAAATGAAGAACAATATATAGATTAATTACACACGGATCTATGTTTTCAAGACTTTATTTTTATTGAATACAAAAGTTTTCAGCAGCTTCATAACACTCATTACAGACCCAATCAACTAGAATATTAAGTGAATTTATTTCATTAACTCAATTGACTAAATGAAACAATATATTAATTACACACAGACCGATGTTTTCAAGTATTTATTTTTATTTAAATCCAAAAGTTTTCTGTACATCAGCACCTTCATAACACACATTACAGACCCAATAAACTAATATTAAGTGAATTTATTTCATTAACTCAATTAACAAAAATTAAACACAATACATAGATTAATTACACACAGACCGACGTTTTCAAGTCTTTATTTCTATTAGATACAAAAGTTTTCTGCTGATAGCTAATTAAATACTAAGAATATGACATCAGACCAATAAAAACAACCATAAACAGAAATGTGGATGTGATGAAAAATGTTTAATAGCAGCTTGAATGCTTTTTAAGGCTTTTAATTTAACAAATGAGCCTCATTGGAACATGTATCAGTGTATATATAGATTCATTGCACCCAGAATAATACAAAGTCTATATTTCTGTAATATTGGATGATCATGGCTGACAGGTGATGAAACCCCAAAATTATGTTTCTCACACATTAAAAATATTTTATGAAAGCAATAAAAATATGTTTTTAATAAAGAACATTTATGTTTTTATGCTCAGTAGTCCAATGTCCTCTGCATTTCATTTGGAGATCAACGTCCCAGAGTCTGGAGGAAGTGGAGAGGCGAGAAGAATCCAAGCCGTTTGGAGTTATCTGCAAAGTTTCCACCTGCAGAGATGACTTGGGGACCCATGTGCTCTGCTGGTGCTGGTCAACTGGGTTTTATAGAGTCCAAACTCAGCACAGGTCTCTACCAGGGAAGTTTAGAGCAGTTCAGATGCTGATTACATTTCCCAGCAGGACTTGGTACTGACCCACACAACCAACCAAAAGCTGCTCCAGTTTTTACTGAACCTGATTGGCCAGCAAGATACAAGATTCAGCTATATCAGGTAATAATTTTATACGTTTCCAGACATATCTTTAAAGGACTTATTCAGATTTTGCATAATTTTAAAGTATAAACTATAAATTAACGTCAGATATTTCAACAGTGCTCGGACTTGTAGTGGAAGCCCAGAGAACCTCAGACCACCAGGAAGAAGATGCACAGACTGAATAAACAGACAACTGTAAGGCAATGGGATCAGAAATAAAGTTTGTAAATAAAACATTTTCTACAGTGAATTTAAATCGACTTGCAGACTTTTCCAGACTCTGACCGTATTAGGTTTTCAGTTATATTTTTTTAAATCATTCATATTTTTGGCCTTTTCTGGCGCCCCCTGTTGGAGCGTTTTGTTCTGACTCAAGTCATTGAACCCGTTATTAAACCCCTGCAGCAGGCTGCACGTCTACCAATGTATTGAAACATTTATTTGGCCAACATGGCCAAAAACTACCGAATCAGGACTTATTCAGCTGCCAAACTGTTAATTAGCTGGTTTACCTAAAAATAACGTCACTGAAAACATCTAAGTGTAAGTTTATGGATTTATATGTTTCCTCAAACTGATCTTTAGTATTTTCACTTGGAATGTGCAGTTTATTTTCGTTTCGTTTTGGCGAAATAAAAAAAAGGTGTAAAAAAAAAAACAACAAAAAAACACTTGGTCAGTATGAGGGATTGCTGCAAAGCCATCAACAATGCAGACGACTGTCCACTGTGGCTCTACGCTCTTTCAGGAGGAGTGAATGCTGCTTGGAGAGACTTGATGCAACCTGCTGGGTTTCCTTAGAGAGGAAACTTTCTGACCAACCTGGAGGATCTGATGGAGTCTGACTTTGGAAAGAGCCTTGAGATGATATGTTTCATGAATTGGCGCTATATAAATAAAATCGAATTGAAATTGAATTTATTTCAAAAGTGTTGGATGTGAGAGTAAAATAACGAGAGCAGAGACGAGGTTTATTGGCCAGGAGTAGGTTTTATATAAAATTTGAACAGTGGATACAGAGACGATATTATGTGTATAAAAAAATACATCCAATAAAAGGAAAATAAATGAATCTTATCTTTTCTATTATTGAGCGGATGTTCAAGTTAGCTGATGAAATGTAAAAGGCACTAAATGTACAACATTCCAGTTTTAAAGACATTAAACAGATGCCATGGTCATTCAGAGGAACAAAAATAATAATAATAATAATAATCACAGGCCATTCGTTGTCTTTGTTACGCAAGACATAGTGCAGATTTTACACAACATACCAAACAATTCGTAAATTACACACAGCTATCTAACCATCGAGAACCAGAGCACGCTGCTGAAGACTAATCGCGAGTGAACCGTTCAGCCCTGCGTTCACCCGAAAACCCTCGCCACGTACATGAGCTCAGCCGGATCGGGAATCTTTCATAATTTACTTTACATCACAATTTTTACAACATCACTAAACACTGCAACAAGTCACAATTAGAAGCAAAGCGACCAGCAGTAAAGGGTTTGTCGGTATCTTACATGGTTGTTCCTTTTCCTGTCGGGTTAGTCGGTATATGACATGCATGGTGCTGAGCGGCAACGGGAAACAAAACCAGAACCAAGGAGGACGGATCAAGGGGAAGACTACATAGTGCCTGCATTGACTGGCGTCAAAATGGACAAAATTAGGATTTCTTTTGTAAGGAATAGTTCTGTAACATTAGTAAGATATCTCCACGCGAACAAAATAACACAAAAGGGGTCACTGACTTTATCTAATCCAAATTCGATCCAGCAGGCCCCATTGATGTAACTTTAACCTTTGTTTGTATGACCTTCAACCATTTGGATTATTTGTGTGTGGATGAGTTTGGGTGTAAAAAAAAAGTGCATGTTGAGCAAGCCATAGCACCAAGAGCAGCAGTTTGTTTATATAAAGCTTAAAAAAAGTGGGAATCATTGTATATTTTTTGTCTGGGTGTTGAAAAAGGCCCTCATCCACTCAGCTAAAAGAAAAAAGGCGGGAATTGCCATAGTAACCTGTGACCCTCCTTTTTTGGCTGGGTGCTAAGGAAGCTAAAAATAAGGCGGGAATTGCCATAGCATTGTAGTGACATTACTCAGCAGGTAAATCTCTTATTTTAGTGATCCTTCATGAATAAAACTTTTATTTACAAGTACAGAGGTATGAGTTTGTCTTTCTTCTACCAAGTGAGAAGCCTAAAAAGGAGGAAATCCTTAATTCTGACCAGTTTGAAGCACTCAGATGAACACATGGAGGCACTGTGTATGTTTGAATGTCTGGTTACGAAGAATTAAGACTTGAAGTGGAAACGAACAAACAAATCAGCATCTTTCTGGACCTCCTCAGCAAACTATTGTCCTTCCTCCGGAAAGACGCCCACCGGCGCACCACACTGGAATGAGTTACAGTAAACAGCACTACATTTTCAACTGGTGAGTTAACTTATAGAAACAAAACAACTTGTGGAAATTTACTGCATTCTGGATGAGTTGATGGCTTTCAGACTGGTTGTACAACAAAAAGTCAACACAATTATAAAACAGATTTGGCTTTAAAAATGCGTTAAGACGAACGGAAATAAAATTGACATGGAATGCATTTAAAGCTTAACAGTATCTGCAAAGTAAAACCGTTCATATTTGGCCCATTAATGAGGAAAAACATGACAGAGAAATAAGACATTTTGGGGGGAAAAATTTGCTTGTTTTGTTAGTAAATTGCATGCAAACAGTGTGTTTAGAAGTTGTTTTGTTCCCAAAAAAAGGGGAGAATTCACCTCAGCTGAACATTTGTTAATACGCATATTTAAAAAAAACAAAGGATTAACATGGAGCTAAATAACCGAGAAGCCCCCAACAATTAAAATTAGATTAAACACAAATTTCTTTAATTTTGAATCAGCTGAATGTTCCACTGAGGTGAAAATCCACAAAGGGAATATACATCTTATTTATAAAAAAAAAAAAAAAAAAAAAAAAAAAAAAGGTACCATAACAACATGCCAGAACTTCACAGCGAGCTGAAGCATTCACAGTAACACAACGTCAGGCGGCCTCTTCTGCGCGAAAAAATAACTAGCTGGGTGGACAGTACCAACTTCACTTCGTAGATGTTACTATTACTGCATGCAACGTTACTGTGGGCCAATATCTAACTCTACATTACTAAATGCCTCTAAAAAGAAAACAAGATCACGATGAAGTCGCCCATGACTGAGATCAACTGTGGCTTCTGCAGACCGTTGCACCAGAAACGCTACTTTAGATTTATTTTACCTACAAGCTGCACCTTGATTAGCTCCAATCAAAATTATTGTCCGAATGTCGATGAGTAGGCTAATATTTTTGAGTGCCATGCTGAGATATTTGGCGAGTTGGCTGGACTTACACCGGCCTTGATATCAAAGAGAGACATTACTGATGGAAGAGGACAAGAATTAAATCGCACTGATAGTCATTGGAATATTCAACAGTATTATCATTGCTTGCTATCTAAATATGTAGCTCTAGATTTGATTTCTTGCAGCAGGGAATTAAATGGATGTTGCATCCAAACACCCAAAAGAAAATCTGTGCAGGTTTTAAGCTTTTGCATATTTTAAACTGTTTGCTATACTTTTAACCCAGTATTGTTAGTGTTTATATTTCTGAAACTGAGCTGAAAACCAGATTAGAAAACCCTGCCAGATATCATAACTTTTTTTTGGGTAAAAAGAGAAAAACTGACTTTCTTACATGCATTTGGAAATACGTTTTGGACGGATCCGTTTATTGCACGGCTATGTTGGGTTTGTAAGGTGCACGGATGGTAGGAGGGTGGGTGACTCGCTCCACCTCCAACTGCACAAGCAGATAAACTGAAAACTGACCCGTAAAGCAAACAAATTAATAATAATAAAAAAAAGATGTTTGTATTTATGACATGGAGGGTGAAGTAAAACCTTTGAACGTAGTGCAGCTGAATTTTAAGGTTTTCCTAGGATGCAGATTTCTGTCTGGAGGTTTAAACTCCTCTCAGATCTCATCCCTTCTCTGTGTTTATGTTGGTAAAAGTTTGACACTCATTAGCATAAAACGCCAGTTAGCCCTAACGACTGTTAGCATCAGGGAGCCCAACTGGGTTCTGACACAGATGCGCCATCACACCGGCTTTAATAACAACGTAGGTCACCTAAATGACAAGGCCCCCCGAGAAAGCACTGATGGTGTGGTATATTTACATCGCACCTTTAATTTCTCCATATCAGACCTCTTTTTTAAGTTTAACATCACCTGCATTAGATCAGGGTAAACATTGTCGACTTAAAGCACCATGACATCAGCATCTCAAATGAGGATCAGAACCTGATTTTTGTCAAAGAGTCTGAGCTTACGGGGCTGAATCCCCCTTTCCCCCCCCCCCTTTCCCCCCCCCCTCCCCACATCTGTCAGGCACATTAGTCAAGCAGTGTGTCAAAAATTTCCCCGTTAAGTTGGACGCTCCTTTAAGAAGCCATGAGGGGTCGCTGGTCCCCAATTAAAAGGAGCAATAAGCAAAATTTCATTATTTTAGATAGAAAGAACTAAAAAAATAGTTTTGGGGAGAACTAAAAGTATCTTTTTAGATGGACTATGGTTAAACTTCACACACCATCTCTCTGTTGTTCCCCAGTCTCTTGTTTACGTAGCCGGGCCGGCCGCACACGTACACGTACGTGGACAGCTGCCCACTCCCTAACCATTAAATTTCAGATCGGATCAAAACGTTCTCTTGCCAACAGCATTATAAAGTTATGAGTTAGGTACTTCTTCACTAGACATGTTCCTCTGAAAGGTGAAGCTGCTTAGCTGTGTTTTTATCATCTGCAAATAGACTCATATGAGCCAATGGGTGAGAAGGGGAAACTGAGATAGGGAGAGGTGTGGCTTCATACACGTCTTGTTTTGGTCTCCAGACAGCGCTCTAGCGGTGAAATATCACTTATTGCGCCTTTAAACACCAGGACTTGTCCACACATAACCGGATATCTGGGAAAACTAATACATATTAATGTGTTTTGGCTTTTCATCCACATGAAAACTCTGTTTTACGTCACTAAAAACGACTATTTTTGAAATGTCAGACCACAGTGGAGACTTGAGAAAGCCCTGTATTTGTGTCTGTGTGTATACATGACAAGACAGAGCTTTAGGGTCCCCCGCGTCACAGTCTGCGACAAATGGTGTGCTGAGGTCACGTCTGCGACCGTTGTTACCGAATTGTCGGAAAAATGAATGCCAACAGAGAGGTGATGATTTTTTACGTTGGTTCGGACGCTTTTAGTCCAGCTGTTCTAACAGATTGAGGTGCAAAGGAGAAAGAGCAGTTTTACACCCTCCCAATATGGCGGGCCCTCGTGGGTCGTTTTGAAGCATTCTGATTGGCTGACATGGGTTTTAGTTTTGTGCTACACTGCCCCCTATGTGTGTGGAATGTTTAAAACAACGCTCAGTGGCGTATTTGTGCAGGTTTGTGTGGATGAAAACCTTTCTGAAAATGATCACGTGTGTGTGATACCATTTTTAAAAAGCGACGTGGAGGACATATTTGTTTTAGTGAAGACCCGGCTACTTGTGCACGAGGTCTCAATTCACCCCTTTCCATCCTAATTTTGGATCCCGGTACAGATCTCACTCATAATTTGACAAATTTATACACCATTAGGTGAAGATTATTGCAACTGCTCTGACTTTAAGTTTAGTCTAAATATGTCCAAAGATCCAGACACATCTCAGTGTTTCCCCTAGGGAGTTTGTCTTTTTTGAGGCGGAGGGGTTAGAACTAGCTCAGGATGTGATTTGGCATCATCTAAAAAAGCAAATAACTTAATAACAAAGACTTAATAATTTACTACATGCCGTCATCATCTTGGGGGCAGGCAGGTTGGATGTTTCTTTTGGATAAAAGGTAGGGGAAACACTGCCTCTGCCTTACTTCAATGCAAAGTTTTTCTGTCTTTCCCATTTTGAGGATTGGCTAACAGATAAGGCATAAAAACTACTTCTTAATGTTTACTGTAAATCGTTTAAAAACACATTTTGTTTATTTGCAAGAAATTGTGAGGTACAAATTTGATTAAGGCCCGGGGGGGGGGGGGGGGGGGGGGGGGGCTGGACGCTTCATGGGATTCAGCCCTGCTCTGGTTTCGGCTGAGACGAATCCATACAACCTTTGGCTGGGTGAAAACTAAATATTGAGCGTCCTTAGAAAGGTTCTGACATCTTGCCTTCACCCAGATTCAGTTTATAAAAAGGAGATATTGAACAGTTTTTTATTTTTTTATATAGACCGCTCAAAAAGAACAGTTTTTTTTTTAATTATCTGGTTAGAATTGGCTTTCTCTTTCATTGAAACTGAACTCTGCTTTGATTCAAAAGAAACTTCTGGACCTTTTTGGTTTCACTTGTTAAGACATCAAGTCAAGAAGAGACTTTGGCTGCGTTGGTGCAACAGCCTGCAAATCTCTCATACGCTGGGCGTGTGTGAGGCTATGGGGGGGGGGCAGCAATACAACAGTTAAAATAAAATAATTTACACTTGGAATGATGTCAATGAAGGCGTTATTTTCACTTTTTATCCCTGTGTTGGAGAACTTTTTAAAGGCTGATATGATGTATCGTCAGGAGTGTTTCCTTAGTTATTTTTTTTTTTTAAAGTTAACAACAAAGCACGCGGAGACATTACTTTATCATATAACATGCTGTCAGAGGACAAAATATGGAGAGAGAAGAGAATAGAGAGAAAACTTTACCAATTCTGTCCCTGTTAAACCTTTCCCACCCATCCCCAGAGCAGCTAATAGAGAGGTCTCATACATTAGTGTGTTTTATTATCATTTTTTAGTTTGTTTTTGTCGTTTTTGGTCCCCATCTTCAGTTTTTACGGATGTCTGCGTAGACCACGGGCTCCATCTTATGGAACGAGTTTTTACTGCCTGAGTGATCCAACTGGGCGTATATCACCGGGCCCTAAAGCACAAGACAAAATGCAGGAGAGGAAGGAGAAATCAATCAGAGCGATGAAAACATTAAGACGATCTGAGGCAAATTAAAGAACAGGCGTCTCAACTAGGAGCACCATTAACGTTTTTGCCTCCAATATAATCTAATATGATCTGGTAACTCGGTTAAAATGCTTAGTGGGATTTTGTAGGCTGGACTGGTGATGAGTACACAAGATGCAACGCTAAAACCCAGGAAGAGAGAGGGATGGATGGAGGGAAGGAAGACAAAGAAGGAAAGACGGAGGTCTATTTCTCTCACTCTGCTGAGTTCTCCTACTGCTCTCCAATCTGCATTGTTTGTTGTTATTTCAGCTTTTAACTTTTTGTTCTCTGTCATTTTCTCTTCATAGAAGGTACACCTGGTCTGGCGTTCTGTTAGCTGTGACATCATCAGGGGAGGCAGATCATCCACTATTACCATCTAACATAGAAAGTACTCCTGGATCAATGTGAGCTTCTGTGCTTTCTGTGTCTCTGCTCTGTCTTCTCTAAGCCCCAGTGGGTCGAGGCAGATGAGCGTTCACACTGAGCCTGGTTCTGGTTCTGCTGGAGGTTTTCCTCCCTGTTAAAGGGGAGTTTTCCTCTCCACTGTCGCTTCATGCATGCTCAGTATGAGGGATTGCTGCAAAGCCATCAACAATGCAGACGACTGTCCACTGTGGCTCTACGCTCTTTCAGGAGGAGTGAATGCTGCTTGGAGAGACTTGATGCAACCTGCTGGGTTTCCTTAGAGAGGAAACTTTCTGACCAACCTGGAGGATCTGATGGAGTCTGACTTTGGAAAGAGCCTTGAGATGACGTGTATCATGAATTGGCGCTATATAAATAAAATTGAATTAACTGTATAATAAAAGAATGACAGAAGGGACGGATAGACAGGAGTGTATGGAAGGAATGAAGGTAAGGATAAATGGGACGGCTGGAATAAAATGGCTGGATTGATGGGAAGAGCTTGGATTGGTGGACTTATTTTTAAATAATTTCAATCAGGGCTGGACGATATAGGAAAAAAAAGCTTATCGATAAAATAGAAATCATATTGATCGATATCAATAATTATCAATTATCAACTTTTGAATTCAAAAGTTCAATAACAATATATAACGATCAATAGGAAAAAAAGTCAATAAAAAGTTCAATAGAATAACAGTTTTCAATCCTTGTCCATTCTAGCCATGCAGGTTCATATTAAAGTCATTACATCCTCCCAACCAATCACAACGCAGGTCTAGGAAGCTCCGCCCCCTTCAAAGAGTTCAGAGAGCACACTTTTTTAAAAAGCAGCAGCATAAAATGGCCAGGGCTGCACTTAAAACATCACTATTGATCAATATGATTTCTATTTTATAAATATCCTTTATGTCTATATCGTCCAGCCCTGTAAAATATCACAACGCTACGTCGTTTTGCCCATTCAAACGCTGAAAGAAAGCAGAACTTTTCAAACATGGTGTCAACATGTTCTGGTTGTTTTTCTCAGTAAAACGAACAAATGAAAGCTGTTCTTTTCTCCGTCCCGCCCACAAAAGGCCACTTCAGGCACCGACCTGATCCAAAAGCGGCAACCGGAGAAGCTCAGACGTCCATCTAGTTTGATGATTTTAATGATGCAGCTGCTTGTTAAATTCATTTTTAAAAAACAAATCACATTAAAAACATTTTCTTCATTATTTCTTTTTTGCTAAGCCATTTACAAAACTGGGACTTGACATCGGACAGACCTGAAAGGCTGATTTTACAGACACATAAAAATCAGTGAATCTGTGAAACAGCCCCCCCCCCCCCCATGGCTGATCTCCCCCAGCTCCTACCTGCAGCGGACCCGAGGGGCTGGTACACCTGGAGCCCTCCCGGCTGGACTCCACCTTCTTTAGTGGCCGCGGAGCTTCAGAGCTCCCGCCCTCCAGGGTCGTACATCTAGTTTAGGGTTACCATTTGCCGTGGTGTCGAGCAACCAGCGGAGCACAGTCATAGCGACATGAACACAGATGATGGGACAAAAGGCAAAAAAATAAATAAAAGCAATGAGAGATGAGCACATGAAACCAAGCAGGTGTGAGAAGATTAGAGGAGCACTGATGGGGTTTGGATGGTGTAAGGTTGCCGTTCGTTATTACAGGACTAGAAATAACATCAGGTCGAGCTCTCTGGGTGGGCGGGGCGGCACAACACTCAGAAATTAATAGAAAAAAAAAAAACGAATTAATGATGCGGCACCATTGCAAATCGACTGCAAATCCTGCAGCCCTTAAAGGTGCATAGCGCAACTTCCACGATTTCTGTAGAAGTCTGCCCCCCTCTGGCGATGAGTTGAAATTACACCAGTGTTACGCATTGGGCATGTGCTGCTGCGACTGCACGGGTCTTTTGTTTAGAGGAGTGATGTCCTCTGAGGTAAAAAAGCTTGTAGATATTGAAGTTAGCTCGAGTTCTCTCGCTAACGCATCGATTCAGTGGAGACTCAACGTAGTAGCAGGCGAACGAGAGCGGGCAGCGCGTCACGCCCAGAGGATGCGGCCCGAATCACTCCATCGTGAACTGACCACTAGAGACCATGGAGGTACTGCGGTAAATAGAAGAAAACTCGTATTACACGCTGGACAATCGTAAGGGCATGTATGGGAAAGAAAATAAATACAATTTAACTTGAAAAATTGCACTATGCACCTTTAAGGGTGTCTGACGATGAGACAGCGGGAATCCTCTATCCGAGCGATGCCACTTCTCACCTTTGCCTCTCAGTCACAAGCTGGTCAGCAGTCCAGTTGCAAACCTCGTGCAGATCGACCTCGAGAGGCGTGAGCACCCTGACTCAAGATGCCGAGCGGTAGAAAAGACGGCATCTTCATCGTCCTAGTCACTCCTCCTTTGATTCAGAAAGCTCATCACAGCAGTGGTCGCATAGGCTTGGGTCCACTGGTGACTCCCAACGTAAGGCGAGCTTTACCCGACATGGTGAACCCATGAGCCATTGGACATGGACAGGACACCCCATCCTTCTTGGCCCTACAGGCAGCTAGCACGCTTAGCTTAAGGCTAATAAGAAAACCATTACAGGGATACCACAAAAAATGATATTCAGAGGTCCGCCACTACACGAAAAGTGTCCGTTTAAAGTCACCAGACTTTGGAAACTGTTGAGTGGGCTATCCAGAATAAAGATGAGGAGCTGGTAAGATCTTCATAGGATGGAAAGCCAGGACCTCACATGTGAGGCAGGGATGCGTATAAACGGTGGGCTTGGTGCCTACATGCCAAGCAGCTACCTGCTCCGGTCGTAAAAGCGTCCATGTTTGATCACTCCAGAAGGAGCTGCCCATAGCCAGATACAGAGCGAGGTTTTTTAAGAGACAATAAATTCAACGTGAACAATAAGATTTCACTTTGTCACATCATTTCAAGGAAAAAAACAAAAAGAAAAGAATAAAACAACAACCTGTTGATATTTTTCTAAGTGAACGGAGAGTAGCGACAGCTGAAGATGGAGGACAGCAGACAAAGAGGACCGGCTGGTTTTAGACATTTACATGAAGAGCAGTAACCTGATGAATGAGCGTAACCTGGGGAGATACGGTGTCTGATGGTAACACCACCCACACGCACGTTCTGTGAGTAATTAATGTATAAATATTGAATCAAATTTGATTCTGGTCCAATGCTAGATACTGAATCCTGGTATTTAGGAAATGCTTCTTGGGTCAGGACATCTCCAGCCTTCCCGTACTCACAGTAACGACGGTTTTCACAAGGACTTTACATCAGGTTTAACTCTAGACATTTCGCAGACTAAGCCTGAAATCGTAACTCAGTTTCATGGAGCGATTGAGTTGAAAGTCAATTTCAGCTGAAACTCCATTGGGCAAACAGAACAATTTAAATAAGAGAAACAAACAGACGTGCCCAGTGGAGGAAAAACAGGATCAGAACCATTTAAACCTGAGCTAAGTTTGCTTTTGGTGCACAATATTATGTCTCGTCTGGTATTCTGCTCTTTTAAAAAGGAAACTTTCCTCTGAGAAGCTGATGTCGGCCGGGTTAGCTGCTCCTAACCATCCTGCTGCGGGCTATTTATGTTACCGACAGATATGCTAACTATCATATTTAATTAAAGCTTTTTTTTTTCATAACAGCTTTTATTTAAAAAGATAATAGTGAGCAGGATTCCTCTGGTTTCCACTTGCTAAATTTTAGCATGTGCAGAAATTTCAGCTGACAGCGACTGGCAGCTTGCTGCAGCTAACTGGAGAAAACTTTAAAGGTGCATAGCCACGTTATGACTTTTTTTTTTTATTTATACGTCAATGGCTCATTCTGGGTGCATACAACGTTTTTACGAAAGATCATAACGTTCTGCTGGTGTAGTAGTTGTTTTATGCTTTGTTTTTGCTCAATCTGTTAGTAAATACAACCTACGTACCGCGCATACACAGCAGGGGATAAAACAAGGAGGCGGCTAACGGCTATTAGCATCTCCCAGCAAAACAATGAAGAATATTCCAGGAGGGAAAATCCTGGAATGTCTCTGGGAATACAGTCTGAACGTTGGTGTCCGCTTCAGTGAACACCAACGTGCCGAGGCTCAGATGTGACGCAGAGTTGATAGACGTGAGTAAATGTTCTGATATGAGGCTCTTAAAGCTGCTGTAGATGGTTTATTTAATTAATAACTGTTGGTCTTTGATCACGCCGAGCTGCTGCTTTACAGCGAGGTATTGCAGAGGGTCAGGTTCTGTCTGGTATTATTTAATTTTGATTTATTAATTGAGTAAACCGACATTATGATAGTTCTGTGATACTGTCACTAGATGGCGCCACATCTGTTTATATCTACTAATTGCGCCCGCTGCTGTGGCTGTTAAGCCACAAAAAGGACCATGAAAACATTATTAGGATGGAGGTTTGGTGTATATAACCTTATTTTATCATGATCCAACTGTTTTTGGTCTGTTTCATAAGCATATAACGTGGCTATGTACCTTTAACACGTCTCTAAAATCTCATTTAATGGTGTTTAAAAAGGCTGAGTATGGGAGTATGTTATCCATAATTAATTTAAACACACGGTCGAAACAACACCTTTGGGTTTTATGTTTTTAGAAACTTTCTCAAGCAATTGGTTTGAAACTTAAGTTTTGTGTCAGAAAAACCTGACGGACAAAATGTTTTTTACTACAAATCAACCTAGTTTATGGCGACCAGGTTCTTTAGAAACAAGCCAAAATTTTAACATTCCTGATTCGTCTTATTAGCAGAACGGTCCCATTTTATGAACCTGGTTCTAGACCCTCAGGTCTTCTGGATGCAGAAGACCTGAGGGTCTAGAACTCCATAAAACTCAAGTGACGCCTCGAAGACCCAAAGATTTTAGACATTTATTCCAGTAAATTTAAAACATTTCCTTTTAATTGAAGCAGTTTCACTTCTTTTAGATCTTAGTTCTTTATTCGGCTTGTATTGTGGCTTGTACCAGAGTTTCAAAAAGAAAATATTTAATTTTATCTTGCTTAATTCATACATTTTAGGTTTTATTTAACTGAGATAAAAAGGTAATTTTATCCTTCTGTCAATTTAATGTATGCCTTTATTAATTTTTATTCTAAATATTCATCTATACTTAGAGTTGCAGGACTTATTCTGTAAATATTAGATTAATTTAATTGTTGTTTTTGAACAAATGAATTCATGTATCTTATGTTTTTTTCTCTAGAGCTTCCTCATGTAGTAAAGATGCTTTTCTGGGATAACTATGAAGGTGTATATGCGCTAAATGTGTTAATGCATTCTGTTGGAAGTGCATTTATACAGGATATTTTGTTGTTAGCTTTTATTTCAATACGATAATATTGATAATAATAAAAAAAATCCTTTATTAAACTCAAAGGGAAGTTGAATAAATGAACAGCTGAGAGCTTGAAGGAGTCATTCAGGTGGGGCTTAATCTGTAAAGCAAATTGTTGCGCCGTTAGTGTGAGATTCTGTACAAATAAAGCCGATTAATTGAGAAAAGCTGACAGTAATCAGGTGACATGACTGCGTGTAAATGTTTAAATGACAAAGACGATGCGTTGCTTGGATTACACAGAGTCTGTTAGTGATGTTATAATGAAAATGTTAGCGTGGGGTCAGTTGTTAGAGGAGATGGGGAACGACGACTGACACCAGAGCAAACAGCAACCCCAAAGACGGCCAACCAAAGCAGTCGTGGATTCAAACCGGCAAACAGAGGCTGGTTTTCTCCCTCTAACCAAGTTTCACACCATCTATCATGTTTGAGGTTAAAATCTACATTCACAGTTAAATTACCAGAGGGTTGCTTGAGCATGCACTACCTCAAGCATACAAACTGCAGTTTGTGAAGGAAAAAAAAAGGTTAATATTTAATAATCAAGGTAAAGTGCTCAGAGACTTGTTCCGCATCATTTCCCAACAAGCGGAGACAGTGGTGCAGCTCCCATGCAGAAGGAGTTAGAGAAGTCAGGAAACGGGATTCTTTGACGGAAAACAAGACCATGCAGCCGATATAGTCAGCCGGGCAAATAAAGGCTGATAAACACCCGGCAATACAATTAGATTCAACAGCAATAAGTACGTTTAAAGCCATCCCAGCTTCTGTTACTGTACATAAAGCTGGACGGAGGAGTAAAATATTTCCAGTTTGCTGAAAAGGAAACATTTTCTTTTTTAGAGTTTTGCACTTTTACGGACGGTTTACATAAATAAAGGACATCTCCGTCTCCTGTGTGGCTGTGTTCAGACGAGGGAAAGCGGCGCTACTCACCCTTCGTAATCGTGCCGGTTGTGAAGCACCCTTATAGCGAAGCAGGCGGCGACGGCGATGACGACGAGCAGGAACAGAGCGCCGCACACCGCCCAGATTATGATCACGGTGCTGCTCTGAGGGAGCGACTCTGCAGGAACACAGCAGCAGCAGCAACATTCAGGCGCAGAATAACAAATATTAATTTTTTTTCCCCAACGTTTTCACATTTTCTAATGTTTTAACCAAAAAACCTCGGTGTTTTTTGCGGTGATTTAATGCGATGGACCGGATGGAGAGCATCTGAGATGACGGGCTTCATCAGATGTTCTAGGGTGGACTTTGACTAGGCCAGGGGCCGACAACCTTTGCAATTCAACAAGACACTTCTGCTACAAAATAAAATGCTCCTAAAGTCGCAAAAAAAAAAAAAAAAAGAGAGATTTTATAAAACATGCACTAGTTAAAATGTTTTATTTTGAAAGACAAGAAAATCAAGCTAACATTTATCTTTGACGTCGGATTTTAGAACAAAATGAATGATCTTTTGTAAAGAAAATAAAACCGTTTAGTAGAGTGAGCCTTATCCATAAAGATGTAAAAGAATCTGAGCTGTAAAGGCAAGGAACTTTTTTGTATTATTTAAAATGGCCTCAAGTAAAAAGGCAGAAACCAGCGACGACTGGATGATCCACACAATGGAGACCTTTTCAAAAGGTTTGACTCCCTCAGGGTTCAGACGGACAGTTTCTGCAGAATATGAAACAAGTGAGCCGCATATGTCAAGCCAGTTAGGTCTGTTTCTGTTTTTCACCTCCGATTTATTTCACCGTTGATGCACGGATGCCCTGGTAAATAACGTGAAAATAATCCGGCTCTCCTTCAGCTGTTTTTGAAACCATAGTTAAAATTCTAAAGCTAAAGCGTCGTCTACAAGTCATACAGTTGTAAAACGTAACTCGCTTTCTCAGTAAAACAACATTTCTTACTGGGTTTTATGAGCGTTAAAGTGGAGCCACAGGCTGCAAACCCCAGGGATAAACTATTCTAACATAAATATACTTTACCTGGTGCCAGTGAATGCATCATAGCATGCTATGGGTGCACTGGCCCTGTAACAACTTCCACGTACAGCGCTCCATGTGCACTGAAACGCAACTTAAAAAGTAATCCAACATAATTTGTTACATGATCACTTTTCTCATTTCATTTCAAGGTTTAATTTAAACAGATCATACTAATCTTGATAAGTTACATCTCCTTCTTGCATGCAGTCAACTATTTGTTGCTTTGCGAAATTTTTTTGTAATTGTAACATTTCAGGATCTGATTCATTTCAAAATGGGGCAAAAATATTTTAATGTAAATAAATAGTTACACTGCTGTTACATTTAATTGAGCCAATGTGAATGTCACAGCTATATTTTTAATGTGATCGACCCAACACTGAAGCAACGACAAAATAATCACCATAAAACACAAAGAAGAAACCTTTCGTCTTCCTTGGTCCCTGATTTTGTGTCTCCTAAAAGAATCGGCTGTGTTTAAGAAAAGGTATTAAAATTTGTCCACGTTGTGTTTTTAGGAGTCAATTTTCAAGTCTTTATTATGGCTTAAAAAAAAAAACGTTTTGCACAAAAAAAAAAAACTTTTCTTTGTACTTTTATGGGAAAGCAGGCTGACAGGAAATGGGGTTTAGAGAGAGGAGGAAGACATGCAGCACAGGCCCATGGGCCGGGACTCGAACCCAGGACGGCTGCGTCTGAGCCCTTTCAAACACGGGCCGTGTACTTTATGAGGAAATAAAACTGTTTTAGTCTCTAAAACTTTACTATAATGGATTTTTTTCAAATATGGGAATTTAGAAATATTTTGTTTGTATTTTGAAAGTTGTAGTTAATAATAGCCTTTCTAAATAAATGTATGACAATCTTTGAAAAGGTAATTTATATACAGAAAGAAAAACCCCAGAAAGAATCCCAGGTGTGGATGAATCCCCTTCCCCATGAAGGCTGTTAATAACAGCAATCCCCTCCCCATGAATGCTGGTAACAGCAATCCCCTTCCCCATTAATGCTTTTATTAACTTCATGAATGCTGTTAACAGCATTCATGGGGAGGGGATTGCTGTTATTAACAGCATTCGTGGGGGAGGGAATTGCTGTTAATAACAGCCTTCATGAATGAGGTAATTGCTGTTATTAACAGCATTCATGGGGGAGGGGATTGCTGTTATTAACAGTATGAATGCTGTAAATAAAAGCAGTCATGGGGGAGGGGATTGCTGTTATTAACAGTATGAATGCTGTAAATAAAAGCATTCATTGGGAAGGGGATTGCTGTTATTAACAGCATTCGTGGGGGAGGGAATTGCTGTTAATAACAGCCTTCATGAATGAGGTAATTGCTGTTATTAACAGCATTCATGGGGGAGGGGATTGCTGTTATTAACAGTATGAATGCTGTAAATAAAAGCAGTCATGGGGGAGGGGATTGCTGTTATTAACAGTATGAATGCTGTAAATAAAAGCATTCATTGGGAAGGGGATTGCTGTTATTAACAGCATTCATGGGGGAGGGGATTGCTGTTATTAATAGCATTCACACTGTTAAAAGCATTTGTGGGGGAGGGGATTGCTGTTAATAACAGCATTCATGGGAACAAAAAGTGAACCTGGAGCGTTCAGCTGATGTGCAACTAACCCAAAGGTAACCACAGTACGGGAAGCGGTGGCTTTAGTTCACCACCTCCCACCCACTGCTGATGTAAGTGCTCTGCCGTGCGACCGCACAGGAAGTCCTCCTACAAGCACTGGTGGGAGTTCAACAGGTTGTTCAGTGAGAAATATGGGTACCTGGCAATGGCATTTATAGGAGCTGTGCATCATGTGAAACTATTTCAGTTAGCTCAAAAGTAAAACATTCAGTGGTAATGCACAAACAAAACGTCCCGTCAGGTTCCACCATGCGCTTTTCTTTTTATTCCTTATAAAGCGCATTATTAAGACTGAAATTATGGCACAAAAATCTCCAGGTTTTTATCACAACTTTGGCCTCCACTGATGGGAAAGGATCGCCGAAGCAGACTCAAACGCTCTGCCTATTTAAGGCAACTGCTTGTTGTTACATCATGTGAACCTGATGCAGAGAAGAGCTGAAAGCTGTGCTGAACCAAAAGATAACAAGTCGTCACATGAAGTTGTTCACTTCACGTAGCTGAACGCAAATAACAAGCAGCCGCATGTGGGCCTGTCAGTTCATTCCTAAGGGCTACCCCTCTAACAAACATGTCTGGTTGGTTGTTCCCTTTGATTTAGGGCTGGGATTTTACCTCAGAAAGACAAGATAAATTAAAAATAGCTCTGTTTCATGTGTTAGATGGTCCAGTCCATTTCCAGATCTAAATCTACGTAGGCATGACTTAAAAATTAAAGCTGCCCATTATGTTGAACCACAAGATCAATCTTTGCAATATCACAAAGGACCTCTGGGGTCCAGTACTTGGTAGGACATTACATTTAGCTCTATACCTCCAAATGTATCATTTTTGATACAAATATTTCTGAGACCCCCATCTCTTCAGCAAAGTCTTCAGCGTTTTTCTGAACATACAATTTACAACATAAAAATTTATATATTTTACACACCCTATATAAAAATGCAGAAAACATGAGGAAGATTTATTTTTTGGTTTAACGTCTTGATTATGATGCAAAGAAAATTTGCAAGCCTGATGTTTTTAATTTTTTAAAGCAAACAAAAATGATTATTTTTGTTTTTTAATGTAAAGTTTCCTCAATATTTCCTGTATCAGGCCATCAGTTTGGATAGACTCAAACTGAGCTAGGTGTCCATACCTGATCTACATTCTTCTCTGACCCCCAGTGGGTCGAGGCAGATGAGCGTTCACACTGAGCCTGGTTCTGGTTCTGCTGGAGGTTCTCCTCCCTGTTAAAGGGAAGTTTTCCTCTCCACTGTCGCTTCATGCATGCTCAGTATGAGGGATTGCTGCAAAGCCATCAACAATGCAGACGACTGTCCACTGTGGCTCTACGCTCTTTCAGGAGGAGTGAATGCTGCTTGGAGAGACTTGATGCAACCTGCTGGGTTTCCTTAGAGAGGAAACTTTCTGACCAACCTGGAGGATCTGATGGAGTCTGACTTTGGAAAGAGCCTTGAGATGACGTGTTTCATGAATTGGAGCTATACAACTAAACTTTTATTGAATTTTTGGTGGCCGGGATGCCAAAGGTAGCAGAGCGCTTTTGGGTCTTTGGGTGACGGTAAAGACAGAAAATAAACCGGTAAAATTTCCTCCTTTTCACGTCACATTTATAATATGTACAGCTTTGCATTGATCCAGCACATAAAATCTCAATAAAACACGCTGTTATTAGAGCTTATAACATGATAAAACAGAATAGTAATAGAAAGGGTCCGAAGGGTTCAGGCAGGGTACTTTTGCAATGCATCATTTCATATTATAAACGCCTGTATGGATGAATATGTTTCATTGGAGGGTGCGGCTGCTTTTTAAAAACGGGCAGAACTTTACCTTTCAGAACCACCCTGAGCTCCGTCCGAGCCTGAGTTCCTGTTACGTCTGGCGGGTTCTTGACGTCGCAGAAGAAGGTCCCGTTGTCACTGAACTGAGCCGGGCTCAGCTGTATCGACGCGTCCTTCTTGTTGATGTCTCCGATAAACTGCACCCTCTCTTTGAACTCAGTGTTGGCTGGATATCCCTGTCCGTTAGAAAAGTAGTAAATCTAGAAAGAGGAGAGCAAAAAAAACACATTAAAACGACAAACAGATGCAGAAGAAAAGCCACCAAGTATCATATTGTTTTACTTTGACCCACTTAGTTATGGCAGCACTACAAGTATAAGAACTATGAAACTAAAACCTCATTGAACTCAGTCAGACAAAAAGATTCATTTTTCTCTGCTTGAGTGTCGATAAAGAACTCGGGACAGAAACAAGGAACATTTATAGTTGCCATGGATCTCCTTTAATTTGGGGCTTTTAAAGATTCGTTAACATATTAACACACAGCTAAAGAGCTGGACGGACACTAACGATTATTTTAGTAATCCAGTATTCGATCAAGTAACTGGATAAAAAGAAAAACGGGCCAATGCTGCAGTTTTTTCTCCTAATTACTTAGAAAACTACAAAAAAGGGGCAAATATACAAGAAATTAAATTTCTTGAATGAAAAAATTAAAAGGATGCATCTGCTGCACCAACACCAATATGTTAAAAGCTCGGCCCGTTCTGGTTGGTGCTAGCTGCCTCTGTAGTGAAAATGGTCACAGCTTGAATTTTCAGCTAATTTTTCATGTTTAAAAGTTGAATATCAACTAAACCTGGTTATCTGCAAACTAAAAGAATCTTAAAGTGGGAGGCATGCAGTCGAAGACGAGTTTACGCTCAGCCTAAATAAACCCTGTGAGCCGGTATAAAACGGAAGCTTTTCCTCCTTTTTGTAACCTACAAACATTTGAAAATCGCAGCATGACGCTGCAACAAAATTAGGGTTAGGATTTAGAGCGATGACTGAAAACAAAGCTATGCCTGAGGTTTTTTTATTAATGATACTAATGGTAGAGAAAAGGCTACTGATACTAGATAGCAGGTAATGAAAGTGGAGTTGCTGCAAAAATACGAGCAGCAGAAACAGGCTAGCTAAAACCAAGCAGGGAACGAATGTATCCAGGAACAGCTCTTAGTTCATCAAAAGCATGTTTTTACTCCATTAACATGAGGGATGTGCATAAAAATCAATACATAGATTAATATCGATGTTTTTAAAAACGATTTAATATCGATATTCTGGCTTTCAATATCGATATGCACTTTATGTTCCTGTTAATATATCAGTGTTCAATAAATTTAACAAATAGAATATTTGGCTGGTTTTGTTGAATGAATGACTTTGAGCATGAATTAATAATAAGTAATAAATATCGATATTGGAGTCAAATCAAATCAAGCTGAGCTATGTATCGAGAATCGTATCGAATCGGCTCATCCTAGATGACACCCAGCCCTAATTAAGATGGCGGCCCCGCCATGGTAAATAATGAAAATATAACACTAAATGTTTGCTGCTAGATGCTTACCACATCTATGAACAGGCTTTACGTCACTTGTGTAACTTCACACCAACTTATAAAAATAAATAAATTAATAACGTACGGTGCCTCGTCTTAGGATATAAAAGTTATGACAATATATTTTCCTAAATATATATTCAACATTGCGTGCTATTACTAAAACAACTTCCCCTCTCGGGACTGAAATAGTGCAAAGTTTCATGGAAGACCAGGAGAGTGGATTGGCAAAAAAATTTGATTTCCTAAAAGTAAATCTTCCTGAGTTGCAAATCGAAGTAATCCATAAAATCGATTTATCGCCCAGCCCTACATTAACGTAAATGTTTTTTGCTTTTCTGACACATTTACATGTTTTTAAATGATGATTTCATTTATTAATGGAACCAAAACAACCCAGTCCTGAATAAAAAAAGCACTCTCTGAGTTGCAAACGGTCACCGTCTGAAACAGAAAGGCGAGGCTGTTAGTTTAGAGCATTTTGTTGAACCAGAAGGGGCTGAAACTTCAGAAGAAAGGAAAGAAAAAAGGATGTTTTTAGCTCGGCCCATTGTGCAACACACATTCTCCAAATGCTGACTGCATGCATCTGTTCTGGCAGGACTCTGTAAATTAAAGGCTGTGCACCAGTCCGACTGGTCTGTTAACAAAAACCAACCACGAAAAGAAAAAGAGGTCAGGATTTTGTTTTTTCTTAGTAAATACAAACTTTTTGGGTTCATTCAGACTGCTGTTGTATACGAGTCCTTCAGAAAAAAGACTTTTGAAAGGATTTTCTTTTCCCTCCAGGTGCTTTAAATTCAACAGAGCGCCAAATTCACGACCCGTGTCGCAAACGCAGCGCCACGATGCAAACATCCGACCCAAATCAGAGAATGTGGGGGGAAAACAGATGAAAAGTGTCGCTCCAGCAAAGCAGGGGTGACCTAAAACCAAAGCCCGACGCCGAATCGCCACATCCCTCCCCGAGGAACAGCTGAAACCCTTATTTACGTGTCAGAGGAGGTCGCACAATCGCAGGAAAACATCCTGGGACTGTGGGAAGCTTCCCAGAGAGGACGCGAGCGGCGGGGACTCACCACATACGGCGCTTTGAAGTACTGATGGTCGGGCTGATTTGACTGGAAGCTCCAGGTCACCGTGGTGCTTTTGGTGACCACCTCGCTGGACTTAAAGGTGCACTGCAGGACTCCCGTCGTGCCGTTCTGCACTATCACTTCCGGGTCGGTGTGTATGTCGATCGCAGACGCAGGTCCGCTGACTGTTGAAGGAAAACAAAAAGCAGGGAATGCATTAGTAACAACATGTCAGCGGGGGGTGCAGAGTGAAAACAACTGCAGTAAAAACAACACGCAGCTCAGCAGGAGGTCACTGGGGGGAGGGGGGAGGGGACAATGAGTTGCAGGAGGATTTTAGGTTGCAACATCAGCCTACAACACGACAGGGTGTGGATCAGAGGGGAAAAATGTGCTTCTGCCCTTTCGGTACGTTTTGCGCGCCAATTTATACCCACTGGGACAACTGAGAATTATTCCTAATTGTCTATTAATTATATTATCCATGACAAATTTAAATGATCCTTCTTTTTTCTTCATATGTTGTAAATTTGCTCTGTCTGTACAGCAGAGGTGTCCAAGGGGCGACCCCTGACCCCAATTCCTCTACAGCACAGTCATCTGCTGCAGGCGAGGATCTGTTGAAATCTTAAAGCATTAGAAGTTTTAAGGACAACAACTTGGCTAAATAAGGCAAATGTTACCTTCTCTGTCACAGTCAACCCCACCCCGAGAAAAACATTTTAAATAGGCCAAACCTTTACAATTTACAGATCATTTTGTTTTCAAAGATGACAACTTACTAAAATGTTAGGGCCTAAAAACACCAGATGCTTCCGACCGTTCAAAAAAAAAATAAATAAATAAATAAAGCACACAGGCTCCGACTAGAGGTTCCCTCTATAGACCACCGGACTCGCATTATCGAGTTTATCCTGGAAATCCTGACAGCAAAAACACAAGCCGGTGTGGCAAAACTAATGAATAAAAAAAATCTCAACTACGGCTGTGCATAAAAATCGATACAAAGATTAATATCGATGTTTTTAAAAACGATTTAATATCGATATTCTGGCTTTCAATGTCGATATACCTCCCAACCCCTAGGGGGCGTTATCACAGCGCGCCATTACTGTTCACAGCGAGGAAGAATTTACGGAATGGCCGACGGGATTTTAGAAGCGCCTTCGTCCCTAAAATCAGACGTTTGGACACATTTTTGGTCTCTGTGATACGTTAAATGCATTGAACCAAATGTTAATATATCAGTGTTCAATAAATTGAACATAAATATAATATTTGACTGGTTATGTTGATTGAATGACTTTGAGCATTAATTTGAAAGTAATAAATATCGATATTGGAGTCAAATCAAGCTGAGCTATACGGAGAATCGTATCGAATCGGCTCATCCTAGATGATGCCCTAATCTCCACGGAGGTTGCATACTGTTTCCGTCGTGAGTGGATTTTCCTTTGAAATTTTCCCTAAAGTGGACGTGTTTTACTTTCCCATTGTGTCTCACTTCCTGTTCGACTCAGAAATTTACCATTAAATTGATCCGCAGGTCCGAGTCTCATTTATTAAAACAGTGCATAGAATCCATACTAAAACTGTACGTACGTCAAAATAAACAAGAACAAAAATGGCGTCAGAGTTGTCGTTAGGGCCGCACATTTTCCCCTCAGGATTTTTTTTTTCTTAATAGATCCCAACTTCTCTGTGTGGAAAGTGACATACGGCAGTTCCAGGCCCCATTTTGTTTGTACGGCAGCTTTATAAACGAGCCTCCTGGTCTTTCTCGGCCGGGCGGTCAAAGACGCAGGAATTGCTAGCGGTCTGCGTGGCCCGATTCGCTTCAACGTACTCTAAGGCTACGTTCACACTGCAGGGAAATGTGACCCTACTCCGATCTTTCTGCCCATATGCGACCCGTATTCGTCCTTTTCACCCAAAAAAGAAATCCAATTTGTGCCACTTCCATATGTGGTGCTAATTTGGATACTAACCACGTCACTCTCCTGTCTCTCACTACACATCCACACTCAGTATTAGCAGCTAGCGCTCATAAAAGATCGTTATTAATAGCTGTGCTGCTTTTGTTCTTACCTTACTGCGTCTTGCTACAACGTGGTCTTAATAATGTCGGCTCTCATTGCTCAACAGCTTTTTAATAATAAGGAGAGACGCCGGCCGGTATCCATGTTTTTAGATTTTTTTATTTTTCTTTAGACAAAACTTCAGTGATCACTTCTAGAAACAACTACATTCACCATTACCGTCCATGAGACAGGAATACCTTTGGCTTGATTTTGGCCTGGCGACAAAAACGTTCCAACACCACTGCTGTAAAGTCTCTAATTCTTAGTTTCCGTTTAGATATTTGCACCTTTGTGTGAATCTGCAAGCTTTGCTTCGCTAGTCGCTTTCCTGCTTGCAGACCTATGCTAAGGTAACTTGGAACTCATTGAGCCTTGCTCAATGGCACGTCGTCGTGTAGAAGCAGCTGGAATCCATCCAACCCGCAACTTTCAGATCGAGAGACGTACCAACCTGTAAAACAGCTGCCTGTCACAGAGCTTTATGCTGCGTATTGGGCTGTTTTAGAGAAGCACGGCGCTGTATGAGCACAGAGAGAGAAATGTCGGGCTTTTCATGACTCAGTTCATCAGGCAGTAATTGCACCACATTCATTCAGCTCCAAAATAATCTCCTCACCAGCCCTCCGTGCAGGATGCTGATACCCACAGACTACTCTCTTTAAAAAAATCATGCAAATCTTCACAATGTTTCAGCTTTTTAACCGCTTTAATTTAGCCAACAGCGGCAACAGCCAATAACAGATTTTTTTTTTTTTTAAATAGCCCCCCCCCCGGTAACTTTGCAGCTTCAAGACAAACCAGTGGGTGGTCCTCCAACTGTTTTTAATGTTTGCTTTTAGTTTCTATTTTCCCATGTTCTATTTTATTTCTACATTTTATTCCTACTTTTATTCTGTTTTATTTTCCTATATTTTAATCATGTAAAGCACTTTGCATTGTCTCTGTACTGAAATGTGCTATACAAATAAATTTGCCTTGCCTTGCATTCAATGTGCTTCAGGTCAGACTAAATAAAAAGATCAATAGTCCTGTGTTTTAAAATGGCCTAGTCAAAGTCCCAAAACTAAATCCAACAAAGAATCTGAGGTAAAAATATGAAAAGTGACGTTCTCCATCACGTCTGACCGATCTCGAGCCGTTTTGGGAGACGAATGCGAAAAGATTTCAGTCTCCATAGCCGGCGGAGACACCCCCCCCCCTACCTGTTAGGAGCTGTAACTGCAGACAAACCTGGTTCTACAACGTGTGAACAGTGGAGCTGAGTCCAAATGGATGCCACTTTTTTTTAATCTGCAACATAAATTTAAAACTAGCTGCACAATATATCACAAATAATCCATCATGGCAGCATTGATGTGTGCGATAATACTCACATCCCAGGGCTGTTTGGGGTGAAATACTGCTTGGCTAATATATCCCACGTGTTACGAACCTGCATTTTTCATGCTAGTTTATATTTAGGCTGTTGAACAAAAGCCCAAAAAGGGTCCCAGACTGATGGAGGCACAGAAGAGAAAGAGAGGAAAGAAGAAAATAGGCATGCATCAATTTTTATAATATCATGCAGTCCTTTTTTAACCGCGGCGTGAAACGTTTTTTTTCTCCACTAACAAAGTATCCGGCGTAAAAATCAAAAAAAAAAAATCAAAAAAATAATAAAATACTCTGTAGTTGTAATGTGAGAAAATGTGAGGAAGATTAAGGGGTGTGAACACACCTCTGTGTCGCTATATTAAGGACAGAATATCTTTTCAGTGACTCTGTTTACATGCACAAAATTTCACGGTCGGATTGAAATGTATTTGGATTAAAAACAATCAAATAATCGGAATCTGCCATTTATATTGGCACAATTAATCCGATCATAATATGCGTGTTTATGCACCTGGCTTTATTCAGAATAGAACCACTCTGACACGCACAGTTATCAAATTTCCTTAAAAAACTAAATAAATAAAAGAACGAAGAAGAAGAACTTCCGTCTTTGCTGAACAACAAAAATTAGCAAACAAAGCAGAATTATACGAGTTTATTTGTCTGCTGTCTTCCACCAGGTTCTAATTACAGTTGAAACGTTACTGAATAAATAATTTTGAGCTCTTTTAATGTTCCAGACAGAAAGGTTGTAACGGGAGCAGAGACAATTTTGTTTCCGCCACTGAACAACGCAGAAATACGTAGGGCTGGACGATAATTTAATAAAAATATATCTCCATCTATAGACATATCTATGATAGAAAAAAAAGTCAAAAAGTTCAATAGATTAACAGTTTCCCTTCCATTTACATTTTAGCCATGTCATTAAATCCTTCCAACCAATCACAACGCAGACCCAGGAAGCTCCGCCCCCTTCAGAGTTCAGAGAGCACACGTTCTTGTTTTCTTTTCTAAAAACTTGCGGTTTTGGTAAAAAGTTGGTTGAATAAAGGGTTGAGTTTGAATTCAGTGTTTGTGTGTCTGTACGTAAAAATAAGTCATTAAGCAACAGCATAAACTGGCTAGGGCTGCGTTTAAAATATATGTTTTTAATTTGTTGCTAATTATTGATATCGATAAATATAATTTATTTTTTTTATGGATATGCTTTTTTTTCCTATATCGTCCAGCCTTAGAAATACGTCACGTTTACGTCGGGCGCACACAGTTTGCCACTTTGGAATAAATTGATCCCGACAAGCGTTTATATGAACGTTGATCGGATTATCAATCGGCATAAACCGCCGTTCTCATTCGGATTACAATTTTCATTCAGATTGAGCTTAATCTGTTATACCGATTGGCTTGTTTAAATAACACATTTTTATTCCGATTGGCCCTTCATTCCGATTACTTTTGTCCGTGTAAACGTAGCTACGTACAGGAATTGCTTTACAATAAAACACTGAATGCAAAGGCTACTGATTAATAACTCAGCAGCTTGAATGAAATCTCACCTTGAAAGCAAATGGAGACAGGCGCCATATTTCTAAATTAAGAACCCCATGACTGGAAACCATGTGACGTTCACAGCTTTTCTTTAAAAGCGGTGGATCTAAAAGGCTGCAGGTCAAATATTCAGGCTCCAGGGGAAAGCATCAGAAAGACAAACAACTCTAACGCCATTAAAACTTGAGCTAGAGATGATTTCCCTGAATAAACATCGTGCTCATCCATTTCCTCCCTGTCGGATGATATCTGTCTGAGATTTAGAGCAGACCACTTATCCGTGCACTGCAAAAATGGAACTAAAAGCAAGTAAAATTTTCTTGAAATTAATGTATTTTTCCTTGATTTGGGCAGGTAAATAAGACTATTTGCCAATGGAATGAGATTTTTGCACTTAAAATAGGAACAACTGATCTCCACCATTTTATTTCGAGCGCAGTTTATCTAATTATCTTATTTTAGGCATCAAAATACTCATTCCATTGGCAAATAATCTTATTTACCTGCCCAAATCAAGGAAAAATACACTCATTTCAAGAAGATTTTACTCACTTTTGGTTCCCCTTTTGCAGTATGTTGCACGCTAGGCTTTTATAGAGATCCGTTTTTAAAGCACCTACTAGTTTCTGTTTGTTAAACTGCTGCCTGAGGATTAAAGATGCATTTTAAAAACAGTGGAAATTGCAGATCTGCTGCATAAAAATATTCCCCAAATGACTCAAGAGGAACACACAAGGCGCCGGAAGAAAAAGGAACCGCTCCATGTTCTTTAAAAAGACCAAAGTCTGTGTTACAATTAAGAATGTCTGCAGGTAATTTCAGATTTCCATTCGTGTTTACACATTTTTATACTTATTTGCAGCTCTGTCACGCCGTTTTCAGCGTCACAATGTTGTACATTTGCCGTCAGTGTACAGTCTGTTAATATTTTAATTTCTATACTTTCTATCGTTTGTGTGTATCTGCATGCTTCCGGTTAACCTTTCAGTTTTCCGTCACACCTGGATTCCCCCATCGTCATCCGTCTCCATCTAACCGACCTTCATCCTCTTCTCTCAAACCAACTACCTTCATCTCCGTCCATAAATCTCCTCTCTCATCTTCCTCTGGACCTCCTGCCAGCCTCACCATCTCAGTCTGGCCTCTCTGGCTTTACCTCCAGAAACATCTAAGGAGGATCTGTCCCTCTCACCAACTCGTTCCTGAGCCTCAACATCTTCACCTCTGCCTCCCGTCTCGTCCTCAGCGCCTCGTCTCTAAACCAGACAACGTCACTGCCGGTCTCGCCACCGTTTTCTACGTCTTTCCTTTCATTCTCGCTCTCTTTACCACACACCATACCTTACTTTTTCCAACCTGCTTCGACACGTTTCTTCTCGTTTCAACATTCACCATTGCTCTGGGCCGTCGACCCTAACTACTTAAAATCCTCCGCCTTTATCTCCACTACATTCTGTCTTGCCACGGCTAACCTTCAGTCCTTCCCTTTCCAGGGTGAACCTCCATCTCTCCAGATACTCCTCCACCTGTTCCCTGCTCTCACAGTATATTGTAATATCATCTGCAAACATCATAATCCGAGGAGAATCCCGTCTAACCTAACCTGTCAACATGTTCATCACCACAGGAAACACGGAGGGGTTCAGATCCTTGATCCAGTCCTACTTACACCTTGGAGTCCTTTGTCACACCTACAGCTAGGATGGGTGCCGAATTCGGTACTTTTATACGCATCAAGTACCAATTCACGTAAAATCAAACGGTACCATGTTTCGTTACCATTAACGCATCACTGTGACTGTGAGGGAGTAGCAGAGTGGCCGGTTTTCCATGCCGAACATGAACACAGCATCGCGCACTGACGTGATGACGTCAGCAGCCGCTGGTCGAGTAACGTCAGCTAGCATGGCGGATAGAAAGCGCTGGCTATGCTTTTCAAAATGCGACACAGATTACGCTCGCGGCATAATTTGTGAGGTGAAGTGCAAGGCTAGCAGCCGGAATATTTCTAATCGGAGGAAGCACCTGGTCACTGCTGCAAATTTAGCAAATTTGTCGCTACATTTAGCGATTTTTCAGACCCATCCAGTGACCTTTTTTTGACGACTTTGTTATGTTATCGGTGACTTCCGGTGAAAATAATCGTTCTGGAGTTTATCGTCTTGGGGAGCAGCGAGTGCTGCTGTGAGCCACTTCCCACAAACCCTGTCTAACCTACCTGCAGTCAGAGCAAAGAGGAGAGCCTCTCTGTTTCCTCATTGCAAATGTATCCCGCCCTGATTTACAAAGCAGAATAAAATATAATCATTTTAATAGTTTTTTTCTTCTTCTCTGAAACTGTTGCACTAAAACAATTTCCTGAATTTTATTCACACACAGCTTTATTCCCGTATTCACTTTGTTCTCTCTGCGCCTCAGATAAATGTTGATTTGGTCAAAATTTGTTTTATGTGCTGTGGATTCAGGAAGTCTATTTAAATTCATAAATTATTTAATAAGGTTAATTTCTAGATCCTAAGAAGTTTATATATTGAGAAATAAGGGATTTTTTTGGAGATTTTGTTACTGAACTGACATTTATTGCTACATAAACACACAAAAGTACCAAAAATAGGTACCGTTAAGTACCGGTATCGATTCCCTGGTATCGGTTCAAACGTGAAAGGTGTCGGTCCCTACCAACACAGTGCAGCTCCCTCTGAGCCTCTCTGTCCTTCTCCATCAACATCCTCAAAGCAAATACTGCATATTTAGTACTTTTTTTGTGGCATGAAACCAAACGGCTGCTCACAGATACTCACTTCTACCTCAGTCTAGCTTCCACTACTCTTTCCCATAATTTCACTGTACGGCTCATCAACTTTATCCTCTCGCAGTTGCCGCAACTCTGCCCGATAAAAGGATATTTCTATTTTTATTCCATCATAAACAAAAAGGAGTGAATCCTAGACATGTCGCACACATAACAGGGTAAATGTAGTTGCATACCGACTAATTGATCAATGCTACGGGCCTGCACAATGCACTATTTAATTAATCAACATGTGAGATGATTGGGGGCGGCTCTAGACAGGGGGGGGGGGGGGCAACGGGGGCCAGTGCTCCTGTAGTAAAGACATAACATTAAATACATTTCTTATGATTATATGCACTGGCGAAAAAACCATAACTGATTGGTCACTTTTTATGTTTGTACCTGTACAGTTTCACTCTAAGAAGGATTTAAGAATTAATTTGTTTCACGTTTAGCTTCAGCCGTGCTGAGCTGGAATCACAGATTTTATCTGCTAGATCAGGGGTTGGAAACCTGCATTTCCAGAGCCACAGGGCCACTTATTATTATTAAACGATTAAATATTGCCCTGTATTATTATTTGTTTATTTTATGTGCTTCTATGGGGGAAAAAAACAAAACAAAAAACACTGGCCCCACTTTGGCCCCCCTGGTAAATGTGGTGTAGAACCGCCACTGGAGATGATAGCGTCTCTGGTTCAGGAGGAAACAGGGAAATCAGATGTTATCTTCTGGGTTTGGGCCAAACCCGCCGATGTGTTGCCCTCATAATGATGAACTACAGCTGCTGCTGGCGAAGCACACATACGGGGGGGAAAAACACCATAAATAAAAGCTCCCTGGTTAAAAAGTTAATAGATTTAAGGGGGTTTCTCCCCCTACACTGCGTGACACGTAGGGAACACGGCTGTTTAGCTCATGATATTTTATTATATTATATTATATTTTATCGCTTAGGTTTAGTTTTTACACATTTAAAAAACTGCCAAAACGAGCCAGAGATTGTCCCTGAGGTGAATGTGACCGAGGCGTCGTTCGTCGCTGAGGGGGAGCTCCCCTCAATAGGGCGGCAGCCGCCCCGTCTCCCACCAGACTCCGTTCACATTTCGGCCGATTTAACGCCCGTTTTCCCTGACCGCACCGCGACCTGCGTGGGAGCCGCGAACGGGAAGAATTACACGGCAAACACGGCTCCGGTGTGTTTTCTCACCGTCGGCTCAGTCTTTGGGGCTAAATAACGCCGTTTTAATGGGAGAACCAGAGGCTGGAGGGAAGGAGGTGGAGGGGAAGCAGCGATGATAACATCGCAGAGCGATCGAGCCAGATTGACCACGGAACAAAACGGCTAGCTCGGATCCAGGCGTCACAGAAGGGAAGTTAAAACCGCTCCGCCGTTTAATACTCACCAAATACAACGTATAATAAACATCCAAGCCATAAAACACGCCTGCAGACGTCCTTCAGCCATCTGGGCTCCATTATGTTGTTGTAAACAGGAGTAGCTCCTCTGCCACGACGCTGAAGTTAGCTTCCGACAGCTAGCTTCCGATGGGGGGGTGGGTTTGGTTAAAGGGAGAGTTCGCCTCTTTTATGGAGTCCCACGCACCTTCGGTTCAAAAATATACCCCAAAAAAACACTAAAATAACCCAAACTGGATCATCCTATGAGAAGTACAGATCATTTTAGGCACAGTTTGTTATTCGTATAACCATTATTATTGGCGGTTAAAATCCTCAAAATGTAAAATACATTAAAGCACCTTTGGGCTTCCATACATCTTGGATGAGGCGCAGTTTAAATAAAACAGAGGGGAGTCTGGTTTAGATGATTCTACCTAAATGCTAATAATGTAAAACACAGTTGATGTTTTTTTTTAACACCTGATCACGATGCCCTCTGAACGGCTTCATTATTTGGGGGTTCTGGGTCCTCCCACTGGGAAGAGACCCCAGGGAAGACCGGGAACTTGCTGGAGGGACTATACATCCAGTCTGGCCCGGGAACTCCTCAGGATCCCCCAGAATGTTGGACATGTTGCCCCTGCTACTGATAAGCGAATAGTGGATGGATATCTTTTATAAAATCGCTTTTTATCTCTAAAAACTCAAAAAGATGAACGTTATTGTTGTGGTTGTTTTTGTTTGCATGTAAACCAACATGAATTATTCCTTAAAAAAAAAAAGGTTAATTTTATCGCATTTCATTAACTTATTCATTCCAACGTCAAAACCGTCTTAAAACAGTCATCAAAACAAAAACAAAAAAACAAATGCCTTCCCAGCTCAGTTATTTAACATTACTCTATTTATTTATTCAGCTGTTTATTGGCATCTAGGCTAATGTTGATCATGCATCAACTAGATTATGCTGCACCAAAAACAAATTCTTTAAAACAGTTCAAACAACAGAATATGTAGAATCATGTCATCTGAATCAGGTTGTTTTTACACTTAGAAACTCAATTACAAACTCTGAATTTGTGCTATTTCTGAATAGTGCAAATGTTTTTTTTTTTTTTTCATTTATTTATGTGTTCAGGCACCCTCTAAATCCATGCCAGTTCAATTACCAACACAAAATTGCATTTTTTCCAACAGGTTATTCTATTAAATACAAATTCTTTAAAAACCGGCTTGAGGTCCATTAAATGTTCTCTTTTATTTCCAAAAACACAAGAATTATTGCTTTTTCCCAGCATTTAGACAGTACTACAACTAGCCTTGTTAAAACGATAAAATATATAGAATAATGAAATCTTAGTTATACAGTTATACACAAAATACAAATTTTTTAAAAGGCTATTTGAAAAGTAGTAAACCGTTTTTCTCTTTGTCCTAAAACTCACCTAAAGATCACCTTATGGTCAAATTGCACAACACTGATTATGAAAGAGACCATTCTGTGCCGTCTAAGCCCCCCCCACCCCCATTTAAAAATAAACAATAAAAGGTGTCCATTAAATTTATATAGTGCACACATTTTTATTGTGGGCACTTTGTTGACCTTTGTACTTGTACAGTGCTTTATAAATAAATATGGTATATACATTTTGTGTTATTTTTTTTACATTTAACTTTACAAAGATATTGTAAACCTTAAATCACACCCCAAAAGCTATTTTTTATCATGTAGTCCTAAATAATTTGTAGGACAGAATAAAACAGATTATTTAACATGTAGTTAAGAAAGTGTAATCTTTATTGTATTTATAAGCATCTGGAAAAGCAAAAAAAAATAATTTCAATGTTTTCTGCGTGAATTTCTGTATCAAAGATTTTGCACTATAGTTGATCTGAGGTCCTCGGCACCAAAAATCTGGAGAAGCCCTCTACCTACCAAGGAATCAGAAGCTTACTTCGCTGTCATGTTCTTCTTTTTTTGTTTCACCACCTTCACTACAGTCTTCTTCATGGAGCAGATTTCCTGTGTTTGTCTCCCCCTACAGGTTTCCAAGAATTGTGCAGCCACTCTGGTTCCACACAAACCAGGACAGATCAGAAATATCATCTTTTTTAAGAGCCAACAAAGAACACTGGCCTCTTCTATGTAAAAATGATTTTCATTGCCACTTTCTTAAGTGCAAAAAACCCCAAAAACAATCCATGTAGCAGAGAAATTATTATAAAAAGTAACTGGAAAAAAGTGTATAAGAAAAAGCAGGATAAGAACCTTGTATTTTTTTATTTTCAAAATTATGCTATCTGCACAAAGACCTGTTTAAATCCATTAATCCATTAGTTTAATCCAGAGTTCAGCAACCTTTACAACCCGCAGAGCCATTTTTGCCCTCAGTCCAGCTAAACAAATTTTGTTTAGAGCCACAAAAGTTATAACCTGACAACAGCCAGCTGTATGTTGCTCCGCCTAGCTCCACTCACATACATCTGGGACACCGCCGGTAGCAAGTGATTTCTCCAACCAAATTTATGGTCTGGCCAATCAGGACGCAGGGCTGGAGTTTCATAGATGTGACGTAGTGGAGACGCGACCATGACGTGAGACTGTTTTGATAGCAATGGCGGCTAGTCGATGCTGCTATTTCTTCCGTGTTGTCCAATCTACCTAATATTGTTTCATTAAAAGAACATCAGAGAACGCCTCTGAAGGCTTTTGTTGGTGGACACGATGTTTTCGCCCTTCTCTCGACCGGATTTGGCAAGTTTTGTTTTCCGGGACCAGCGGACGTGCCGACGCGGAAGCGCCCCGGAGCGGTTAGCGCTAACTATGTTAGGAGGCCTTTAGTCCTCAACGTGGTCGGCCCGGAATCGACTCCGACCCGCGGCGCTTTGCCGCCTGTCTTCCCCCCTCTTCCTGTCAGCTCACTGTCAATAAAACGCGTGCCACTAGAGCCGCAAACACATTATTATTATTTTTTTTTTTTTTCCTGCGTCGCTATCATCAGCGTCACGGGTTAGCTTCGATGTGAGTGGTTGAAATAGCACGTCAATAAAGATGACAGACAAGTGGCTTATCCAATCATATGCAAGAATTTTTGATAAGGCCCAGCCTTCTGTAAAGGCAATCCCTATGGCGGTGTCCCAGATGTATGTGAGTGTAGCTAGGCGGAACGAGACATACATCTGGCTGTTGTCAGGTAACAAAAGTTACACGTCTCTTGGAAACAAGAGCTTGTCTTTATAGTATACTATAGGAAATTTGTGTAATATTTTTTTAATTAAAGATCATCAGTTTTCATTATTTAACCAACAGTATTTTTATGTTTAGGTTTAATGCATTTTCTTCAATTGGACATTTGATTTTTACAGCAAATAGCATCAAAATGATGAAAAAGAAAAAAAAATTGACAAAAAGATATTTCATTTAGCTATAGTAAAAATATTCTATACACGATTAGTTTCTTTCTTTCTGGAAATGTTATGCATATGTTGCAGAATTAAATGCATCCTAAAGCAAGCAATTTTAAATTACCTTTACATTTAGAAACATTGACCAATTTTTCCCCCTCCCAATTTTTGGTCTAAGTTTTTAAGAGCCAAAGCTGAAGGTGTAAAGAGCCACAGGTTGCAGACCCCTGGTTTAGGCTTTTTGGTGCACCAGTCAGGAAATAAAATGCTAGGATGTTGTGTTTGTAGGTAAGCGGTTCATTCAGTTCAATTTATAATTGCGTCGATTCAAAACATGTCGTCTCAAAGCACTTTATAAACTCAATTCTATCAGATCATCCAGACAGATTGGTTGAAATTTTTCTGTCTCAGGGAAATAAAGCAGATTGCATCGATTCATTGACTCGCAGCATTCACTCCTCCTGGATGAGTGTGGACAGTCGCTTGCATTGTGTTTTTTTTTGAGTTTGCAGCAATCCCTCATGCCGTGCATGCATGTCGTGACAGTGGAGAGGAAAACTCTCCTATGTCTGTTAATAAACTAACTTTATGGTCTCAGCCTACAGAGGTTTCTCCTTGGTAATTCAGGGTCAATTGGTGGAAATTTCACAATCATCTTGGAAAAATGGGTGGAAAAGCTGCAAAAATAGGAATAAAGCAGCATGACAATACCAGGCATGATCAAAACCCTCCACGACCCAACGAAGAACCCCAAAGATCTCACCAAGACCCTCCACATTCTGGCTGTATTTTGCCCCAAATGGAGAAAACATGAGACTGGTGATCAGCCTTCCAAGATTACTCCAAGAGAGCATCAATAACTCATCCAGGAGGACACAGAAGAACTCTGAGCAACATCTTCAGCTCCGCAGTCCTCGCTTACCTAAGGTCAAAGGTCGCGATTCAGCAATGATAAAGGGAGCCTGGGGAAAATGGCTTCCATGAGCGCGTTCCATGGCCAGAACCACTGCTGACCCAAAAGCACACAAAGGTCGGGGACAAACTGGTGGTATACATTGCTGATTGGTGTGATTGATAAAACCAGATAACAATATTTATCGATCCATAGATGTATATCGATGATAGAAAAAAGGGTCAATAAAAAGTTCAACAGAATAACAGTTTTCCTTCCTTTTGCATTCTAGTCATGTAGGTTAATATTACATCATTACATCCTCCCAACCAATCATAACGCAGACCCAGGAAGCTCCGCCCCCCTCAAAGGGTTCAGAGAGCATATGTTCTTTTTTCTTTTTTAAAAACTTGTAGTTTTGGTAAAAAGTTGGTTCAATAAAGGGTTGAGTTTGAATTCAGTGTTTGTGTGTCTGGATCTAAAAATAAGTCGTTAAGCAACAGCATAAAATGGCCAGGGCTGCACTTAAAATATGTTTTGAATTTGTTGATAATTGATTCAATATGATTTCTTTTTTATTGATATGCTTCTTTTTTATTTGTATCCTCCAGCCCTAATCTGGCCTTAGATTGAGTTTTTCAGCAACAGCCAGTCCTGATGGAGGTCTTGCTTCAAAGGGAGAAATTTGTGGAGAAATACTTCATGGCTACAGCTGAGCATGGTGGTGGATCTGTGATGCTGTGGGCCTGTTCCTCTTCCAAGGCCCCTGGGAACTTTGGTGGATGCATCAGGACCAGATTTGGCAGGAAACTAATCTTAGTTTGAGTCAGAAACTCAAACTCAGAACCATAAGAGGCGGCTGAATTGTGGCTGGAGACATAAACCTTCCCCGGAAAGGTCCAGCAGTCGGTCTGTGACCCGGCTGGCTCTCCGGTCCCAGATCTGGGTAGTAACTGGTTACATCTGAGTAAGCTTTTTTTTTTTTTTAAAAAGTACTTTTACAAGTAATTTTACTGCACTGTGCTTTTTATGTTTGAGTAAGATTGTTGAAAACTACAGTTTTTGTTACTTCTGGCTACTCCACCTACTGGGAGGAGCTTCACTGAATAAGGAAGATGCATTTTAACCAAAAATGGACCAGAGAGACATTAATACAGTTTGTTAAAGTGACACTTCTTGTTTGTACACAAGATTTATGTTTAGAGGAGTTTCTTCTGCATGAACTTCTTGTAATAGTTATTTTTTCATTGTTTTTTTATATTAATCTTTTAAACACCAAATTTGGCATATGACTTTATATTTTTGTCTGTCCAATTACATATAATTAAGTGAAATGTTGTAGTTACTCAGTACTTGAATTTCCTTCTTACCGAACACGTTTTTACTCTGAGTAATTTCTTGGTTGGCTACTTGTTACTTTTGAGCAAAACTATGTTCTAGTGCTATTACTTGAACATATACTGCAGACTATATTTACATTTTCTGCACTCTTGCAGATTCCGAGTGCACAAGACGCAGTTAAGGGCCAAAAAGTTAATTTTTGCATAATATTTGACACCGAGAAACCATGCAGTCCAACTTTTGAGGTCATTTAATTCAAATCAGTTCACAGACAACAGAAGTTCTGGTAGTGACAGACAAACCTTCTCATGACAGTTTAGTGAAGACAAGCAGCTGCTGAAAGGGGGGGGGGGGGGGGGGGCAGAAAACAGCTAATCAAGAATCCACTTCTTCTGGGGGCTCTTCCATCGTAGCCTAAAAGCTGCCCGCTAACATTTAAGATCTTCAAAAAGACATTAAGATCGTCAGTTCAAGGCCTATCGGGGGGAGAGAAGAAGGGAAATAAAATCCATTCCTTCCTATTTACTTCCCCTCTGCTGACTTATCTGTTCGTCTCTAAATGCTGGAGTTAAATAGTGTTTTCTGAAACTCGGGGGGGAAAAAGACTCACAGACTCAAACGTCTCCTCCTGTCAGACAATAGGAGAGCGGCACAAACAGGAAACGCGGTGGAGGACGCTTGAGAAACGGAAGTTACTCCTTGCATTCTGCTCCTTTTATCCCAGTTATGTGCAAGTTTTTTCCCCATCCTTCATAATCCGCTGCATGGAGGGGGGGTTAGAAAAAGACAAAAGAATGACGAAGTGAGTGGATTAAAGGAGCGATTATCAGACGCTTTGAGCGCAGAGGGAGACCGACGGATGGAAAGTGCATCAGAGGACGACGGACCTTGGTTTTTGGTTGAGCTAACACAGACAGTCGTATCTACAGTAGAAACATGACACAGGCAGACCCCCACAGCCAGAGGGGGCTTCCCCCTCTCGCCCCACAGTCACACATTTAGCTATTTACACATTTTAGTAGTGTTCTTCTTCATTATTCTACCCGAGGCCTGAAATGTACACCGGCGGCCAGGAGCTCGCCGCGGCGCCTCGGGTTCTCGTCCTTCCGAACTCTTCCAGTGTGGTTACGGGCGGCGGTACGGGAAGGGTGATGACGTTAGCAGGGGGAGGGGGGGGGGGTAAGCGAGGGGAACGAAGCCGGTCCTCGCCCCGGGGGACCATCATGTCTCTGGCAGCTGGTTGATGTCGGTCAGGTTGGTGTCGTTCAGGATGACTTTGATCCGATCCAGGGAGTCGGCCTGCCGTATTCGCTCCAGCTGCACCTGCGGACCGAAACAAACGCCAAATTCACCATCTGCACTTTTCACAGGAGGATCCGGGTCGCCCTGCTGGCTTTGCACGACGCCGCAGTGCAAAAGCATTCGTGCACCGTGAGCTTTTCCCTGTTCTGTCACTTTACCGTCAAAGTAAAGTGACGGTAAAGTCACTTTACAGAGAATTGGGTCTCCTGTTCCAATCTAACGCAGTTTAAGCCATTTATCTATTTATATCAGTCACATAAACTGATATTTCATCAGTTTATGTGACAGATCACCAAAAAGCAGGGCCTCATTGGGAAGTGGAATGTTAAGCTGTGTTTTAATGCAAACAAAAAACTAAAACTAAGAGGCATTTGTATTCAACCCCCTTTTATATGCCTGAATAAAATCCAGCACAACAAACTGCTTTAGTCTTAGACTTAGACAAACTTTGTCATTTTGTATGCACATGCAGTCGTTGCATACAGTTTACGACAGTGTAATGAGATTGCAATTGAAATAAAATAACATTACAATATAAAGTGCAGCAGTGATAAGAATGTAACAGTGCAGGAGAAAAAACGTTTATTTGAAAAAGTGTGCAGAAGGATGTTCCACCATGTTTATAGTGCAGAAACAGTGGTGCAAAAAGGCTTTAATTTGAAAAGTTCAATGTTGGCAGTGCAAAATAATAATGGTGCAAAATGCAGTAAACGCAGTAGTCGCCTAATTAGTCGACAGAGTCAATCTAATTTAATCTGCAGATGTTCTGTTTCTGGCCTCAGAGGTTCTTTAGATAACCCAGCAGGCGGGTCAGGGAGGAGGTTCTGGTCCAGTTTACAACAGAACATCTCAGAGCTCTGATCCATCCATCATCTGGACCACCTGCAGACCTACCAGGACATGGACGTCCACCTGGACTGACAGGCTGGACCAGGAGAGCATTGATCAGAGAAGCAGGAGGACCGTGGTGGCTCTGGAGGAGCAGGTGGGAGGATCTCTGAACTGAGTCGTTTGGCAAAAATAAGTTGATAAAAAGTCCCTAAGCAGGGAACAGACATGTGGAAGAAGGTCCTCTGATCAGACGGCACCAGGACTGAACTTATTGATCTACATGGAAAATCCTGAACACACCATCTCCAGCGGTTAAACATAGAGGTGGCAGCATCATGCTGAGGGGACGCTTCTCATCAGCAGGGGGCAGGGAAGAGTTGATGGAGGATGGATGGAGCTAAACTCAGGACCATCCTGGGGGAAACCCTGTTAGAGGTGGAGAACACCTGAGACTGGGGTGAAGGTTCACCTTCCTGCAGGACAACCACCCTGAACATACAGCCAGAGATAATATGGGACGGTTTAGATTAGAGCAGATTCACGTTAGAACGGCCTAGTCAAAGTCCAGACCTAAACAAAACCGATAATCTGTGCCAAAACGTGTTCATTGGGTCTCCCGTTCCAATCTAACACAGTTTGATCTATTTAGGGAAGAAGAACGGACAGAAAACTCAGTCTATGTGTGCAAAGCTGGTAGAGACGTGCAGCTGGAACTGCTGTGAATGCTGGTTCTACAAATGCACGCCACACTGCTCTGATTTTCATTCATACAACATTTGAACACCCTGTCAAGCTTTGTGTTGGTCTGTCACAAAAAAAACAACAACACAAAATACGTTAAAGTTGGTAATCATGGGACAAAATGGGAAAACGTTCACAGGGTGTGAATACTTTGCATGGCTCTGTGTGTTGTCCAGGTTTCTTTGGTGGGAAGATGGACCTCAGCAGACAGCAGGAAGGTCCAAGTGATTACAGGAAAGCTTTTATAAGAGAAAAATCTCACCCACATAATCAACAGAAGCAAACTCACTGCAAAAAGGGAACTAAAGTAAACTTTTCTTGAAATTAGTGAATTTATCCTTGATTTGAGCAACTGAATATAATTGTCTGCCAATGGAATAAGATTTTTTCCACTTAAAATAGGAACAATTCATCTTATTTCAAGTACAGTATATGTAATTATCTTATTTTAGGGGAAAAGATACTCATTCCATTGGAAGATAATCTTATTTACCTGTTTAATTTAAGGACAAATACACAAGTTTTGAGTAAATTTCACTTAATTTTAGTTGCTTTTTGCAGTGCTGCACGATTCCTTCGTTTCCTTTCCAAACTGAACACGCCCTGCTTACCTGAAGCGTCTGAGAAAGTTTGACAAAGTCCTTCTGGACCTGCTCGCTGACGTCCAGCTCCGTCTGCAGCCGCTGGGCTTTGTCCCGTTCGTCGAGGACCTGACTTTCTAACGCTCCCTGCGGCAGGAGCACACACAGTCAGACGCCACGGTTCTCAGGTGTCGTTTCAAATTATCGGTTTGTTCCTCAGCCAAGAGAGTTTAATTTTAATGAAGTGAGGCGTAACGGCAGAAACAGACCTTTGCACTGGTGAGCTCTCTGAGCTGCTGCTCCAGGCTCATCTTCATTCTCCGGATGCCGTCCAGCGTCTCGGTCTTCTCTGCTAAACCGCTCTGCAGCTGCAGAAACAGCAACACCAGACGGTCAGGATGATGCGACCTGGTCTGTGCATTTTCCACAACAATATTCAGTCCTTTTTGATTTTACAAAATCAAAATTATGATATATTTCAACCATAATTGCGATTTAATTTAGACTTTTCTCTGCATTAAACCACAAGCAACAAAACTGGCCTGTAGATAAAAGATGTTTGTAAACAAGGACTGTTTAAAACAAGAAATTTAAATGTTTTTATTAATCAGAATATTATTATTTAAGAGAATAGCTTGTTGAGTTGGACATCAATCCTTGTTGAACATAAAGTGCAACCAACAAACCAGTCTATGTATTAAACAGTCTGACCGCTACTTTATGTTAGGGCTGGGTATCATCTAGGATGAGCCGATTCGATATGATTCTCTATATAGCTCAGCATTATTTGACTCCAATATCGATATTTATTACTTTCAAATTAATGCTCAAAGTCATTCAAACAACAAAACCAGCCAAATATTATATTTATGTTCAATTTATTGAACACTGATATATTAACATGAAAACAAAGTGCATTTGGTTTAATGCATTTAATGTATCACAGAAACCAAAAATTTTCCCAAACGTCTGATTTTAGGGACGAAGGCGCTTCTAAAATCCTGTCGGCCGTTCCACTAATTCATCTCACTGCTCTTCCTCGCTGTGAACAGTAATGACGCCCCCTAGGGGTTGGGAGGTATATCGATATTGAAAGCCAGAATATCGATATTAAATAGTTTTTAAAAACACTGATATTAATCTTTGTATCTATTTTTATGCACAGCCCTACTTAATGCTGTGGTGAGATTCCTGAAAGTTTCTGGTATAAAAACATCTGATTATATAAACTCTAAAACAAATAATAAAACTAGATTATCTCACTGCATCAACTCCCTTCCATGTGGAGCAAACCCAATTTAAACATTTTACCGACACCTAAAGGACGCGTCTGATCCAGTAATTGTCACGTAGCCAAAAATTGCTGAACTCTGCGATTTGGAAAATGCATTTTTTGAAATTGCGATTATATTGCAAATGCAATTAATTGTCCAGCCATAATAAAAGGAAGTAGAAATGTCTTGAAATCAGTATATTTAAGCCTTTACTTGAGTAGATAAATAAGATTATCTGCCAATGGAATAAGATTTTTGCCCTTAAAACAGGAACAACTCGTCTCTATCATCTTATTTCAAGTGCAGTTTATCTAATTATCTTATACTAGATGCAAAAATACTCATTATATTGGCAAATAAACTTATTCATCTGCTCAAATCAAGCTCAAACACACTCAGCTGAAGAAAAATTTACTTACTTTTAGTTCCCATTTTGCAGCGTAAAACCCAAATTAATGCCAGAAAAACCAGAATGATGGACGTGTTGAACTTTTGATTATTTCTCTCCAGACAGAGAAGAAACGCCGCATTCAGGCCAGAATCAGCTTTTTAATCACATGACGCGTTCATATCCTGAATTATTTTTCTAAAAAGATCAGATTCATTTACTGTTTTCTAGACCACGCACGGCTTCGCTGCTGCAACATTTCGTAAAAGAGAGGCAACATCACCTGCGCCTTCTCTGCCTTGATGCGCTCCAGCTCCGTCTTCAGGCTGGAGAAAGACGCTGTGGAAGGGGAAAAAAAACAAAAACAATCAACAAAAGAGGGATCGTTAGAGGACCGTGGAGCTCATCCGAAACAGTTATTCTCCATGGAGTTCTTTGCTTCAGATTGATGAATAATTCAACAAAGCAGCAGCACTCAGGGACATTTTTGTGCTTCGCAGCGAGAGATCCAAACCAACTAGCTGCTAAAAGTTAACGGACCGACCGAACCTTCAGCGCGGGGCTCGATCTTCAACACAACACCGAGACATTTTGGGGATTCAGGACTGCAAAGACCAAACAGCCCCTTAGAAAACTGAGACGAAGCCTTTCTTGTGGTAATAAAGCGGACCTCTTCCTGAACGGTGTGGCGGCGTTGTTAGCGATCAGCGCCGCCGACGCATTTACTTTAGTGAAAAGCTTTAAAAAGGTCAAACCTTTACAGGATCAAACATTTTAATTTTATTTTCTAAAGTTGATATAGATATCTGATTGTTTGAATTAGGAAATTAATACACTCACTGTAGCATTCCTGTGCTTGGTAGATCTAAATAAACAATATTTTTTATATAGAATTTTGTTGGAAACGTTTCTCTTTCTATTTCAACTACACCCGTTTTGTTTTGTTACACTTTTATTTCCTTTGTGTGTTTTGGATCAAGATGTAAAAAAAGATGGGGGAAGAAAGCTAAATGTGACATTTATTTTGAAAAACGGAGAAAAAGGACCCAATTATTGGAAGATTATTTACTATTGTTGGTAAATAATCTTGTTTCAAGCATGTGAAATTTATTTAAACTCACATTTGACCACTAACAGGTGTGTGTGTGTGTGTGTGTGTGTGTGTGTGTGTGTGTGTGTGTGGGGGCATAGAAATCAGACCTGAAACCAGATGCAACGGGGAGACTTTTACAAATGTGTGTTTTAGATTGACCTTTTTTTAACTTTTATAAGTGCCTTCTGATCCTCCTGTCTTGCCTATTGTCTGTATTGTTTGTGTGATGGTTGCTATTATTACTACTATTACTTGCTGCAAACGAATTGCCCTTCGGGGAACTAATAAAGTCTAAAGAGAAAGTGACTCCATCTTTGCTTCTAAGCACAGAGAACAGAGTGAGGAGAACAGTCTGAGGACCCAAGAACCAAAACAGTGGAAAAAACCTTGAAGGACCCAGACCGAGACAGAACCCTGCTATTGGGCCGTGAAGCTAATAGCAGCTAGCGCTAGCTTACAGCTCTGTTGTCCGGGACGGTTACAACTTCAATGATGCACGTGAGCTTTATGTTGCTCTGAAACATCCATGTCGTACTGTTAGCTTAGCATGTAGCATCGCTACGCTCACGGTCTAATATTAGCGTAATTTAGACAACTTTCAGCGTAACGGCCCGTTACTGAAATGTGCGTGAAATAAATTTCTAAATAAATTCGTATAGTCCTTGTGACTTACATATGTTTTCTTTCCTCTTTTTGGCGTTTTTTTTTTTTTTGACTGATGCAACTTGTATTCCGGAGCGACTTATAGTCCGAAAAATACGGTAAGTACAGGGTGCCAATAATTTTATCTGGCCCATTTTTATGGCTTTGATTGAAATTAAGTATAAGTAAATTTTTTTGCCTTTGGTTTTTGGTGTCGTTCCAAAAACACACAGAAGGAATTAATGTGTTTAACAAAACGTGTGTAACTGAAAACCATTTGTGGGAGAAAAGCTTAATTTTTCTGGAAAAGTTTCGAAAGGCCAACACTTTTGGTCTGGAATGTAAATTATATACCATAGCTTGGTTTGACAAAAACAAACTGATCAAGATCAAAACAAGGCATTTTCCAGCATTTAAAGATCTTAAAAGTAATCTAAATAACTTGAAAAGGTTTCATAAAGAGGTAGAGATTCAGCCAGGAGATCCCTACTTGGTTTAAAGTCCTTGAAATGGTATTAAAACCCAGCCTTGGGCATACACGACTGTAACTTATCAAGCAGGCACAGAAAAAGCCACATCTACGGATACAGCACTGTGCAAAAGTCTTAAGTCACCCCTTTCTTATTGTATTATAAGAAAGGAGATTCTTAGAATAGCTCAGAATTAAAGCAGCAAAGTTTCAAAGAAAACCAGTTAAAGGCCTCCAGGAAGCCTAGAGGACCACTGATCAAGATGTTTTTTTTTTAAATGGGGGGAAGAAATCCTGGCTTCTTAGAATTAAAGTACCAAGAAATAAGGGGACGTTTAAAGGCGTTTGCACTGTACCGTAAAATAATACCGGTGAGATTATCAAGGACACAGTGAGGTCAGTTTTTTCACAGCAGTTATCAAAGGTGAGGAAACAAAAGCTCCATGTTGCCTTGAAGCCCATTATTATCAGTGTTTGCAAAAAGTATCGTATTCTGCGGTGGTCGACAGGTGCGAGTGGGCAGCAAACGGCCAAACGCACTGAATCGTGCAAACTTTAAAACACACAAACAAAAAAAATGCAACAGAAAAATGCTACAATCACAGAAAATATACAGAAGACCTAAAAACAATAGCAAGTAAAAAAAAAAAATTAAAATGGAAGGGCACCAGACCACTAGGGGGAGCCGACCACCAAGTCAGGCGGGAGTTGAGCTTTAATGAAGGTACGCACCGTGAGGTACTATCTGACTTTTTAATGATTTAAAAATATATAACGGGTCACTGATAATATTTGGGTATAGAAAGCAGTTATGCTTGTTTATTCACACGAGGCTTGGCTGTTTCTTCCATACAATCCCCTCATCACTACTGGCTCTGCTTATGACACTAAATCACATTTTGAAATAGGGCTGGACCTTTAACGTATTGTTTTATAGTTGTCTTGAAAAATTCCTCATTGTGAGAAGAACTTGGATTTATCTTGACATCGATAAAATCCAACTAGTGGTGTCTGAAAACCTCCAGAACTGTCAGTATTGTTGCTATTTTCTCCACTGTTGGTTTATTGAGAGCATCAATAAATGCAAAAACATAATTAGTTGAAGTTACTGTGTGCAGCTTGGTAAAAAAAATAAAAATAAATCACACTTCTTAATGTAACTTGAGCCCCAATGAATCATATTTCGAATTTTGTTTTACTATATGTTACATCTTTAAATGTTTTTAAGGACAGTATTTGTGCTTATTGGGCAATAATTGACATGCAGTCACAGCCACAGTTACCTGAAAAAGACTACAGGAAGCACTTCTTTATATAACACTATGCACCACAACATCACGAAAAAAATTATTTTTACAATAGTTACCAGCTGAAGCTTTAACGTGATGCTCAGAATAAAGTTGAAGGGAAGAAATATAAAAAAAGGTATGTTTTAGTTCATGTCTTCTTTAAACATGTGGCCACAATCTTTTAAAATATAACATCAGTATATTTCATAGGTAATATTAGCAATGGTCTGATCCCATGTGACTTGGTGGTCGTCTCCCCCTAGTGGCCTGGAGCACTTCTGTTTTTTTTACAGCCAGTTTGCAGCGTTTTTCATTTTGCTTCTTTCTATCTTCTGGGGTTGCCTCATTTTTCTTTTGTTCATTTGTTTTGGAGTTTGCATCATTTTATTTTCTTTGATTGGATAATTTTAATTAATTATTTAATTCTTTCTGGCTGTTTGAACCTGTCACCCAGTGTAGTATTCAGATCTCTTGGACTTTCCCACATTTTGTTGTCCTGTTGAAACCACAAAGTTAATGTGACGGACCATCACAGAGGAGTGCATGGTGAAAGCAAAAAAGATTTTATCTCTTTTTAAAACAGTTTTAAAACAAAATATTGTAAGAAAAAATTCTATGCAGGTTTTGTGCATTTGCATTTAGTCCCTTTACCCTGATACCTCTAAATGATAACTTGTGTAACCAATTCCACTTAGAAGTCACCTAAATAGTAGATAAAGTCCACCTGCACTGCTTTGCACACAAATTAAACAAAATGTGAAAAAGAGCAAAGAATGTCGATGCTTTTTGCAAGGAACAGTGTGTTATTAACAAACCTGCAAGCTGTTAAATTAAGCTTTTTCAAACTTATTCTCATACCTTCCAAGATGTCTGTAAGACAACCATCAACGGAAAAAAAAATAGGCAGAAACAGAAGAGGGTTTTTAAATAATGCCCATAAAATAGCCCGATGATTGCTATTTACCCAGCGGATTCTCACCTATCTCCTCCTTACAGCCCTCGATCTCCAGCTGCAGGGTGTCCTCCAGGTTCTCCTTCAGACACTGCTCCGCCTGGATCTGCTCCTTCAGGAACAGGATCTCAGCTTTCAGCTTCTCCTCTATGTGATCGGCCGCTGTCCGCAGCGCCACGATGTCGTCCCGCAGCTGCAGCACCAGGCCTTGTAGATCCTGCACAAAATCAGGGTTGGGAGCTAATTAACTCGTCTTCTGAAGGTAGGAAGCAAACGAGTTTGGGTCGAAGTAGTTGGTCCTACAGTTGTTTCACATTTATGTTATACAGTTGTTAAACGTATCCTTTTATAGCTGCTATGTACGTACTTAATATATAATTCATCAGAAAAAAAATGTCTAGAAAAAAAAGCTAGAAATCTGACTGGAACATCTATGCTTCTCTACCTCCGTTCCTTTTTTTATGCACTAGGAGGATAATTTAGCAAGCTGCTAGGAGTAACAGTGTGGGAGTAGATGGGAGCTTGAAACAGATTCAGGAATAATCTAATGGATATCATCATCACCCTAAGAGTTGGCGGAGAGTGAGCTGCAAGAGTCCCAGGCATGTTTCCATAAAAGCAGAACGCCTCGCTGTAATAAATATTTTCTACAGGTGCATCTCAATAAATTAGATCAACATTAAGAGATTATTGTGTTGCAGAAATTCAACTAAAACAACCGAACCTGAAACTTTTTCCACTGCAAAAAAGGAACTAAAAGTAAGTAAAATTTTCTTGATATTAATGTATTTGTCTTTGATTTGAGCAGGTAAATAAGATTATCTGGCAATGGAATGACTACTTTTACCTCTAAAATAAGATAATTAGATACACGGTGCTTGAAATAAGATGATGGAGATGAGTTGCTCCTATTTTAAGTGCAAAAATCTTTTATCATTTTGAGTCTGGAACACTTTAAACAGTGTTTTATTTATTTCAATGGTTCTGGTTGTGTTAATGTGATGCTATGAACGTTCTGGACCACTCGAAAATAAATGAACCTGCAGGTATCTTTAAAGCAGTGCTTCTCAAATAGTGAGGCATGAAGGTACTGCAGGGGGGCGTAAGAAAAGCCTCGCCTTTTTGGTCCAGAAAATACAGCCCAAATGTGTCAACAGCACCCCCTGCTGTTTGGTCTGTACCTGTGGTCGGTAGTATGATGAATACTATTAATAAACTCGTAAAAAAAATACAAAACTTAATGTAACTGAAGTTTATCTTTGATATTAATGGTTTGATATTTTGAAATATGAGTTTCATAGTTAGTTAAACATCGAATGCAGGTACGAGTAGGGCTGGACGATAATCCAATAACAATATATATCGACCAATTGATGTATATCGATAATAGAAAAAAAGGCCAATAAAAAGTTCAATAGAATAAAAGTTTTCCTTCCTTAAGCATTCTAGTCATGTAGGTTAATATTACAGTCATTACATCCTCCCAACCAATCACAACGCAGACCCAGGAACCAAGCTCCGCCCCCTTCAAAGAGTTCAGAGAGCACGCGCTCTGTTTTCTTTTTTTTTAAAAACTTAAAGTTTTGGTAAAAAGTTGGTTGAATAAAGGGTTGAGTTTGAATTATCGACATCGATCAATATGATTTTGTTTTTTATCGATATGCTTTTTCTATATCGTCCAGCCCTATGTACGAGTCGGGCTAAAAACCATTTACATTGTCGTTAACACACTGCCTGATCAAAAAATAAAAAAGCCACCATCAAAATAGAGAAATAAATAAATAAAACGGTCACACGCGCTAATATTTCGTTGGGCCGCCTTTAGCTTTGATTACGGCACGCATTCGCTGTAACGTTGTTTCGATAAGTTTCTGATTTATTCCCTCCCGGCCAGCAGTAATTATCCAATGGGAGGATCGTACCTATTTGCTTATGTAAATCCAGGTGGTGACTATTTTTTGGCCAGGCAGTGTATTATGTAGTTAAAAAAAGGGGCGGGCCAACAGAAAACATTTGGGAACCACTGAATTAAAGTAACCCTGAACCTGCTGAGGATCATTCAGAGTTCATTAAAGACGTACCTGAACAGTGTTGGGCATCTGGAAGTCTTCTTGCTGCTGCAGTTCTAGATGCAGCCGGTGTTTACCCTGCAGGCTCTCGTTGTCTCTCTGTAGTCGGCTTAGCTCATCCGCCACCTGCTCCCTCGACTTCAACAGCACTGCCTGAAAGAAACAAGAATAATAAGCAAAATAAAGTGGAATAACAAACAAAAAAAATCCTTCACTTCTTGTCACGTAGCTGCCCGTCTTTTTTTCTAACCCCCTTTTCTATAAGTAACCCCACAACAACTGAGTTTTCAGCCAGATCCTTTGTTTTTATTATTTCCTCTTAGGTGTGGATTTTCAATCATGATACGATTTAAACCCATAAGTTTAAAGTTTGAGCATCATGACTAGCAAAGGATTTTCCAGCCCTCCTGTTAATATTAGTAAATAACTACATATATTATTTAAGCATGTCGTTACACAGATGGAGCAGCAATACATTAAATCTGAGTCCTTATTTTCATTTTGGATCACAGACTTGCAAGGAGATATTTGCTGCAAATGTATACATGTGCACGTTGCAAAGAGGGTTCCTTTAAATAATGTATTTGTATATATATATATTTGGTATTACGTGTTGTCTTTATTTAATAGATGCAAAGCGTAGAAAGGGTGGCTGGAGAGAGGTGAGAGGAAGCAAAAAGCACATGAGAGAAGTGGGCCTTGGAAATTTGTGTCAGCCTCAATATTAGAGGCTGCTACATCAGGACACCCAGCAGAGAGCCTAATGGTGTACATTATTAGGACCTAGAGAAAAACAAACAAACAAGGATTTTATATTTTGTTATTATTCACACCCTAAACCAGCTAAATGTTAAATAAATAGTAAATTATACAGTATTTATACAGTGCTTTTCTAGTTATACTGACTCACTAACGTGTACACATCCATACACCAATTCAGAGATCAATAGGCAACTTGGGGTTCAGTGCCTTGCCCAGGGGCTAGGGTTGTCAAAAAAGTAAATGTCTCAATATAATCAATGCTAAAATAAAAAAAAAAATTAAAAGATACTGATTTGTGTAAAGATCAATATAAACTGACTGATTCACATCTGCCCAAATTGTCACACTTCTTCCGACATGTCGAGTACCGCCAGAAAAACGGTAGAGTGTGAAGCTACACTAGAAGCTAACGCTAGATGGTAACGCTAGTAGCTAACGCTAGAAGCTAATGCTACAACACAGATGTTAGACAAGAAAACTTTAATAGTCAGTAAAGCTCCTGTATCTGCAACAGCGAAGCAGCAAATCTCCCTGACGACATATCCTAACGATAGCTTTTTAAATGTTAGCTTCACAAACGGCCCAATGACGGAGTTCTGTCGGTTCTGCTCCATTCTGCTGCGGTAAGAATTAAATCAGGAAAATTTTAATCAGCTGACGGCTCAGTCGGCTATTAAATAGTGAAGCAACGTAACAAACCAGTGCACTCCTTTCATTACACCGTCATTGCGCTGTAAAGCTATCAGAGGCTAAGAATGACAGGTTCTGGTGGAGCTAGACTGAAGCTGCAAATTCATCAGCAAATTGACTGTAAAATGCACACAGTGTCTAATAAGACTATTATTGTGCTTCTGGTTTATCATTTTGCCAAACAAGAGAGTGACACTCAAATATTTCTCTCAACAGCGCCTGAATTGTTGCCTACTTATTGCTTTTGCCCTTATCAAGACATTTAAGTTCAGTTTGTCATGTTGTGATGAATGTTTTGTTCTAAACCAGAAATAACTCTGTGCCTTAAAAAAAAAAAAAACGCTTTAACTCCCAGTTATCTTGGACAGTAAACACATCGACAAACAACATGTTTGAAGAAGTATTTGGCTTTAAGTTTAGTAAAAATAACATCCAAGTTAATGATTTGATGCATTGACGAGGATCATCAGTTTTCTGTCGACTAAAGGCCGATGAATCTGCTGCACATTTTTAAAAAAGGACAAAATCAGTTATGTCTTAAAATGATGAATGTCTTACAGTCCTTAGAAAGAAAATCAGCAGATCAGACTTCAACAAAAACTATTGGTCTGTATCTCTAAGTAAAATAACTAATAAAAAGTGTTGTAAAGGGAATACTAACATTTGTTAAAGCGAATTTCAAGACTTTACCATTTTTTCCGGTTTACATCAGATTTACAACAAATATTAATTTTTTTAAGCTTTGATATTTCATAGCTGTAAAACGTATTGCTTTGAAACCAAATTGGTTACATTTTGATGGGATTTATGTTTTTTCATAACTTTTAACAATTTAATCTTTTCATTTTCGAACTGCTTCATTTATTTTCTTAGTCCTAATGGCCTTTTTATCGACATGCTTTTATTTCTATCACTGTTCTAATTTATCTCAAACTAAATCCTGCAAGTAGCTGGTGGGAGCCATTGCTTTCTACTTGGTTGCATATTTATAATTAAATCTTGCCCTTTAACTTTCCAATAAGCCCTTTTTTTAATTGTTGTCAAACTTGAACAAACCAACTTGAAATTAAAGTCCGATCAGAGACGATATAAAGACGTGATGACATGCAAATATGACATCCTAAACGCTTTGTCTTATGATCTCGTGGTTGTGAGGAAGAACAGTGATTAAGCGGTGAGGGTGATATAAAAACAACAGACAGGAGCTACAAGCTGCCAATTAGCTATGGCTGCAAGAGATCAACAAAGACAAACTGGTGATGCTTTCCAGGCTGGCTGGCATCTTTTATTTGCTGATAATAGAGTCATCAGGCAGGGACAGGCAGTGTGGTGTTAACAGCTGAACATGCTGCTCACCATCTGTTCCTGGGTGTTCCTCTTAGCCTCACCGAAGGCCTGCTGTAGTGTGCTGAGCAGCGTTTCTGATTCCTGGACTCTCTGCAGGAGGCCTGACACCTAATGAGAGGGGGATGTATGTTAGAAAGTTACACAACTAAAGGCTGAGAAGCAAAAATTGACACATAAAATGTGGCTAAAATTAAAATGTAAAAGAACACAAACTGCCTTTCCACTGTTTTTCAAACAAAACGTATCTCAAAAGCGCATTTTGGCTTCTCCTCAACTAAAGACAGAAAGTAAGTACCATGAATGGATGATGACGCGTTAGCTAGATCATGGTGTCGGATGGACTATTGTAAACAGGACAGACTATTTTATTGGAGAAAATAGTCATGAGGAACTAGGGCTGGGTGATAAATCAATTTAATCGATTAATTCAAATTACATTTTGGGAAAATCAGGATTTTATTTTGCATATGCACTCATTGGGCTTCCATGAATAGAATAGCATACAATGCTGAATATATGTTTAGGAAAATATGGTGTAAAGAGGAAACTTTTCTATTTATTTTTTTTTACCATAAGATGAGACGCTTTGATTTATTAATTTACTTTTTTTAGGTTGGTTTGAAGTTACACAAGTGAAGCCTGTTCTTAACTCATTGTGTAAAACCACTAGCAGCAAACATTGTGTTATATTTTCATTGTTTACAACAATGAAAATATAACACAATGTGAATTCAGGTCACCTCCCAGATGAAACGTATGAAATAAAAGCACGTTTTTTTTTTAAATAATTTCTTAAATTTCTTCTTGTGAAATGAAAAGGAGGGAGGAAAAATGGATTAATCAGGTTTGATATAATAAAATTGGTAATTTTATTTTTAAGCCCTATGAGGGATTATGTCAAATGGATGCTTGGCCACTTTTTAGCATCAGGAAAAGGACGGAGTGAGAATCTCTGCAACAAAGATCGTCTCTGCAGGAAAATGGGTGAGCTCTGTGGGAATAAAAGTTGAAGATGATCTTCATCGTCCACAAAAAGCAGCCCCCTTCTGGCTTCAGGATTACGAAACAATTGAATTATTTGATTAAAGCGAAGGAACGGCCAATACCGAAGAGAAGAGGGGAGGGGGTGAGCACGTACACAAGAGGGATTGACCCTGCTGACAACCAGTCAGAGGCAGACATTCCTCCTGGCTCTGATTGGTTGTTTCTGACCGGGAGCAGGTTATTTCTGCAAATGGCAGCAGGACCCCTGGGAGGAGCTACAGGAGCTGGATTTTTATCTGTCTCACATTTTACTGTCAAGGACAGTTTTAACAACTAGAAACAACATCCATACAAAAGTTACCTACTGCAGCTTTAACGTACTCTTACTCTGAATTTAGTTACAAAACAGGAATGGCTGACCTACCAACAAAGAAGACAAATGTTTAGAACGTAACTTCCCCTCACAAAGTGGCAAACAAACCGATTTAGAAATGACTAAGCTGTCAAAACAAAACTGCTAATTAAAATCAGTACCTGTATTCACAAAGCGTCTGCTCAGAGAGCTCCTGTCTTAGCCTAAAAATCCCTACCTAGCAGTCTGAGTTTAAGAGCGATTCAGATACTGCTGAGAGCGACTTTAAGTAGGGAGAAAACATAGATCTTTGTCTCAGTGAGGAGGTGTGGTTTACCCCGTTGCTAGGTGTGACGCTGTGATTGGTTGACAGTACAATAAAAAAATGCATTCCTATCAAAGGAGCAAAATTAACCAATTAAATTGGATTAAGATGAAATTAAGCAAAACGTATTGATTGTCACACGACACCTGCACAATGAACACCTTATTTACATCTTCATCATAATTTTGATTTGCTTATTTATGTTTACTCGCCAGTCATTTTATTACCTTATCTATTTGATATTAATGCGCTCTCACCTGTCAGCATTTTACTGGGATCACCTGCTTGTATAAAGCGGTCAGATTTGGCAAAATGACTGACATGAAATGGGGAAAAAAAAGCAAGAAAAAAATCAAACTGGACTGCAGGGCAGCCCAGCATACAGCTCTGAGAGGAGAACAGAGAACTGTTGAAAAGTACATTGGTCCCTGGATCTCGGCACAAATACGGGGACTTTAAAGCGCATTGCCGCAGATTAATGCATTATTCTCTCTGCGCATCTTGGTGCTTTACGCACCAGCCTGGAAATGAGAAGTGCTGTAGCAATAAAAGAGAGGAGATGGCATCACAAGCGAACCTCTAGATCACCTTTTAGGCTACTGACATTATCATGCAAAACGGAAAAATACTTTCTCACCTCTTTTATATACATATTCTTTGTAAATTTCTCCACTTTTTATTCATGATTATCCAAGTTTTTACTAATCATTTACTCATTTAACCCATCAGGCTGCTGAAACTAATTAATTTCCCTCTATGGGGATGATAAAGTTTATCTTATCTACATATTAATAATTGTATGATGTTATAGAAGTTTATGTGTTCATTTCCTCCACTGTTTAGGTGGTGGATCAGCTCTCTCCGTTTCCACCATCTTCCTGCTTCAGACACTCTGAGGCTTGTTAAAGGTCATCCTCACAGCTCCTAACATTTTCTGAATAACTTTTATCTTACTGAGGTAAAATTCTAAGACAAAAATCATAGCATTTCCTGAATTCTACGATTTTTTGCCTCCTAAAACAAATCACTAAAGGCTACTTTTAGTCTTTGTGAATAGGGGAACTGGTTTATATTAACGCACCTGCTGAAGTAGCTAACACTTTAAGGGAATATTTATATATGAATATGAATAAGTATGAATATTTGTCAGCCTGGGAGCACATTGTGTAAAAAGCACTGAAATATCAGCCCAAGATGGTCAGGTGATCAATCCCTTATTCTTTAATTCAATCATAAACAGATCGTTTAAGATCAGAATTTGCACGAGTATACACAAGTGAATAGTTGTTAAATCGTATTAGTGTAAAAGGTTTTTAACTTTAAATCATCATCTGCAACTTGAACATTTCAATAAAAATTAAGATGCCATTAATATCAGCAAAATACATGTATTTTTAGTGCTTTAAACGTATCATTAGATTTGCAGTATACAGACCTTAGTGGCAGTTTCCTCATTTCCTACTTTTACAGATTCTTCTAGATTTTGTTTCTCTGTCATCGTCGTCTCCAGCTGATCGTTAGCCTGACGAAGCATGACCTGCAGCTTCTTCACCTGAAGGAAAAAAAAACGTTGACACGAAGCTCTTGTTTGGCAGACTATGGTTGACTTCCAACCCAAAGCATCTCAGTTAAATTATGACGACGCTTCATGAAAAACAAGGAAACATCATCTCACCAATCGTGCCTTCATAAAAGAACAACCTCTCTGAGTTTTCATCGGTAAAGAAGAGACACGAACCTGGTCTCGTGTTTCGGCCTCCTGCCCCTGAATGGCCTGCAGCTGCTTCTCGTAGTTGGAGCACATGTCGCAGCGTCGGCCGAGCTTCCTGCCAGCGTTCTTTACCTGGTGGAACACCCACACGACACAAGTCCACATCAGCACCCATTACTAGGGTTGTAACAATACATCGATATATCGATTAAACGATTAACGATCCAATTAAATCGGCGCAAAATGATAATATCGATTTATAATCGTAATTTTTGAGATACGACTCCATTTTGAAATTCGGGCATGAGACCATCAGGGTCCTCACCAGGATTTTTTTTTTTAGCGTAACGGTGGATGGCTGTCGGCGCTACTTCTCTGAATGCATTCCCACAGCGAACCGCTGCGTAGTGAAGCTGTTCGTCAACTAATAAAAAATAGCGTTAGCTAATATTGTTTGGGAGGTTTATAGCTGCGCTGATATAGATTTAAGAGATTTATTGACTTTTCTGTGTTGCTCTCAAACATCCGTGTTGTAAAGACTCTTAAATTAGCGTAACGGTCTAATTTCAGCGTAACTTTGACAACTTTCAGCGTAACGGTCCACTACACTGAAATGCGCTGGCGAGAACCCTGACTATATTGAACAAGTGATCTATTATCATCGTTATCATTAATATCTTAAAATTAGAAGAATATTGTTTTTGATTTAAACGCCTGATGCATCTAACAAACGTAGAAATAAAATGGTCAAATCATATTTTGTTTTGGGAGTCGATATCAATGTAAATAATAGCTGATGTGATCGATATGATGCGATATCATCTATCTAAAATCGGAACACACTTTGTAATATCAGCAAATATCGTATCGTAATCCAAACGAATCGATATAACATCGTATTGTGATAAAGATGGTGATTTACACCCTTTCTCATGATGTGTGGGGTTCCTCGAGTCCTCATTCTGACCCCTCTCATGTTTTAACTAACGAAGCTACCTTTGCTTTCTGGAAACATACAAACTGATGTAAAAAGTAACTTTGCAGCCATTTTTGGATAAAATATAAATGACATGAAATCCCCGAATATATCCAGATGATCCCGATGTGACTCAGTCAGACTGAATTGGCCCTCGATATTACCAATAAAACGAATAAAAAGACATAATTGATTGGTAGGAAATATAGTGGGAGCTGTACCTCTTGCTGTAGCAGGTTCCACTCAGTGTCGCTGACGAGTCGGTAGCCTGCAGGCGGTAAATAAGCGGTGTCAGGAGCGTTCGAGATGCTGGACAGCAGCGACGCCGTCTCCTCCTGCTCGGGCGTCATAGCTTTGATGGCTTTCTCCTGGTCTTTAGTCAACAGGAAGTGACCCGCAGTCAGCTTGATGGAGCCGATAGACGAGGTCTCGGCAAAGCTACTGTCCGTCATGCCGCAGTCCGCCCCAACTAGGGGCCCAAAGTCCGATTCGTCCAGGTTGCTGGCCGACTTGGCCTTGTGGTTGTAACCGCCGAGTCCCTGCTGCGACGACAGCGAGGAGCCGAGGCTGTCGGTCGACTGGACTCTCCGCAGGTTGTCCTTGTAGGGGTCCGAGGGGCCCCCGGCCACGACGTCAGTGTCTAAGGAGTGTATGGAACCATGAGCGCTGTGGTTGGCATGAGGCTGAAAGAGGGGAAAAAAAAGAAACAAGGTCTCAGAGAACTGACAAATTAACAGTTCCCGTCACATCCAGAAAACAACTGCGTTTTTAAAGCACAACTTGACTAAAACTTTTCCAATAACATCTTTAAAGCTATAGTAGGTAATTTTGTTCAGAAATAAGTAATTTTGTTATACTGGGTAAAATGGTCCTTCCATCCTGAAAGTACTCAATGCATTATGTAGTCAGAAAAAAAGAGGTTAACAAACAGAAAACAACCTCTGTGGGAGCTGCAGGCCTGTAAAAACTCTGACCAATCACTGCCATTTGGTCCGAATGGCAGTGATTGGTCAGAGTTTTGTTCATGTCCTCAACCCCCCTCTGTCCCTCAAGTTCTGGGTTTATCATCTTATCTAATGCTTGTCCTACATACCATCATTCTGACGTGGTCATGTAACGGCAGTGTCTGTGCTCGTCCCTTGTTAATTTCCGCTTGCTAGCTGCGCATTTGTAGAGTTTATGGGTCTGTCTCATTCCGCCTACTTCTACACTTCGAACACTTAGTTTTAAGTATATAGTGTAGATAACACAAAAAGTCAGTGCACTGAAGGTACCCGGATGACCTCCTAAAAACGGTCACAAAATGCAGTGTGTAACGATGGACCCTACTCGCACTAAACGGACGCCATCTTGAATACAAAGCTGAAAGGGAGGGACTAGGGACGTCGGGAAGATGTTCCCATTTTGAAAATAATGGCGGACAATTCAGCCGAGACAGCCGGAGCTGCGACACCGCAATCATATAAATGTAAGTAATGGTGGTAATACGAGGCATAAACAAAGGCGTAAACAAACGCCGGCATATATTTTTGGCAGACTGAAAATTCGCGTTCATGTTGCGTTTGTCACGTCATCCCGTCATTTCCGGTAAGTGTTTTAACATAAGTGTTCCTTTTGGAACAATACTAATGATCGAAAGTGGGCACTACGGCAGTAAGTGGTCAGTGCACATTAGCAGTGCACTGACGGAAGTATTCGGAATGAGACAGACCCAAAGTCTCCAGTTAGCATAGCGGTTAGCTTATCGGTTAGCTTCGGTATAGCTCAACGCTATTGATCAAATTTTTTCAACTGGAAAGCAAAGGACCGGGGAGCGTGCCTGTCCCGACGGAACTTTTTTTGCGGGATACATCTTGGACCCGTGGCAGAAATGGTCCACGGTGTGCCTCTCAATTCTTTCTGTTGAGGACGTCGAAGATGTCTACTTATTCGGATTTATGATACTTGGATTCCTCATTTTTGGCCTTGGAGGATATTTAATGTATCAACACCTTCAAAAGCTGCTGGCGGTAAATATGGCCCTGATGAGACTGCCAGCGGCAGTCGACGCGATCACGAGGTCGTGATCAGAACGGACGGCTGGATAAGCTGACCGCGGTTGTGGTACAGAGATGAATGGGATAAAACCTGGAAGTGTGAACGTTACTAGCCCATCGATTGGATTATTGGAATATTGGATCCTGGAGCCAGCGGCGAAAAGACTCTAAGGCTGACAGAAAAGTTGGTGTCAGCTTGTTCTTATAACAAATTCTGTTTTCTTCAAATCGGACTCCCCGCTATCAAATCCTCCCTGGTTGTTATGGCGACATCGCACAAATTCCCTGCTACCCCACATTCCTGCGGACATCTGTGGAGAGTCAAGCCGGAGCAGCAGAGTGATAAGACTTTCCATCAAGGACACTTGCCTGCCGGAGGACGGCCTTCATGGACATACAGATTTCCACACAACATGCACCCAGACACACATATGCTCACAAATACAGATGACTTCACCCGACCAGAACTCAAATGTTTACCTTTCTGCATATATGTGTCTCGTCATTGATTGTGCTTTTTGTGCAAATGAGTTTTTTTTTGTCGGATGCTTCACATTTTGTGTGGAAACACAAATTGTGCAGCATCTGTCTTTTTTTTCTTCCCTCCACTCGCCCAGTGTAAATCTTTTTTCAACAGATCTCAAGGCAGCGCCTAGGGACCCCGTGTAAAGCGGGGTCTGGGGCAGTTTGGGGAACACACCTCATGGTCTGCGCTTTTTAGCAGCGGCCGACTGGGTGTGTTCCTGGCAACGCAAGGCCTCAGTCGATCGTTCCCCCAAAATGTTTGTTAAGTGTATGTGATGGACGGTTGTACTGGAACTGAAATTTCGATTGTAATGCAAATTGCAGTTGACTAATAAAATTGATTGATTGATTGATTGATTGATTGATTGATTGATTAGCCGTTCATTGTAGCTCCGCTGCTCTAACCGTAGACTTTGAACATGGCTGAGAGTCGCAAGAAGTGAACCACGTTCAAGTTTATGAGAAGAAGAGGAAGGCCTCAGTAGAAAGAAAGAAGACCAGAGAGGATTTATGAGATTTATTCATCCTGAGGAGCCGAAGAGGAATAACTAGACTTGCGCAGTTATTCAAAAAGAGACTTGGGGAAACCTCCCAGAAAAATCGCCGAATCTACCTTTAAGTGCTAAAATGTGTGTTTTCTTAGTTTGCCAGGTTTGTAATAATTTCCTAATCCCTGTATAGTAAAATCAGCACTGAATTACAATGTTTAATAATTACTATTTAAAGTACACAAATGTGTTAATAAAGAGATTAAACAAATGTATGAGAACAACCTACAAGACATATGAGATCAAGAAGCTATTATGCTATTCCTATTCATTAAAGACTCCTAATTTGTTCTTTGACAACAGAAAATTTTATATCTATCTTTTTCAGAGGAATATTGAGAAAAACAAGAGTTATTTTCACGGAAGATCAAGAAGATAAAGTTTTAGCTACCATCACTCCATGTTCATGTTTCACTCATCACTACTGACATAAAAAAACAAGGATATCGCAGCAAACAAGTAAATGAAAGCCAATAAATTGGCCTTACAGACGCATAACAATAAATTACAACATTGTTGAAAAGTTACCTTTTTCCCCTTAAATCAGTAAAAGGTTATGAGAGTCTAGTGCCTTAAAAGCCACCTATAAGTAAATGATTAAAGGCAATACAGTAAACTTGAACTGAGCTACAAAACTAGAAAATTCTCCTGAGTTTTATTATATAAAATAAACAGGTACAACATTTACAATACAGTATACAGACAAACAACAACAAAACAAAGACAATTACTTACATGCATACAATACAAACATATAACACCCTACCCATTCATACCATTTCTTAACAGCAATCAAACAGCATTAAAATGAAGTCACAGCCATATTAAACATATTGGGATAACTAACAATGATGTGATATTAAAAAGATAAAAAGAAAAAGAAAAAATGAAGAGTAATAATAATTTAACACATACAATACTAATAATTAGATGGTAGATTACACATTGTTCCCACTAATCCATGTAATTAAACTGGACTACCGCTTATTATAAAGGCTTTTCTTCACTTTTAGTTTGCACATTGCATCCCTCAACTTTGTAATAATGTTCAATGTAGTGTAAAAAAACATTTATTATATTCACGGAGGCAAAATCTTGTGCTTTAAAGATAATTTTTTTACCCAAAAGAATTATTATAATAATAATAGGATAAATTAATTTCATCCGATTTGATTCTCCAACAAACCCAAGGAGAACTGATGGCAGAAATAATTAGCAATTTACTTTGATATCCCTCAAAATAATCTGCACAGATCCCCCAAAAGGTTTTGAGTGTCTAATGCCTTAAAAACCACCTATAAGCAAATGATTAAAATTTAAAAACCATCACAGCTTCAGCAGCGGTCTCTTCTTTTACTGAGTAGAGCAAAGGAAAACTGATGCACTGTTATAGCAGAGAATCAGTCGACACAGGTGTAGCTCAGTAAACTAATTGAGTTTATTGAGCTACAAAACAAAAAAAATCTCCTGAGTTTTTCAGAAACTCCCGACACAAATGAGATGACAAAGTTTTTGTATGTCTCTGTTTGCTCCTCTGACCCAGAGACCCAGTGTTGTTTGTTTTCTGCTAGTTTTGTTGACCAAAGTGATTTCCTGACATCCTTGTGTTCAAAATGCAGATACTGATCCGTGTTTGTAGGTTTTCTGGACCTCAACAGCTACATAAACGCACGGCGCAGCCCAGGGAGGCCAGCAGCATTCAGCGGTCCACTTCCACCTCAAGAGCAAAGGACACACTTTTGACGACTGTGAAGTCCAGATTTTGGACTGGGAGAACGGATGGTTTCACTGCAAAAAGGGAAGTAAAAGTGAGTACAATTTTCTTGAAATGAGAGTATTTTTCCTTGATTTGAGCAGCTCAATAAGACTATTTTTTCCAATGGAATAAGATTTTTGCACTTAAGATAATAATATTTCATCTCCATCTTAGTGCATTATATCTAATCATCTTATTTTAGGGGTAAAAAAAAACTCATTCAACTGGCAAATAGTCTTATTTGGCTGCTCAAATCAAGGGAAAATACACTCATTTTAAGATACTTTTACTTACTTTTAGTTCCCTTTTTGCAGTGTTGAAAAATGGGTGAAAGAAGCCATCTTTGTCAAAAGAGTGAAACAGACACTGAACAGCGGGGGAGGATAGCGGTTTCAGCTTTCCAGCATCTACACGCCGCCGCCGACACTCATTCCAAAGAAATTACATAAGGAGTGTCATCAGGATTCAGCTGAACAAGTAAACAGCTCACACCAAGCAATAGCCTCTGCTGACCCATGAGGGACAGGCAGGGCGAAGGATGTGCTCCCAAACTCCAGGTTGCTCAAACTGGGAGCCTCCGGGACTGAGAAACACTCCTGGATAGGTGAGCGAAGGTCCGGTTGCCTGTTGTAGTCGCCATGACTTGGATGAAGGCAACACGGTCAAAACTGCCACCAGTTTTGGTCTAAATAAGGATGCAGCTCAGCAGCAATAATGAGTTCAATGAAACATTTAATGTTCCCCTTACCACTGAGGCTATACAGTCATTCCACGTTTCCAATTACAAGACATTTATGCCTTGTATTGTCAGGCAAATCCAGAATAGCTCATTTTACCTGATGATACTTATTCGTCAAGATTACACGCAGCAACTTTCCCGTTTCTCTGCTCAACGTTTTTTTTCTTTAAAACCAACAGTTATTACATCTTTTAACTTTTTGTTCTCTGTCATTTTTCTCTTCATAGGCTACGTTCACACTGCCGCCTGAAGTGACCCAATTCCGATTTTTTTGCCCATATGCGACCTGAATCTGATCTTTTTATGACAGTCTGAACGACACAGATCGGATTTTTTCAAATGCGACCTGTGTCTGAACGGCCAGGTCGCATTCATCCGACCTGTACGTCATTGATACATATTATTGATACGGTAACAAGCACCTGTTGCAAGTCAGCACAGCCCCACGGCAACACGTTTACTCGCTGCTATAGCCCGCCGAAGATGTGTGTTTTTACGTGAGAGCGCTGAAGAGATCCGTTCAGACGCACATAAAGGTTGCCTGGTCATTTGAAAATTGTGAATGAAATCCGTATCAGTAAAGCCGCTCACCTCGCTATCCCACCATTCCTGGCTTCGACTCCGCACCCACACGTTTCTCTGTACGGACGTTACTGCCCCACAAAACGCCATTGCCAAAAATTTGACTCTTTCGTTTCGATCTTCTTAAAAAGCTTGCGGCGGTAATGTGCTGGCTCCGGCTTGAGAAGAACTTAAAGAACGTAAGATACGCTGCAGCATTACGAACCATGTTTACTTCCGCAAACACTGAGCACGCTTGCTATGTGTCATTGCGTCCTCTACAGCGCATGCGGGACACTTAAGTTGCATGAATGCAGTTCACACAGAGATCACATACAAGTCGCATATATTTGGAAGTGTGAACGGACACGCAAAAAAATCCGATTTCACAAAAAAATCGGAAGGCAGATCATCCACTATTACCATCTAACATAGAAAGTACTCCTGGATCAATGTGAGCTTCTGTGCTTTCTGTGTCTCTGCTCTGTCTTCTCAAGTTGAATTAAATAGAAATAGCAGCTGTAGATTTCTCTGGTGTCTCTGTTTTCTACCCTGGATCAGTTTGGGTTTTCTGCCCCACAGCATGTTTGTGAAAACAATTCTCTCAACATTCAGGGAGAGGCTTTGGTCCTTACAGCCGCCTTTCGCTACCATTACTTTATTAATTTGCAGTTAAATGTCAATATGTTGCATAACTACACAGTCATGACATTCAGGTAACGGCTATTTTTTTTAATTAAGCAACCCAATCTGAGATCAGATCGAAAGGAATTAATTCTAAATCTTGAGAATCGGATCGATTCTTGACATTTTAATCGATACTCAGCCCTAGTTGAACGTCTAGGACGCCTCCTGCAGCTACGTGGGGTTTCATCTTTACACTCAAACTTTTCTGTGCCATATTCGGCTCCGTGTGGACGGGGGGGCTAACGCCTGCAGGACACAGGCCTCAAGGGCCGGGACAGCCCACCACACCGACACACTGAAGAAAATAAGCATTATTCTTTTGAGTCTCTTCCTGGAAACTCCCCTGATAAAGAAAAATACTTTTTTTCCCCTTCATTTGTTCCATTTCTCAACACAGCTGCACATTTATATAACATCAGTGGGAAAGCAGGGACAGAAAAGAAGAATATGAGCGTAAAGCTGCGAGGAACGTAACACACAAGGACAGAGCCTGAAGGTGAAGAAGCTCACATTACCACCAGGGAATATAACATGACGTAGGACAAAGACAAGCTGCTGTGTGCAGGGGGGGGGGGGGGGGGTGACATGACACACGTACCTCCTCAATGCTCAGCCCCAGGAAGTCCTCCAGAGGCTCTGTGTTGTCTCCTCCATCGTCCTCCTGCAGGTCTGTCACCAGGCTCAGCCTCTCCTTCTCATCCTCCTCCTGCAACCGAGGACAAGAAAATAAAATATCTTTAGCAGGATTTGTCCCAACAATAATCTACTTTTATACTTCGACCCTCACTAAGTGGCATCTTTATTAGATAAACCTGTGAAAATCTAATACGATCCAGTCATCGAAGAGAATAACGTCAAGTGATGCCGAGCAGCAGTCAGGAGGGCTTCGTCTGACCGGACGATGCATATTTGGTCCCTATTTTTATTGGACGGTGGAGTAACAACAGCCTCCACCTGTTTTTAAGACTGCTGGAGCCTAAAAACACTGAATATTGTATCAAAAAATAAAAAGACATTGTAAAAATGTTTTTAGGGAGGGATAAATAGAAGTAAAATGCTCAAAAGCAGAAAGCATGAAAAAGAAATTTTAAGAAGGACTTTTTATGCTTCTGCACATGGCAGAAAAACATTTATTTTACATGGAGGTTCTGGCCTCCGGCACATTCCTGAGAGCAGCTCCGCTCTGCTGAGAAATGAGCTCCATTAAACCTCTCAAGGTGCCCTGTGGCACCAGAGCATTACAAGCAAATCCTCTAAGTCCCGGAAGCTGCGAGTTAAACGGATCCAGTTGGTCCCTCCCGACACGCCGCAGCCGGTTTATGATTCACCAGGACTCGGATCACAGCCATGCATCCGTTGGACCACTGTGAGCAACAAGTTACATGGCTTACAATAAGAATCAAATTACAGCAATAACTTCTTTTAGATTACTTAGTTTAGATACAACTGATTCCACCAGATTACATGAAAAAGATAAACATCTTTGATGTTTTAAACAGCTGTATAGCATGTTTTTATTTCAGAGTATGGGTTCCTGCTAAGGAAGAACTGAGAGACATGAGCATCTTTCAGCGTTCAAATTTTATTCTCATTAAATTATTTACATTTTGTGCAATGAGATTTAGCCCAAACGTGGTTCTGTGCAGCCTCGCTTCTGTCAGTCTGCCCCAGGGCAGCTGTGGCTACAATGTAGCTCACCACCGTCAGGGTGTGAATGGGTGAACGACTGAACTGTAAAGCGCTCTGGGTTCGTTGGACTTGATAAAGCGCTATACAAGTACAAGCCATTTATATATATTGTTGTAGTCCTGAGGCATGCGCTCATAAACCATAAACCAGCGGGCACCAGGTAGCCCACAAGGACCACATGTGGTGTCCTCAAATCTGTTCAAAATATAGCACAACCCTCCACTGAGCTGCATTTAAAATGCTATTTTATGCAGTTGCTCTTCCGTTTTATTCACGCCTGTATTTACATAGATTTAAAAATGACAAACGCATATCACCTAAAGTTAAGGTGAGCTTTTGTAGTTCAAAGGTCAGTACTGGTAGCCCTTCGTAGGACACGGTACCGATGAAGTAGCTCTCAGTTTCAAAAAGTTTGGTGACCCCTGGTCCAAACAGAGCTGCTTTTCAAACACGGAGGTAGAACTAGAAGGCTTGTCAAAAACCAGCAGGAGCCGTTCACTGCAAAGGATCCATCTGCAGCTGCCAACGCCAGCGGAGCAACGGCGCTCCAGAACAAACAGGCGTAGCGCTCAAAAACCAACCAAACTGGTTGAAAAACGCCACTTAAGATCTCAGATAAGCAGATCCCAAAAATGCAGCAGGAGTAACAAAGACGCACAACGCCACCTGCCCAGCTATTTGTTTCTAGTTTGCTTCTGTGCGCTTCCATTTAAATGTCAGTTTAATGCCGAGTTGCTGAAATCTTCCCACTGAGGGACAAATTAACGGTCAAATATAATCTAAAGTTGTTGTTTTTTTGTTTTTTTTTTACAATGTAAACATGGATCTGGTCCAATCAAACGTATTCAGCAGCAACACTGTTCAGTTTTCTTTGGTGATCCGCTACGATCAGCAGGATGGGTTGAAAGTACCTCAGAGCAACACTTTGGTGATTGTGTCGCCGCCTAAAGAAAAAGCTCCAGACAAACTTCCCTCGCTAGCACAGCTTTAAACTTCCAGCAGCAGATCATCGATTAAACGTCAGCCATGACTGTTCAGGTGTCTGTGTTATGGCGGCGCTCCTCTCTGATGTAGGGCGACAACTCTTGAGGCAAAAAATAGGTCAGTTTACATAAAATTTGATGCAAACGGATATCTTTGAGTCATTTATTTTTTAGTATTGATTACATCTAAACATTGATTATTTTGACAGCCCTAGTCACCTCCTAAGGCAGGAGTAACTCTTTTCTATACTGGGCCACTTTGGCATCATGAAGTCATTAAAAGGGCCGGTTGCACCTGTACAGATGATACTTTTGATTTCATAATTTAATTCCTGTTCACATAGAAATGTAAACACTTTCACAGTAACATAAATGTAGCATGTTTAGGCCCAGTTTATCTGCAAAAAAAGTTGATCAGCATCACTTTTTCTCTTTTTGGGCATTTCTGGGTTGTTTTAATGTGTTGAGGGAAAACTGACACCTAGTGGCAGGATGCTGTTACTACACAGAAAATCAACATTCGCTACAGGAGGCACAGTTTTAGCCACTTTATACAACTTAAAAGGAGATATGGCTCTACTTTATGACATGATATGCCTTTTTTGGGCTCTTGAGGGCCGGATAAATTGCCTTGACGCGCCGGATTCGGCCCGCGGGCCTTGAGTTTGACACGTGTGCTCTAGGTGTGCAGCTCCAGGCAATGAGCCTTATGGCCCAGATAAAATGAAAATCACCACTGGTTTTTAAGTCTTTTCAGGACATTTTTGTCAAATTTCTAGACTTAAATACAAATGTTAAGTACATATTTACATCAATTTTAAATATCAAACCTGTAAAAACGACAGACTGGAGGGACAAATGAGCCACCAGATAAATGGATCAATTCAGTGGATGGATGGAGACGCTTAACACTGTAATTATGTGCATGTGTTTTATAAAACTGGTGTAAAAAGTAAACTTAACAGAAGTTTACATTGTTTTTGTGTAGGAACCCTCCTAACAGCCTCGGACATATTTAGCTGAAAGATGATTGAGCTCGTGTGTTTTGTTTTTAGGTTTTACTCAGCTCTTTGATCCAGAGATATTTCATAAAATATCCTCATCAACCCCCAGAGTGACCAGACACTTATATATTAATTCCAACCTCATTTGGGAAAACAAAAAAAAAAAAAATCCTCTTTCAAAACAGAGTTAAAATGGAGATGGTTAAACTCGAGTCCGGAACCAAAAGTGATGCGTCCCCGGATGCTGTACCTGGTCCTTCTTCTTCATCTCCTCCACCTGGCGGAGCTGTTCGGAGGACAGCACGCTCTCTATCCTCTGCATGTCCCTCATGAGGAGGCGCTGGGACTCCAGGAACTGGTCGTTGGCGCGCTGCCACGTCTGTTTCAGCTGGTTGTGCTGCTGCCGCTCCAACTCCAGCTTGTGGCACACTGAAAGCAGCAGAGAGACACCGGGAGAGATCAGCGGCTGCACCTTCAACCACGACCGCATTGCTACGACACGAGCCCCACGTTTCTGTTCACACGGTGAAAGATACGAGACTGATGACAATCCTGCACAGGACCTACAGCAAAACCGGCCTGAACCGACTTCCTGCTGCCAGGTTTTCTGACAAAAACATAAAAACTTCCTTAAAATCAAAACAGGAAGGTGTTTTATATAGAAGCATTGAGCAAGAATCTGGAAACTGCTCAGTCAGGATCTAACTTATTCAAAATGAGATGATGAAACAATTTATTTTCTAGCAGCGATAACGCTGCAAAAACGAAACTAAAAATAAGTACAATTTTCTAAAAATGAGTGCATCTGTTCTTAATTTGAGTAGGTAAATAAAATAATCTGCCAATGGAATAAGAGTTTTGTACTAAAATAGGAACAACTCATCTCCATCATCTTTTTTCAAGTGCAGCATGCCTAATTATCTTATTTTAGGGGTCAAAATACTCAGTCCTTTGGCAGATATTATTTACCTGCTCAAGTCTAGAACAAAAACACAAATTTTAAGAACATTTTACTTATTTTTAGATCCGTTTTTTTTTCTTTTCACTTAATCTGCCTGTAGATTTTCCTTTAATCGAAAGGTTTCCACGAGAAGCGCAGAAACGAACCCTCATGGAGCTCCTTGCGTAGTTTCTCGGCATCTTCCTGCAGCACAGACTTCTGGGTGTTCAGCACCGCCACATACATCTCCAGGTCCGTACGGCACGACTTCTCAGCCTCCAGAACGTGATTGAGCTCCTTCACCTGCCCAAAAAAATTAAATAAAATAAAAAAGCAGCTTTGGTTTGTTTTATTTCTCAGTTTCTGATCTGGAACAGAAATTTGTGACAGTTTTATTCGACACGGGCACAACATTGATCCCATTTTACAACATTTTCACTGTTTTCCTGAACAACTACGGGAAAAAACGAAAGACAAACATTTAAAAAGCCTAAATTGATTAAAACAGTTTGTAGAGTGTTTATCTGGGCGGGAAAACGTTATCTTGAGTCTTTCTGGGCTTATTAGACAAACTGTCTAACAGTGGCTCTTAAATGTTTACACACCAATGCTGAAATGCATTTTGTGACGTAAAAATGTTAATTTGTCTAGCACACTAAAAAAAACAAAAACTCAGAGCTGACCAAAGTGCTTCAGAGTTACACCAACAATCATTTAATAATAAAGAGAACAAAACTGCATTAACGATAAAAACTATTAAGCGTCTCAGACTTAATCAGTCATGAGTCATTATGGTTACAAAACGTCAATAAAGACTCGATTCCTGATTCTATTTGCAGACGCCGAGTCTTCTTAAGGAAAATTACCCATTTGATTATCCAGATTTATCCAGAAGTATTATTATTATTATTATTAAACTGAACTCCATCTATTATTCTCAAGGCTTTCTGATGTTGCTGATATTTCTGATATTTCAGATATTACAGTCTGATTACAGCATTTGCCACTGACTGACGTTCCAGGTTTTATGTTTTATTTTTTAAAGCAAATATTTCTAAAATGTTTTATAAACATGACAAAATAATTGTCAAAAACTTTGTACAAGCATCTGTTTTGGACATTCTTGGCAGTCTTTCTGAGGCTTTTATTTTGTTTATATGGATATCTTAATTATATTGTATCGACTGAAATTAAGAACTATATGGTGATTTAAGTTTTGTCCAGCCCTAATTTAGAGGATTAGAAGTTACAGCTCGACATCCAGCTCTACAGTGTTTTTGGCACAACTTTCTTTGTTAAACATAAAGTAACAAATCAACTTTACGTAAATCTGTCAAAGAATCTTTTTTTTTTATATAGTTTTTAGCACTCCTGTTTCTTTAATTGACTATTTATTCACAAATCTCTACTCCAAGGTGTGTTTCTGTTTTCATGTTTAACTTGAGGTGAGGGTGGGCGATACGATGATGGCGTAGAGCAGGCGTGTCCAACATGCGGCCCGGGGGCCATTTGTGGCCCCTGGACTCATTCTGGGTGGCTCCCCAACAGCATTTAAATGGAAGATTTTAGTTTTTAATTAGGGCAAAATTATGAAGAAAAGTAAAAAGCTTACAATTGAAAATGTTAAGTACAACACAAAGTATTCATCTTTTAATAAACACACTATTGACGTTCTCTTTAATTTCATAGTAACATCTGTCTAATGATATTTTATTATGCAAATGCAGACTTTGGTGCATTAAATCTTCAAATAACAACTGAGCCAAATATTGTTCTTATATGGCTACACCAAAAAGTTTATTATTGTTAAAGAGTCAAATTAAATTATTCAAAATAATTTGCAAACTGGACGACCCTCTTTTAATACGACAAATGAGCGAAATCCTTTTTTACCTTTTAAAATGATCATATTTTGTAGAGCAGGTGAAAAATTTTACATAATTTTTTTGGGTTTTAAAAAACATTTTGTTTGTTTTTTGGCCCTTGAGTTCCTTTAACTCAAGGGTCTGCAGCCTGTGGCTCTTTACACCTTCAGCTTTGGCTCTTAATAACAGACTAAAAATGCAGGGGGAAAATTGGTCAATATTTCTAAATGCAAAGGTAATTTAAAATTGCTAGCTTTAGGATGCATTTAGTTCTGCAACATATGCATAACATTTCCAGAAAGAAAGAAACTAATGGTGTAAAGAATATTTTTACTATAGCTAGATTAAGTATCTTTTTGTCAATAGGTTGGAAACGACTTGCTTTTTGATCATTTTGATGGCATTTGCTGTAAAAATCAAATGTCCAATTGAAGAAAATGTGTTAAACCTAAACATAAAAATACTGTTGGTTAAATAATAAAAACTGTTCATCTTTAATAAAAAAAAATTAAACTAATTTCCTATAGTATACTATAAAAACAAGCTCTTGTTTCAAAGAGATGTGTAACTTTTATTGCTCTAAACATTTGTTTAGCTGGACTGAGGACAAAAATAGCTGTGCGGGTTGTAAAGGTTGCTGACTCCTGGTTTAACTAGACAATTTTGTCGAGAAAATGCTGAGTAGCAATGTTATAATTTACTTTTTACATCAAAATAACGTGTGAAACTGAGACAAATTTCTGCTGTGCTTGAAACAAGTTGGTAAATTTGTGCAAAATGATTAAAAACACGACTGGTCTAAATACTCTGTTGTACGTTTCTTAATGTTTCTAAATGGGGAAACGGTCATTTCAGTGTTTAATACAACTGTTATATGATAGTTTTACTTTATCAACCCCCCCTTTAATTTGAAATATTCTTCAATAAGAAGATTTTAGTTAAAAAGAAGAGAGAAATGAAAACAAAGAGTCTCATATGAAGCTAAATCTACCCTACCGTTGATTAAAACGAGTCATTTCCGGTATTTCATCACACAAGTTGTGCTAAAACAAAGTTATTTTCCAGCGTTAATGCTAAATGATTTGTTTTCAGCCACAGGCTAACACATCTCCCATGATTTGAAAACAAAAAAATGACTGACTAACCTTGGAGGCCTCCAGCTCCTTCACCCTCTCCTCGGCGGTGCTCAGCTTGGCCTTCAGGGCTGCGATCTCCTTCTCCATGGGCATCACCACTGAGCGCAGCTTCTCTGCATCCTCCTGGGCCTGAAACAAACATCACACTTTTTAATTTAAAAAAAAACACAAAGGAAACCGTTTAGGAACAACCCGTGTTTATATTTTTGCACGCTTCGCGACGCCATCTGAAACTGTAGCCTCCAGCTAACGCAAAGGGACGACAACAATCATTTGAGTCAGTGCCGCTAAGGCTGTGTTCACACTGCAGGGAAATGCGACCCTAATCCGATCTTTTTCACGGCAGTGTGAACGGCCATATTCCGAACTTTTCCCTCCCAAAGCAAATCCGATCTGAGCCACTTCCATATGTGGTACTAATTCGGATACGTATCGGATATTTTTCAAAGCGTCCGCTGTCTGAACGGTCATGTCGCATTTTATCCGACTTTCGCGTCTCTCTCCTGTCTCTAATATTAATAGCTGCGCTGCTTTCTTCTTACCTTATTTAGCCTTACTACGATGTGGTCTTAATATTGTCGGCTCCAATTACGTAACAGCTTTCTAATAATAACAAGGAGAGACGCTGGCTGATATTCCAACCATCCATCCTTCGTCTTCCGCTTATGCGGGGTCGGGTCGCGGGGGTAGGAGCTTCAGTAGGGAGGCCCACCCTGTCTCTAAGGGAGAGCCCAGACACACTACGGAGAAAACTCATTTCGGCCGCTTGTATCCGGGATCTCGTTCTTTCGTTTTTGTTTTTTGAAACCGAACTTTATTGATCACTTCTAGAAACAATTACATTCATCATTACTTCCGTAAACAGCACGCAGCTGTGTGACGTCTCCTCCTGCGGGTCGCTTTGCGGTCTTGAACCGCTCAACCAGAAGTCTGATGATGGTCGTATTTAATGGTAATACGAACGGCCACCTCACAGAAAATCAGATTTTAGCAACAACAACAAAAAATCGGAATTACGCATCAAGACCCGCGGTGAGAAAAACGACCAGAAAAACGTGGCCTGCTCCCTTTGTGTCGGGGGTTAGGCTCTGCCTCAAGTGAAGGAGTTAAACTATCGCTGTGTCTTGTTCTCGAGTGACGGTAGGATGGAGCAAGAGGGTCGGGGTTTCTTCTGCAGCACTGCTGTCGCTGCTCCGGTCTGTTGTGGTAAAGTTTTACCGTCCATCTACGTTCCCACCCTCCCCCTATGACCGTGAGGTCTGACCCAAACAACGAGATCCTGGATACAAGCAGCAGAAACGAGCTTCTTCCAGAGGGGGGCTGGGCTCATCCTTAGGGAGAGGGCCAGGAGCTCCGTCATCCAGGGGGAGCTCAAAGTAGAGCCGCTGCTTTTCAGCATCGAAAGGAGTCCGGTGAAGTAATTCTGACATCTAATCGGGTTTTCTGATTGGGAGGAAACCCGGGGGAAAAACCCAGAACTCGCTGGAGGGACTAGATATCCCATCTGGATTGGGAACGCCGCGGAACGAGCTGCAGGATGTTCCCTTCTGGACCCGTCGTCCCTTCAGATAAATAAGAAAATGAAAATAAATCTACCTTCTTCATCTCGTCCTCCAGATTCTCCTCTTCCTGACCCTCTGTGAGGCGATGTCTCAAATCCCCCACCTCCCTCTCCATGGCCTCTCTGTACTGGTTCCACTGGGCTCGCTCCTGCTCCAGGCGCTTGTGGAACTGGACCTCATATTCACACACCGTGTCTGCAGAGCGAGAGAGAGACAGTGAAAGAAAAATAACTAAAACAGGACAAGAGCAACGTGTAGTTTAGATTTAAGAGATGAAACAGCAGGAACATTAGCAGTTCTAGTTTCAGCCTTTTATTATTTTGTTGTTGGATAAAAATTAAATCATAAATCTTCCTTACTTGATGCTCTGGGGAGGTACAGAAAACAAAATTACAGACAGATTCAGAAAAAAAAAAACAATTTTTAAGATTATAAGTTTCAACTTTTGATTTCAGTTCAATATTTTACGTCTCTGAATGTTTTTAAATATACAGTATTTCACTTAAAATCCTTAAATCTTCTTAAATATTGATGATACGCCTTATCTATGATCACCGTTGTGCTTACTGACTGATTTTATGTGGTACAATGCGCTCAGAAATCTGTTAAAATGTGTAACTATGACTTTGGTTAGCAACGAAGCCGCTCCGCTCAATGGATATTAGGAGCATTACGGTACACTGTGTCAGTACCTGATAGGACCCCTGAGCTGTCTACGCGCTAGCAACAATAAACCTAGTAAGTTAATTCAATATAAAAGTTACGTTTATTTTGGCCTTGTGTTAGAAACAGGGCAGTGTAGTCCAGCTACTCTGTCCTCCTGACAGAGACGGATAGAGAGCTGTGGATACGAAGTAGGGCTGGACGATATAGAATAAAACAACATATCGATAAAAAATAAATCATATTGATTGATATCGATAATTATCAACTAATTCAAAACATATATTTTAAGGGCAGCCGTGGACGTTTTATGCTGTTGCTTAGCGACCTATTTTTAGATACAGACACAAACACTGAAATTAAACTCAACCCTTTATTCAACCAACTTTTTACCAAAACTTCAACTTTTTAACAAGAAAAAAAGAACGCGTGCTCTCTGCACTCTTTGAAGGGGGTGGGGCTTCCTGGGTCTGCGTTGTGATTGGTTGGGAGGATGTAATGATGTAATATTAACCTACATGATAGAATGCAAAAGGAAGGAAAGCTATTATTCTATTGAAGTTTTATTGACCTTTTTTTTCCTATTATCGATACACGTCTATCGATCGATATAAATTGTTATTAAATTATCGTCCAGCCCTAACGTGAAGCGGTGATATTACACATTTGGGAAGAATATTGAGTGCGCCTTATAATACGAAAAATACAGTAAATGTTTCCTTTAGAGTCTGTAATAAAACCCGTACCACCAATCAAGGGGATTTTTTGTATTGTTATAATGGTTTAATACCAACTTGATTAGAGGAGCAGCAGCAGCGGCTCACTGCAAAAAGGGAACTAAAAGTACATTTTTCTTGAAATTACTATATTTTTCCTTCATTTGAGGAGCTAAATAAGACTATTTGCCAATGGAATCTGTATCTTTACCCCTAAAATAAGATAATTATATATCCTGCACTTGAAATAAGATGATGGAGATGAATAGTTCTTATTTTAAGTGTAAAAATCCTATTCCATTGGCAAATAACCTTATTTACCTGCTCAAATCAAGGAAAAATACACTGATTTCAATAAAATTTTACTTACTTTTAGTTCCCGTTTTGCAGTGCTGGATTTACCTTTCAGGATGGCCTGCAGCGAGGCCACCTCCTCCTGCCACTGGCTGCGGACCTGGTCGATGGCTTCCTGCTTGGTGTTCTCCGACACGGTGGCCACGGCTTTGATGGTCTCGATCTCGGCCTGGGCCTGAGCCAGCTGGGTCCGCACGGAGCTCAGCTCGCTCTGGGAGTTCTCCAGCGCCGCCGTTTGTCTCTTGAGTTCCTCTGGGGACCGGGAGGAACCAGACGGGTTAGACGGGACTTGTTCATTTCCCTTCGGGAGTTAATAAAGTGCTTTTCAATTAAATTCAATTGAACGAGCCAAAGGGGTTAAACAGAAGAGGATTTAGAGATATTCTCCTTTACATGCACTTTGCTGCATCGTCAGCAAGACAAACATCCATCAACAAGCTTTATGTCTGATTTCCTGAACCTTGGTGCTTCCTTGTCAATGATTTACGGAGTAAAACTGGGCTCATTATCCTGGGATACCTACGTTCCTTTGACAGGTACAGCTCTTTGAATTTGGCTCGCTTCTGGTTGAACTCGGCCTCGAGCTGCTGCTTGAGCCGGATGAACTCGGCCCGCTCCCCTTCCAGAGGAGCCCCTGGCTGCTGAAGCAGCTCTGGAAGACAGGGAGAAACAAAACGGGTCATCAGCTGTTGGTGACAACGCGCCACGGTGTAAAACTGTGAAATACAGCGGCAGAAACCATGACCGATGCCATCAGTGGTGAAGGATACAGCAGTGAAGCACCAATTAAAAAGTAGAATATCAATAGAGAGCCACAGTAGCCTGCAAAAGTATTCACCCCCCCCTCCTTGGGATTTGTCATGTTTTGTTTCTCCCAACCTGGAATTAAAATGGATTGTTGGACAACATGCCTTCAACGTTGAAGATGGATTTTTTTTTTTGGTGTGAAGCAAAAAAACAAACAGGACAAAATAACATGAACTTCAGGAAGTATAACTATTCACCCCCCCCCCAAAGTCCATCACCTGTTTCAGCTGCAGGTGTCTTTGGATCGGTCTCTATGAACTCTGTCCACTCACTGAGGCTAAACTGCTCCAGTTTTACCATGAGTGTCCGAAGTTAACCTCCTGATTCACCCGCCAAGTTGGTCGGTAGATGTAAGAATAAACCGGCCAGGCATCTTTTTTACCGGCCAAAATATTAATTCTGACTGACTCCTGCTAAATACCTCCACATAATCCCGCTACGTAATTAGCCTGAGCTAAACCCTAGCTGTTAGCAAAAGGACACGACTTAGTTGCTGTCGTTCCCGCGTCACATGTGCAAATTTTTGTGTACGTTTGTTGTCATACGAGCTGAAAGCAGAGGAACATAAAGAAGCATCCACCCAGACGATGACTGAAAAACACGATTTATTTGGTGCCAACATTTACTCGCCATGTGGCAGCTAGCCACCTGAAATTGATTCGCCAAACGGAAAATTTACTCACATTTGCCGTCTGGCGAGTGTTTTTTTCAGACCCTGTTCTCCATGTTGGTTGGTTTCTGCTTCTAAACAACGATCTTTAAGTCTAACCACAGATTCACAGAGGTCTGGACTTTGAGTAGGCCATTACCTACAAAAACAACATCATCAGCTAACATCACTATGCAGACGACACACAGCTCTACATCACCATGTCACCAGGTGACTATGAATCCATTCAAGCACTGAGTAAATGCCTAGAAGAAATCAATGCATGGATGTGCCAACAATGTTCTTCAATTGAATAAAAACAAAACTGAAGTAATAATATTTGGACCAATAGAGGAGAGATCAAAGGTTAGCTCACAGCTTCAGCTGCTTCAGCTAGAAACCACTGATCAGGCCTGAAGTCTGGGAGTAGTGATGGACTGAGACCTGAACCTCCATCTAAAGACAATTACAAAGTGGACCTTCTAGCACCTGGAGAACATTTCCAGGATTAAAGGACTGATGTTTCAACAGGATCTGGAAAAACTAATCCATGTTTATCTTTAGTAGAACTGATCACTGCAACGGTGTTTTCACAGGTCTGCCTAAAAAGTGGATCAGACAGCTGCAGCTGATCCAGAACGCTGCTGCCCACGTCCTCACTAAGACTGAGAACGTAGAGAACATGGACCCGGTTCTGAAGTCCTCACTAAGACTAAGAACGTAGAGAACATGGACCCGGTTCTGAAGTCCTCACTAAGACTAAGAAAGTAGAGAACATGGACCCAGTTCTGAAGTCCTTCCACTGGCTCCCTGTATCTCAGAGAATAGACTTTAAAATCCTTCTGTTAGTCTATAAATCCCTGAATTAGCACCTAAATACATCACAGACTTGTTATCAGTGCATCAACCCTCCAGACCTCTCAGGTCTTCTGGCTCCAGCCTGCTCTGCAGAACCAGAACCAGAACTAAACAAGGAGAAGCAGCATTTAGTTCCTATGCTCCATTGATCTGGAACAAACTTCCAGAAAACTGTAAAAGTGCTGAAAGCGCTTTTAAAACAAGGTTAAAAACACATTTGTTTAAGATTTTAACTGTTCTAGTTAAACTGTTTTACTGAAACATCATTAGTTCAACTTTGTAGTCCAACTGTTTTTAATGTTTGCTTTTAATTTCTATTCTCCCATGTTTTATTTTGCTTCTACGTACATTTTATTAAACCCATTTATGCTCGTTTTAGCTTTTAACACTTTGTAAAGAGCTTATTGTATATTATTCTATTTTCTTTTCTTTGGTGTCTTGATAGTTCGGCCTGATTTTATGGATGCCACTACGTTTTTGTTTGTCATTTTTAATTCACTCATGTTTTACATTGTATTTTTGTCCCGTCTGAGCCTTGTTTCATTTTACTTCTGAACAGCACTTGGAGGCTTTGCCTCCAGTTTGCTAAATATTTTGGGCTTGATTGCAAAAAAAAAACTAAAAAAGGAAATTTCCTCTATTCTCAGAGATAAAATCCAGATCTGAATCTCTCTTTCTTTTAAAATCTTTGTTGTATTTAGCCAAGTTTAATTACGTAATTGTTTAAAAGCAGATTTGGGTGCAGCAAGATCTGCTTCTGAGTAAAAGTCACAGGAAGGATTCAATTCAATTCAATTCAATTTTATTTATATAGCGCCAAATCATGAAACATGTCATCTCAAGGCACTTTACAAAATCAAGTTCAATCATATTATACAGATTGGGTCAGATTATACAGATGATGATAAGGATGTGTTGCTGTTTACTATCTAAGTTTAAAAAAAACCACATAGGTATTAAACGACAAATACTTTGAAATGGAAATAAATGTTAGAAAAGTTTGTAGTTAGCAATTTTGTGCTAATTTGAAACACAATCAGTCCATGGGTCGCAAATGATTGCATAAAAACGAAGAGCTGCATTTGAGATATTCTTCCTAATATCATTTATGTACAAGGTAAATAACAAAAGGGCCTAGTATAGAATTTGGTGGTTCACCCATGTGAACAGATCATCTCACTCAGGGGTGTCCAAAGTGCGGCCCGGGGGCCGTTTGTGCCCCCCCAACAGCATTTCAAGAAAGATTTGGTCCAGGTGGCAGATGGAAGATTTTAGTTCTTAATTAGGGCAAAATTATGACAGGATAGTAACATCCTACAATTGAAAATGTTAAGTTTAACACAAAGTATTCATCTTTTAATAAACACACTTTAGACATCCTCTTTAATTTCATAGTAACATTTATCCAATGACATTTAATTACTCAAATGCAGACTTTGGTGCATTAAATCTGCTTTGAATTCAATTATTAAAACTGGCTGATTACCACAAGTGTTTTCAAATAACAACTGAGCCAAATAATGTTCTTATATTGCTAGACCAAAAAGAGTAAAGTTTATTATTGTTAAAGTCGAGTTAAATTATTCTAAATAATTTGCAAACTGAATGACCATCTTTTAATACGACAAATGAGCAAAACCCTTTTTTACCTTTTAAAATTATCATATTTTGTAGAGCAGGTAAAAAAATTTACATTTTATTTTTTTGGTTTTAAAACAGAAAATTGTGTTAATTTTGTGGCCCTCGAGTTCCTTTAACTGGACAATTTTGGCCCCTGTACCGAAAAGTTTGGACACCCCTGATCTAACTGGACAGCCTGGGTTCTGGCTTTAAGATAGTTAGCAAAACTCTGTGTAGAAAACTGTTGTTAGACGTTTGACTGAAATGTTGCGATACACAGAATCAAAAGGACTTGGATATAAAGTCTAACGGTAAACCCGCATAATGGAGAATATACAGGAGAGGCTTTGACTGTAAGGCTGTATTGGACACAGTCCTCTGGTCATTTTTAACTATACTTACATTTACAAATCAAACAATAACGTGTTTCACATAATTAACAGGTATACATAATAACCAGAAAATGCATAATTATATGCTTTAAACATCTTAAAAAGTTATTTTCTAATTTAAAGTTTGAACTACGACCTAACCAGCCTGACAATGCATCCAGTCACAGGTTTTTCCCCCACAGCAAGAGCAGCTCATACCTGATTTAATTCCTGCTATTTAAAACCAGCACAGCGAGCGGAGAGACGGTGACATTCTCACACGCAGACAAATGGAAACGTTTACGAGCAACGAGCGGCGTGTTGCCGCACAGCAGCACCGCAGCGGTCATGTGTTAGCCGGGCAAACTCCACAGAAACTCCCAACAAGGGGTTTTCACAAAGCTAAGCTCCGCTGCCCCATCACGCAGCTTTAAGCTTTAACTTTATCGTGACAGAAACCTTTTATCGTTCTCGGAGGAAAGCCATAAACTAACCAAACACCACAAAGTCCAACACTCTTTGGTCTGTTCAACAGAAAAGTGTTCAAAGGCTTTAACTAGATCCGTTTATACCAGATTCACTGGACGCATGAGTTGGCTAAAAGCCTTTTCATGCAGTGAAACATTGTTAAAAAGGTGCTTTTGTTTTTTTTAAAACACGCGTTAGTTCTACATTTAAATTTCAAAGATTTGAGATGTTGCTACTTCTCCTTTCCCGTCATGATTACAACTAATCAGCAGATTTTTAGATGTCTGAATTGTCCATAATCAGGGCTGGGACTGATTGGCAGCCTGGCTGACCAAAGGTCCAGGGTTCAGTCCAGGGTTCAGTCTGTGAAGAGTTTTCATGTTCTCCCTGTGCATGCATGGGTTCTCACCAGGTACTCCACTTTGCTTCAATGTCCCCATGACCCTGCAAGGATAAGCAGGTAATGACAAGAGATGGATGCTCACAATCATGAATTTCCTTCCTATAGGTGGCGCCACAGCAGATAACCTGCAGCCAGTCCAGGCCATCTTTTTTTTCACCTCCACAGCAATTTAAAAGGCTCACTGCCAGTTATCAGCAATTGCTGATAAGGTTAGATCAACCAGTAGTCAGGGGGTAATTACTTTTCACATAGAGCCAGGTTGGTTTGAATGCTTTTACCAAGCACTGGTCATCTTTATCTGGTGTTAAAGCTGCAGTAGTTAACTTGTATAAAATTATTTTTTACAAATTTATTAACACAGTTACCGTGAACTGATGGTAAAATATGAGACGGATAATCTGTGAAAAGAATTAAGCTCTTCTGGCTCTTCCCAGTCGTCCTACCGCCATTCGCAGAAATACACAGCTCCCGGTCAGAGGCAACCAATCAGAGACAAGAAGAAAGTCTGGCTCTGATTGGTTGTTAATCACTCTTGCATATGAGCGAAACAACGGATCAGGCTCCGCTGTGGATGGGGGGGAGAGCAAGGAGGGACCTGGAAGTCCATGTTTTTTTCAAAACTCCATACTGCAGCTTTAAGTTGTTTCATGAGCCAAACAATGTGTGACAAAAAAAAAGAGGAAATCTGCACATTCATAAACTTTACCACTGCACCGTGTAAAGAACTTCAATATATAATCTCAACTTCAAATTGGCAAACTGTACCATCTGTGTCACAAATTGCAGTTTTTAATTTAGTCATGGGAACTTTGTCTCAGCTGGAGAGAAACAAATTACCGCTTACAGCTGTCTAAAGGAATATCTTTTACATAAAGCATAAATTTATTTACATAAATATCATTAATAATGTCCATCTGATAATCGTTCCAAGGATAGATTCCTTTTAAAAGTCGGACAAAACAAGCAGAAAATTATGAAATATGAAAGGAAACATCCAACTGGTTACATGTAAACAGAGAGTTTTAGAATAAGAGAAACTACATAAAACTGGCATATTGAATGCTCTAAAACTAGAGCTGTATGACGTAAGAAAAATATGACATCGCAATGTTAATGTACATTATTGCTACCCTGAAACTGACTGCATTTCCTTCTATCTGAGCTGTGCAATCTAGGTCACAAGGATCTATGCCAGGTGTGGGCACCAAGGCGAGTGAAAGTCCATCCAAGTGGCCAAACTTATTTATTTGCAAACCCTGAAATGCTCTAACCTACCACACACTGCACCCAATCAGCCCTTTGGGATTGCACTACTGCAAACAGGGAATTAAAAGTAAGTAAACTATTTTGAAATTAGTGCATTTATCCTTGATTTGAGCAGGTAAATAAGATTATCTGCCAATGGAGTAGGATTTTTGCACTTAAAATAGGAACAACTCATCTCCATCATCTTTATTTCAGGTGCAGTATATCTAATTGTCTTATTTTAGGGCCCAAAATACTTATTCCATTGGCAGGTAATCTTATTTACCTGCTCAAATGAAGGACAAATTTCAAGAAAATGTTACTTATTATAGTTCCGTGTTTGCAGTGCAACGGCGCTCTACAGCTTGTGCTGCTTTATTTATGCCTGTGTTATTAGTTTTGCCATCTGGATAAGGATAGTTTCTACCCATGCAGACATTTATTTATTTTTTACAACATTGCTAGTTTGGAAACACGGTATTGCTCATCCCTGCACCAATGCTAGGAGGGAAAGACTACATGGTCCCAACTAATGGTTGGATGTTTGTTTATATGCAATTCAACTTTGCTAAACAAAGTCCTGCAAATATGGAAATAACTCATACGATCCAACTTAAACCCAAACTGAATGCACGATGATTATCTCATCATTTGTCACAATCTACTTTATATTAGAGGTTGACTGTCCTGGAAAATGATCACAGGCTGCAGGTGAACCAGTCACCCTTACATGCAAGTCCAGCCCTACAAGCACAGAGCTTCACGTCTGACCCATTTGACCCACAAGAACTGAGACAGGCTGTCAACTCAGAACCAAAACCGACCTTTAGATCACATTAGTGGCTAAAGCTGCCAGCTAAACAGCAGCTAAGGAGGGTGATGGTGCAGAGAAATCCACTGGGCTGGTTGGTAAACGCCACAACAAAAGACCTGTTGTGTGATTTAAAGATTCAGCAACACAGAACTGGTTAAAGTGACGATCGTGAACGCACACTGTGGGCAACAGTAAAGGTTCAATAAAGACCAAGTGACACGTCGCACTGATGATGCTAACTGGCTAAATGTTGTCAAGGATGCAGAGGCCGCTGCCTTCGGGTCGGTCAGCCGTCAACACTCCCCCCTACACCCTCCGCCCCAGAAGGGCGTCAAACACAGAGCAGTTACCGTCATGTTGGGACGACAGAGGGGAACCCTCGGCCTCCTCGGCCATGGTTTCCTGAGGGAAGCTTCAGGCAGTCAACAGAGAGGTGGGAAAAACTGCTAGGAGCGCCCAAGAAAACAAGCTAACATCACAACCACTGTCAAGCTAGCGACGCGGGGGGAAATGTAGAGTTTCCGGTTGGACTTTCAAAATTAAAACCCGAACGTTTGGTCTTTAAAAAAACAACACTCAATGCAAACGTTAACATATTCATGTGTGAGAAAACACGTTTCAATAAGAAAGTAAGTCCATATAATATTTTTTTAAAGTCTATTATAACCATTTAATGGCCATTGTTAAAGATTTGCAGCGTCAGTGCTTTATTTTGAAGGCGGTGTCAATGTGTCCTGCGTTCCTGCGTCGTGTTCGATCATGTTCCGTCTTTTCTTTTCAAAAGAAAAGCACGGAGGGAGACGCTTTTACTTTCGAGCAGAGCTAAGGCCGCAGAAACGATACGTCACCGCGTCCGCCATGTTGTGAGTGTCATGTCCGCCTTGGACACAAACGCAGCTGTGCCCTGAAACGGAATTTGTCCCGAATAAAGCATGATTCTTTTAATTTGAGAAATTTTATAGTCATTTTACTAATGTTTGGTGAAAGTAGTAAACAACATTTGGAATTCAAAATAAATTCTGAAACAATACGACAATGTGTTTTTAATTATAATACCTAAACAATATTTAATTCAATTCAATTCAATTTTCAATTCAATTTTATTTATATAGCGCCAAATCATGAAACATGTCATCTCAAGGCACTTTACAAAATCAAGTTCAATCATATTATACAGATTGGGTCAGATTATACAGATTGGTCAAAATGTCCTATATAAGGAAACCAGTTGATTGCATCAAAGTCTTGACAAGCAGAATTCACTCCTGGGGAACCGTAGAGCCACAGGGAGAGTCGTCTGCATTGTACATGGTTTTGCTGCAATCCCTCATACTGAGCAAGCATGAAGCGACAGTGGGAAGAAAAACCACCCATTAACGGGAAAAAAAAACCTCCGGCAGAACCGGGCTCAGTATGAACGGTCATCTGCCTCGACCGACTGGGGTTACAGAAGACAGAGCAGAGACACAACAAGAGAGACAAAAAAGCACAGAAGCACACATTGATCTAGTAATCTGTTCTACATTAGATGGTAGTAACGGGTGAGCCGTCTTCTCTGGATGATGTCAAAGTTAACAGAACGCCAGACCAGGTGTACCTACTATGAAGAAAAAGAGAGAGAGCAAAAAGTTAAAAGCTGAAATGACGACAGTCATTTCAATGTAATACAATACAAAACTGGAGAACCGTAGAATGAAGAACAGTAGAAATCAGTAGAGTGAGAAAATTAGACCCTGATGTCCTCCAGTAGCCTAAGCCTATAGCAGCATAACTATAGAGGTAGCTCAGGGTAACATGAGCCACTCTAACTATAAGCTTTGTCAAAAAGGAATGTTTTAAGATTAGTCTTAAAAATAGATAGGGTGTCTGCCTCACGGACCAAAACTGGGAGTTGGTTCCACAGGAGAGGAGCCTGATAGCTAAAGGATCTGCCTCCCATTCTACATTTAGTCTGGCAACTTTGTCTTGTTAAATAATATTAGTTAAAGTTCCCATGTTGAAACTCTGTGTAATAATAATAATAATAATAATAATAATAATAATAATAATTATTATTATTATTATTATTATTATTATTATTATTATTGTTGTTGTTGTTGTTGTTGCTCCACTATGCCCCTAATAGATTTATTGCTAAACTTTGTTCTGTTTTTTTTCTGCTGCTAAATGGTTTTTGACTGTATGAAACAATAACAATAAATTATATTCTAATCTATTTAAAAAAGTAACAAAAAGTGACGTACATTTTTGAATTTCTTAATGTGTGATTCACTGCAAGTTAGGAAAATTAAATATGCATGATGTTATACGAAACTTTGGCTCACCCTTTCATGGTAGTTGGCCCAAAATATGTGTTTGGTAATTAGGGGCATAGTACAGTCTCTCACCTTCAGGTGTAATTGTGATTGTTATATTTGACCCTCCTCTGTTCTGGAACCTTTTTTTTCTTGTTAGAGATATGTTAACCATCTTTCAATGCCAGATAATATCCCATGCTTTGGCTAAAGTCTGTCTTCTTCATTTCTCCACCCCCTGATCTTTGTCTTCTCTCCGCTACATCTGCATTGATTTCCAACTAGCTTTCCCTGATGTTAACAACTGAACTTCCACTTTCTGTCTTTAGCTGGCAGTCTTTGTCCTGGATAGATTTTGGAAAGGCAAATTTGGATTGTTTTTTATTGTAATATATTATACAGTTATGTAACTGTAATTGGGAGGACAATTCAAGATGGCTGATCAATGCTCTTGGGGATTTTAACAGTGGAAACCCCTCTAATGAACAACCAAAATACAAACAACATGTAAAGTGTCCCACCAGAGACCCAGAAACACATGAAGAAGTGTCCCTCGCTGTCCCAGTGTAGCTTTAGCACTTTCTGATTAATCTCTCCTTCATCTCATTCCAACTCAGAAACCTCTCAGGCTGCAGTGAGAACTGTTACAAAGTGCACCGGTGAGTGAAAGCAGATGTCCTGCAGTGGGGCGACGTGGCACAGAGGTTAGGGAGTTTGTCTTGCAATTGGCGGGTTGCGGTTTCGATCCCTCGCACTGACCTTCTCTGTCGTTGTGTCCTTAGGGCAAGACACTTCACCCGCATTGCCTGCTGGCGGTGGTCAGAGGGCCCAGTGGTGCTGGTGCATGGCAGCCTCGCCTCTGTCAGTCTGCCCCAGGGCAGCTGTAGCTACTATCATAGCTCACCACCGTCAGGGTGTGAATGGGTGAATGACTGAACTATAGTGTAAAGCGCTTTGGAGGTCGTCAAGACTGGTTAAAAGCGCTATACAAGTACAAGCCATTTACCATTTCCAGGCCTGATAAGACTGCATCACCGGAGTGTTTTTGAACCTTCAACCGCCGACCTGGATTAATATGCTGAATGATTATTGACATTCTCAATAATTGTGAATAGTGCAAGTATCTATCTAGATATATATATATTAGGGCTGGGCAAGTTAACACGTTAATTTCGCGTTAATTCATTAGACTAATAACGGCGATATTTACTTTATCGCGCATTAACGCATGTTGCTCACATGCTTTTATTTTGTGAAGGTCTGTTGCTGCGGTGTAGGGGTTTGAATCAGAACAGTAGGTGGCGATAATGCGCCAATAACCTCGCTGTCAGCCCAGCCTCGGATTCAAAGAGGAAGAAAGGTGCTGGCTGGAAAAAAACAAAGCCGATATGAGGAAGGCGGAGTTTCCCGCAGGAATTTGCTTAGGCGAGGCGGTGAGTTGGCGGCCGGAACAAAAAAACGCGTGTTAACGTCAAATAACCATGCAAGCATATCGAGTTAGCAAGCATTTCAGTTTAAAGTTCTTCCAGCAACGAATATGACAGAAACAAGTTAGTTGTAACCACTGCCAAGTTAAACTTTGGTATTGAACATAAAATGGTAATGCTGCTCCCTGCTGTTACCTCAGAAATTGCCTGTTTTTGGTAGATTTTTTTTCCCATAAAGAGAATTCCCTGTCAGTGGCAATAAGCTGTAATTTATTATTATTACTATTTTTTGTTTTACATGTTTAAGTTGAGCTTTACACTAAATATGTGTTACTGATAAGTGCTACAAATGTTACAACACTTTTGTTCATATGGCAGCAGAACATTAAAATAAAAGGCAAGGCAAGGCAAATTTATTTATATAGCACAATTCAGTACAAGACAATACAAAGTGCTTTACATGATTAAGATATAGCAAAATAATAAAATGTAGATAGAAAATAGAATAAAAGCAAGTGGGGATAGAATGTAGTAACAAAAAAGAACATTAAAAACAGTAAAACTGTTTAACTAGAACAGTCAAAGGCAATTTTAAACAAATGTGTTTTTAATCTTGATTTAAAGGAACTCAGGCTTTCAGCACTTTTACAGTTTTCTGGAAGTTTGTTCCAGATAAGTGGAGCATAGGAACTAAATGCTGCTTCTCCATGTCTGGTTCTGGTTCTGGTTCTGCAGAGCAGGCTGGATCCAGAAGACCTGAGTGGTCTGGAGGGTTGATGCACTGATAACAAGTCTGTGATGTATTTAGGTGCTAATTCAGGGATTTATAGACTAACAGAAGGATTTTAAAGTCTATTCTCTGAGATCCAGGGAGCCAGTGTAAGGACTTCAGAACTGGGTCCATGTTCTCTACTTTCTTAGTCTTAGTGAGGACGCGGGCAGCAGCGTTCTGGATCAGCTGCAGCTGTCTGATCCACTTTTTAGGGAGACCTGTGAAAACACTGTTGCAGTGATCAGTTCTACTAAAGATAAACATGGATTAGTTTTTCCAGATCCTGCTGAGACATCAGTCCTTTAATCCTGGAAATGTTCCTCAGGTGATAAAAAGCCGACCTTGTAATTGTCTTTAGATGCTTTTGGAGGTTCAGGTCTGAGTCCATCACTACTCCCAGATTTCGGGCCTGATTAGTGTTTTTTAGCTGAAGCAGCTGAAGCTGTGTGCTAACCTTTGATCTCTCCTCTATTGGTCCAAATTTTATTACTTCAGTTTTGTTTTTATTCAGTTGAAGAAAATTTTGGCACATCCACGTATTGATTTCTTCAAGGCATTTACTCAGTGCTTGAATGGGTTCATAGTCACCTGGTGACATGGTGATGTAGAGCTGTGTGTCGTCTGCATAGTGATGGTAGCTGATGTTGTTTTTTATTATCTGAGCTAGAGGGAGCATGTAGATATTGAAAAGGAGGGGACCCAGAATGGACCCTTGGGGAACCCCACATGTGATTTTTGTCGTCTGGGATGTAAAGTTACCTACTGACACAAAAAAGTCCCTGTCCTTTAAGTAGGATTTAAACCAGTGGAGAGCTGTACCAGAGAGGCCGACCCAGTTCTCCAGACGGTCTAACAGAATAGAGTGATTGACAGTATCAAATGCTGCACTGAGGTCCAACAGAACCAGCACGGTGGTTCTTCCACAGTCTGTATTTATATGAATGTCATTAAACACCTTGATAAGGGCGGTCTCTGTGCTGTGGTGAGGAAACCTGACTGGAAAACGTCAAAGCGGCTGATCGTTGTTAAGAAGGTGTTTAATTGTTGAAACACAGCTTTTCAATAATCTTACTGATAAAGGGGAGGTTTGAGATGGGCCTGTAGTTCTGGAGTAGTAGTTTGTCTAAACTGTTCTTTTTTAACAGTGGTTTGATAATTGCTGTTTTTAGGGACTGGGGGAAAACACCTGACAGAAGGGACGTGTTTATTATCTGAGTCAAATCAGACGCTATGACAGGTAAAACTTTTTTAAAGAAGGCTGTGGGGAGAACATCAAGGCAGCAGGAGGAGGAACTTAACTGCTGAATGATCTGCTCTAAGCTTTTGTGGTTTATTTGGCTGAATTGGGACATTTGGTCAAAATCAATTCTGGTAGGAGACAACTTTGGTACTGAACTTAGTATGGATGTACAAACTGAACCTCTAATCTTTTGGATTTTTTCAGTAAAGAAGTTAGCAAATTCGTTGCAGGCCCTGGTGGAGTGGAGTTCAGAAGCCACTGACACAGGAGGATTTGTTAATCTGTCCACTGTGGAAAATAAGACACGAGCATTATTAATGTTTTTCTTGATGATCTCTGAGAAGAAAGATTCTCTTGCATTTTTCAGTTGTAAGTTATATCTGTAAAGTCTCTCTTTATAGATGTCATAGTGAACCTGGATTCTGTTCTTTCTCCACCTGCGTTCAGCTTTCCTACATTCCCTTTTTTCACCTCTAACTGCTGGAGCATTTCTCCAAGGAGATTTTTTCTTCCCGGAAAAAACCTTCACTTTAACTGGAGCAATGCAGTCAATGATGTCTGAGACTTTAGAATGAAAATTATCTACTAGCTCATCTACTGAGTTGCAGCCCAAGGTTGAAGTATCAGAGTAAGCTTGAATAAAAGTTTCTGTGGCATTGTCCTTAATGGTGCATTTTCTTACGATGTCCCTTTGGCTAAATGAGTCACTGGAAATGATACATTCAAAGGTAACGGAGAAGTGATCAGATAGGGCAACATCAGTTACATTGACCTGTGAAATGTTTAGACCTTTAGTGATGATCAAGTCTAAAATATGTCCCTGCTTGTGTGTTGGCTGTTTAACATGCTGAGTTAAATTAAAGTTTCTAAGTGTGTCACACAGTTCTTTTGCACTTCTGTCTTCAGGGTTGTCAACGTGAAAGTTGAAGTCTCCCACAATAATTAAACAGTCATAATCAACACATATCACAGACAGCAGGTCACTAAAATCATTAAAAAAGTTTGATGTGGACTTAGGAGGCCTGTAAACATTCAGAAACATAGTTCGTACCGGGCTCTTTACCTTGAGAGCCAAATGTTCAAAAGAGTCAAATTTTCCCAAAAACACCTTTTTACACTTTAGTGAATCATTAAACAATGTTGCTACTCCTCCACCTTTCCTTTGCTGTCTGCTCTCACAAAGAAAATTGTAGTTTGGAGGAGTCGTCTCTAATAGAATAGCTGCTTCATTAAATTCATGTAACCATGTTTCTGTTAAAAACATTACATCAAGATTATTGTCAATAATAAAGTCATTAATTAAAAGGGATTTTCCTGACAGAGATCTAATATTTAATAAACCTAGTTTATATGACTTAGTGGTTGATGATGTCTCTGTGACAGGTTGCATCTGACAGTTTATGACTTTCAAGTATTTGTCCCTGTTTATCCTTTTGTTTTTCTTTTTTCTGCCACGTATCATCACAGATATTCCATAATCCCCGGCAAAAGACCCAAGCTGATGCTGGAAACTGTCATGTCTGATAAACGTGCAGCGAGGGCCCGATCTGTATCACAGCGAAGTAATCTGAAGGTCTTGAGGACAGGCATGTTCCGTGATACGTAGAGGAGGATCTGGGGCTCTGCAGCCTTTGGAAGATGCTGGTTTAGTCACAGAGCTGTGGAGAGGATGTCATCTGTAGGCCAATCTTAAATACTTTGTTCATGTTGGGAGAAAATTCCAGAAAAGGAACCTCTGGGCTTTGTGGAGAAGAAGGGGAGGCGGGTCCAGTCTGGACTGGTGTTCGTGACGATGGCGGTTCTTGGTCCTCTCTTTGTCCTGCTGAGATCTGGGATGGATCCTCCTGTAGCTCTGACGAAGCCTCTTTCTGTGTCATCTTTCTGGCCATCTTTATCTTGGGTTGTTCGGGCTGCACTGGGCTTATCATTTGTTTTGGCACTGGATGTGCTTTGTTTTGGAACAAAGCTGATGGCGTATGGTTCACAGAATAGAAGATGTTGGAAATCAGCCGTTTTGCACCTGACCTATTTAGAGAGAAACAATCTCTGTTGAACAGATGTCTTCTTTCCCAGAAGATGTTAAAGTTGTCTATGAAGGTTACAGTTGTTTGTTTGCATGTTTTTTCCAGCCATTTGTTTAGCATCAGAATTCTGGAAAAAATCTCATCTCCACAGTTAACCGGGGCAAGTGGGCCACTAAGAAACACCTTGACATTCAGGCCATCAACAATGTTCAACAAACGAATGTAATCCTCTTTCAATACTTCTGATTTTCTTATCCGGGTGACGTCGCCCAGGGCTTCAGCTTGTATTATGAGTTTTTCCAAGGTCGGGCGTTCTTTCAAGATCCTCAGAAGGTTGTCTGATATTTCAGACACCAGGCCAAAGTTCGAAGGGTTATAAATCAACACCTCTGTGTTTTTCTTGTTACAGAAATGTTTAATCCCCCTTACAGATCCATTGCATAATATCAGGGTCCTTGGCCCTGTGGCATGTCTTTTCTCTGATGTCTTAGAATGAAAATCGTTGACGTACCTCAGATTGTTGTCGTGATCCTCCTGGGTCACATTTTGGAGCGGAGTGAATCTGTTTCGTAATGGAATTCCAGCATTTCCAGCAGGTGTACTCCTATCATTTGTTTTGAGAACAGCCCGCTGTTGTTTCACTTGTCCTGGGACATTTCTCTGTAGTCTCGGCCAGTTTTCTTTGTCTGGGTGCGGGGTTCGTTGATCCTTTGGTCTTGCACCCAGAGTGATCCAGGGATTCTCATTTTCCTCCGGGGACTGTTTGTTCGCTGAGTCGCTGGGCTGGTGGCCACCGCTCGGAATCACAGGCAGGGTTGTTTCATTTCCATGCGTGGCGTTTACATCATAATTCACTTCGAGTCGACAGATTTTCAGTTCCATAACAGCTTCTGTAAAAGCTTGTCAAAGTCCATTGTGGTGAAGGTAGGCATCCTTTGAATCGGGTGGTTCTTCTTCATATCCACTTCATGTTGAATTCTTTCCATAAGAGCATTTTTCCTGAGAACTGCCTCCTCTGGGCTGTTGTAAAGAGGCATCTTTTGTGGATTAGCTGAAAACTAAAATAGTCCACACGGGGAAAAAATCAAAAATAAATCACAGAAAATAAATAAAATAAAATAACTAAATCCAACTTTCTGTAGTTTTGGTTAAGAGATAAAAAAGGAGATAAAAAGGGAGGAAAATGCAAGCAAGCAGGGAGCAGAGAAAAGAGCGTCCGAGTAGGCAGGACAAGCAGCAGCAGAAACGTGCTCTTTACACTACTTTTGAATTCATTCTTGGAGTTTGTAAATACAATGCGATTAATCATGATTAATCAGGCAAATTATGCGATTAATCGCGATTAAATATTTTAATCGTTGCCCAGCCCTAATATATATATATATATATATATATATATATATATATATATATATATATATATATATATATATATATATATATATATATATATATATATATAATAGAATAGTGCAAGTATCTATCTATCTATCTATCTATCTATCTATCTATCTATCTATCTATCTATCGATCGATACTTGCACTATTCATATTGTCTTACACATACTTTTTTCTGTACATATAAAGGTATTTTGCTTATAACGTTTCTCTTCTCTCCTTACTTGAAACAAAGTTTCGCTCAGATGTACTTTGTGAACTGAATGAGTGAGCTGAGTGACAATAAAGTCTAAGTCCGGGTCAAATCAAACATCAGTTTCTGTGAGAACATGTGCGTGCAGACCAGGACGTTTCACACATACATTGTCAATAAACCACATCTACTCGTCTGAGGAAGCTGAGTCACACCAAAGAAGAAGCTGACAGAAAGAACAGGTCCTGTAAAAGCAGGCAAGAGATAAACTGACCAAACTGGCTAAAAAAGCAGCTTCAGCAGCAGTTATAGGGGCCTGAACCACATCAGCGACTACAGGAGACGGTATAACGCCTCTACTGGCTGAGGTCCTCAGCAGCTTGTTCTGCAGGTTTGAAAAACAGCCATTGATCTCAATCCCACTCAGAAAGATGACCTTCATTTGTTCTGTGTACAGCATTTGTGTCCTGTGGGTGTTTAAGGAGCTCTATAAATAAAGCTGGTATGTTGTCATACCTGCACTCCCCACCAACAACTCTACAACCTCCTCTCTAGGGCTGGACGATAATTCAATAACAATATATGTATCGGTCGACAGACCTATATCGATGATAGAAAAAAAAGGTCAATAAAAGTTGAATACAATAAAAGTTTTCCTTCCGTATGCATTCTAGCCATGTAAGTTAATATTACATCATTACATCCTCCCAACCAATCACAACGCACACCCAGGAAGCTCCGCCCACTTTAGAGAGTTCAGAGAGCACACGTTCTTTTTTTCTTTTTTTAAAAAACTTGCAGTTTGGGTAAAAAGTTGGTTGAATAAAGGGTTGAGTTTAAATTCAGTGTTTGTGTCTGTATCTAAAAATCAGCTGCTAAGCAGCAGCATAAAATGGCCAGGGCTGCACTTAAAATGCATGTTTTGAATTTTTTGATAGTTACCGATATAGATTAATGTGATTTCTATTTTATCGATATCTTTTTTGTTCTTTATCGTCCAGCCCTACTCCTCTCCGCTCTGAGCCGCCGTCTGCACTACAGATCACAGAGGAAGACGTAAAAATGCTCTTTCAGCGCCCAGGAAAGATTCTTTCCGCCTGAGAAGCTGCACTGACTAATTTACCCCCCAACTTCACTCGCCTTCAACAAGTCTGGAGCTGTGTGAGGTTCCCCGCTGCTTCCCCATCATCCCGGCCCCCAGGGAGCGGCCCATGACAGGATTAACTAAATGACGTAAGGCCTGTCACCCTGACATCTCTGGCTTTAGATTTCTATTCTGAATGTCAGCGCTTGAAACTAAAGTCAAATTCAAATCTTGGCCAAAAAGCTGATTCACATATTTGTCTGACCCTATGCTTTTTTTTTTTTTTTTACCTTAGTATACGGTTTCCACCACTCTTAATGAGCTTTAGCACCACCGGTGCTAAAAATATACATCAGGTGTGACATGTAAGGGAAGTTAGAGTCTCTGCAAGTGGCTAAATATATTATTAATATGCAGAGCATCAGTGCATGTGTAGCAGTGTGATGTGATGACAACAGAAACATAATATCCTGCCAAGTATCGCGTCCAGCCGGTCCTCTGTGATTGTATACACTGATATCGGGACGACAGTTATGTATGTATTTTCACATATTTATATATGTTACATATTTATAACATTCAGTGTGAAACAGAAGAGCCATGTGCTGAACCAAAGCTGGTCTGCACAGCTTTTCTGCTTCATGTCGTTGATAACGAGATACGATCTGGTCCATCACCCTGAAAAAAAAAATCACTTTCTCCCCTTTAGAAACAGAAACAGTTTGTGTTTGTTTTTCTCAATTCATGCAACATTGTCATAATCAGAGACGCACGTTTCTAATAAAGTTATTACAACCTTGCATCTGCTCATTACAACACAGTTTTACCTCCTGATAGACTGGTGAAGGATCAGAGTCTTATAAGAGGAACTGAAATTGTAAATGGCTCCCATATGCGTGCTCTGTTCTGCGCTGGCGTCAGCTCCATCGGTTCTGTTCGGTGAAAGAAATAAGGGTACAGGTGGTTGGAAATGATGCGTTTAAGCACGCAGAGACCTGAGATGTGCTGCAGAGAGTCTGTGAATCTGTCAGAGAAGCCAACAGCGACAAGCTGGGGTCGTCAGAGCATGGAAGAGGGGTGGGGAGTGCCCGGTCTCGGCCTGCAGGCTTCTTCAGTGCAATGGAGAAAATGAGAAGCTGCTATGCAAAGTTTGTGCACATGATGACTGTTGCCGGATCACCATCCACTTTCATCTTCAGCTCCACGAGCCAGACACCCGGTTTTGACCAAGCCTTGAATCCATCTGCTGGTTGTTGAACAGGTAGGACAGATTATTGAACCTGGGGGGGATCTATAAGCGAAATTTCACGTTGTAGACGTACAAATAAATTGATGTTTAAAGAGAAAAATAATCATTTGCAGCACGAAAGCTGGAGCTGATGAAAAGGAGTGCCGCTTAAGCGTAATTGTGAATAAGCAGATGTGTTCTTGGAAGTCGTCAGGAAGTTGCTGCAGACCAAAGGGGTGTGGGGAGAAAAGATAAACGGGTAAAAAAAAACAAAACAAAAAAAACAGCAATTTCATGGAAAATATTAAGACGGAAATATGTGTTTCCAGATGGAATCAACAGTTAAAATTAAAGCTGCCTTCTCTTTTCATGTTGCTGTGAAATGCAAACTCCCACAGCTCAATGCCAAGCCGGAGAATTAATCTGTAAACATCACATTTCTTTCTCTCTTGCTGGCACTGCATGAAGCGGACTTCCTCCCAGAAATAGTCCCTAGAGGTTGTCAGGAGGCTCGTTCAAGTCTCACAATTCAGATGTTGAAACCAAAATAACTTTAAGACTCAGTCGACGCTCAAAAAGAGGAAGTGGTGAATGGTTGTCTTTCCGATCCTCAGCTTTGTATACTGAAAAGCAACGGATGAAAACTTGTCAAACTGTTGTTTCTTTTGCTTGTTTCTTTTTTTTTTCTTTTTTTTTTTTACAAGCGGGCTCATTTTGTCTTTGATGCTTTGTGGCGTCCAGCAGAGATCCCATGGCTCTTTTACGCAAGTACATCTGGGTGTTGGTGATACTGGGGATGATTTTTGTCTCACTGGTGATCAGCCTCATCTTCATCCTCATCAACCGCTGTATTTCCAGAAAAGGTAAGCTGAATTTCCAAGGCACTGAAATGTTTTCATCTATTTTTTTGTTGTTGTTGTTGTTGTTGTTGTTGTTGCTCTGTCAATGTATCGGACATTTTTTAAATGATTGACCCAGTGCTTATGTGCTGAAAATAGAAAATAGTGTCGCACAGTTTGTACCTTCTGCCCGATCATCAGAAATGTCCACAACGTACGACAGCAAAAGAAAAGGGACAAATTTCTCTGTCACACCTTTAATCCAGCCGACAAAAGGCTTGCATGATCGTTTTTAAATACTGACTAGAAACTGTACTATAATGCTAGATAATCCTGTCTCAGTTCAGTTATTTCCACAGACTGAGCTGAACGGTTCAGCGTACCGAAGGTGACTAAAAACAATGTCCATGATCAGATCTAAGCTCGTCTCCTACAAAGGAACACAGATTCTGCTGTAGAGCTCAGGGGTGCAAAAACTTTGGCCTCCATCACCCAGAAAATAGATGCAAAGTGTTGTAGTTTGTGTCAGATTGGCGTAAATAAAAATGGTCGTTCCTAACCATGCGGGGTCCATAAACATCAGCTGTGATAAATCCGCTTTTTGATTGCTGTAGTAAATGGATGAAAATGAGGGCAATTAGGGAGATGGGCTGTAAAATGAAGGGGGGTTTAAAGTTAACAAACATAATAAAAAACTGTTCAAATTTGTCTGCTGTAAACTGGTAATTAATCTGCTATAGAAAATAAAATGGCAATAAAAACACGTACAGCTCTAAAATAAAATAAATATTGCAATGAATGAATAAAAGTGAAGATATAAGTAAATAAAGAAAATTTCACTTTTTTTAAAACATACAGAAACATCCAACCTTCTTCTGTTTAAACGTCATGAGGATTTTATTTGATCAAATGAGTCAACAGTGAAGGAACAACAATAGTGTAAAACCCTTCAGACGAAACACCCGGGGTGTTTGGTCTTGTTAGTTTGTTCTATATTTTATCATTTTATTTAATTTAACATTGTCCTCCTTATAGCACACTGCAGGATTGAACACACCAACCGTTACGTAGTTAACACGAATATTTCAGTTGTTTCGTTCTTGTTTAGTTTCTCGTTCATCGGCGGTTCTGCTCCAGTTTTCCAGCGTTTAATCAGAACCGCCTATGAGGCAATTTAGGAGTTTTCAGCTCGCTGAGCCACACTGGCTTGACGTCACTTATGATCCGAGCACCTTTGTCCTGCTTCTTTACTGGTGAGCGTAATTCACCAGGGATATTTGTGGTTCAGGTTGATCTAGTTATGATTAAAATTCATTTTCACAAACTGAAACTAAAAAAATTTCAGCAAATCTTGAGTTCAAATGAAACTTGTGACCTCGTCTGACCCGAACTGGGACCTTGTTCTCACAGTTCCCCTTCAGGCATAAATGTGTCTGTATTCTGCACCGATGCGTTTAATAACACGTAGAAAAGTTTTATTTGTATTCTTTGCAACATTCAAATGATTGCATGACCTCCTCTGCAGCCATGAGTTGCTGCAGGAGCCTCTTAATCATCCATTCATTTAAGTCAAAGTGTGGCAGTAAGACGCCTAAAACATGTGGAACAGGGTGGGGAAGCACTGCTTTACAGGACCTTTAAATCTAAAAGTGTTTTTCTGTAAACAAAATGTACACAAAAAAGTGATCCAAACGATAGAAAAGAACATTTAGAAGGAATATAGAAAGGAACCATTATTAAAAAAAACTGCAGAACACGAAGAGCTATAGGGGAAAAAACGACAGACGTTATTTAAATATGTGCAAAGGTTTTGACTAAGATACATCTGGCAGCAATTGCTTTTCATGTTTTAGTGCGCAGCGATCAGGTGGACATTATATTTTAGCTAGAATTGGGCTGTTTTTATGTCTAGAATTACACGTTTACTTAATTTTGGCTCAGACGTCACAGGGGAAGCTTTGAAAGACCCAAAGCTGAAATCACTGATGTCTGCAGTTGTTAGCAATGGTGACCTACAACAAAAGCAAGAACTCATCACCAGTTTCCATCTCAATGTTGGCCTGAAAGTTATGGAAAAAGAAGATTAAGTGATTGCAGTGAAAGAACAGTTTTCTGGATCATCAGCAGCTTCAAGGTGAGAGCTTCAGACGAAGGCATCGGGTTGTTCAAGACGGTCCAGTAAGCTCCAGAACCAGAGATTCTTTAAGGTTGGCAGCAGCTGGACAAGCATGTATGTGCAATGCACAGTGAGTTAAAGACTTTTGGACAAGATGGACGGAAAAAGAAGCCACTTCTGTCCAAAAAGGCATCAAGATTGAAATCCTGCTGGAAGTTCAAAGCTGGACATCAGAGGCTGAGTGCGGAGTCACTTTTACCCGAATATTTGACGGTTTTGGACATCCAGAACAGTGAGAGCGACTTCTCCCCCGTTGCTCCCTAGAAGACTGCCACGCAGCAGAAAGAGTGGATCAAAAATTCTTCTAAAAGGAAACTTTTCGCAACAACCTAGGAAACAAATGGTTGATGATGTGTGAATTTCACCCCGATTTTAACCTCTTTAACGAACCTGATGTCCGACAGTTTGAGCAGAACGAGTCACCAGCAGCAAGGAATGGTCCAGGAGTTAAAACCCGGCATGTCAGCATAGGGTCTTCACACAAATGTAATATATCTGGAAGTGAAATGCTTGAAAGCCACAAAACAAAAGCACTGTGTCAGCGGCATGTCTGTTGGCCTTGGCTCTCACGTCTCTATGCGAAAAAGCAGCAACATATAATTAAAGTCATGATTCTGCTTTATAACTTCCTCATAACATCATTATAATATCAGATGAGATCATTAAAAGACCCTGTGCAGCTGCACCCTGTTCTGCCTTCAACAGATTCGCTTCTTATTTCCGCTACAACATAAAGAATTAAAATGGCATCCATCCTAATTTTACTGCATTTATGATTTATGATTTTTTTTTTTCAAAATCAAACTTTCTTTAGATTTGATGCAGCCGTGTTTCTGGTATGAGATATTTCTACTTTTATTTTCATTTTAAGGCTTTTGACTTTTAAACACTGTGTCGCTTATTTATTTGAGTTAATAATGAGATAATGCCACTCGAAGCTGCAGCTTTCTTTACGGCGCTCTCGTTAAGACCTGAAGCACTGATTGGAAAAACGCTTCTGATTATTTACTCCTATATCAGCTTCAATACACAGTTATTCCGTAACGGATTAGTTCTGAAACATCCAAAGATGGTTTTGATGGAAACTCTAGTAAAGCTGTGTAAAAAGTCTTAAAATAAATAAGTTATAAGCATTTTTTGTGAGGTTATTACAGCAAAATTTAAAAAATATATTTTTAAGACTCACCTGTTTTGCATCCAGTAATCATACCATACCGCCTTTATTTATAAAGCACTTTATAACAACAAAGGTAATCAAAGTGCTGTGCTGAAAGTAACAGTGAGATCAAAATAAACAAGTAAAACACAGACAAGCTAAAGATAACATTTATTAATAGTAATTTTTTAAAAATAATAAGAGTCAGCCTCTCATGATGTGCAAAATGCTTCTGCAAACAGGTTTTTTATTTATTTATTTTTTTTATAAAGTCTTAAACTCAGGCCTACCTGACATGCAATGGCAGATTATTCCACAACCGTGGAGTTGCTACAGCAAAGGCACAAAACAATTTCAAAACAAATACCAGAACTTTAAAGGTATACTATGCAACTGGGATTGATTTTCCAGCGAGGCGCCCCCCAGAGGGCGAAAGTAAAAGTGCACTGTCGTAAAGATGCTCAGCTGTTCTCCTGGTTTATCCGTCAAGCCAGGCGCGGTTGTTTTGAGCTTAGCAGACAGGCGAACGCAACGAATACAAAAGTCGAAAAAACGGCAGTACAAACAATGACTAACACAGTGAAAGTATGAACATGCACACAGAGAGAGAGAGAGAAACCATTCCAATGCAGTGTTTCCCCTAGGAATTTGCTTACCGGACGACCGGCGGAGCGGGGGTGGGGGGGTGGGGGGGGTGTAGAGACAAGCTTTGAGCGGCCGGCTGAGTGATCGGCCGGCGGGCGGGGGAAAGAGACAAGCTTTGAGCGGCCGGAGGAGTGAGCGGCCGGCGGGCGGGGGAAAGAGACAAGCTTTGAGCGGCCGGCGGAGCGAGCGGCCGGCGGGCGGGTGGGCGGGGGAAAGAGACAAGCTTTGAGGGGCCGGAGGAGCGAGCGACCGGCGGGCGGGGGAAAGAGACAAGCTTTGAGCGGCCGGCCGGCGGAGCGAGCGGCCGGCCGGCGGAGCGAGCGGCCGGCCGGCGGAGCGAGCGGCCGGCCGGCGGGCGGGTGGGCGGTGGAAAGAGACAAGCTTTGAGCGGCCGGCGGAGCGAGCGACCGGCGGGCGGGTGGGCGGTGGAAAGAGACAAGCTTTGAGCGGCCGGCGGAGCGAGCGACCGGCAGAGCGGGGGAGACAAGCTTTGCGCGCATATGAGTTAGTTTTTTTTTTTTTTTTTGAATGTTGGGAGGCGGTAGCGTGAGGGAAACCCTCCAATGTTACTGCAAGGCTGTCCGCGTCAGCCTTGCAGCCTTCTCTTTCTTTTAGCTCTCGCCATTCGGTAAAAGCTTGCCCGATGTTCACCCGTGTACGACTCCTCTTTCTGTCCAGAGCCCTTTTCCTCTTTCTTGCCTGCTCCAACATGGGCTTTCGCTGTTTTATCGCTGGTTCTGCCATGATAACTGCACAGATATCGCCACTGCGCTAGTAACAAACATGTTCTCGCCGTAAAGCAAGACCGACTCTCGCGATCTTGCACGAGATTCTGAGCCTGTGGGCGCGGGCCGAGGGCTCCTGCAATTGCAAGTGCGGTATTTCCCCCACAGACCACCAGGGCGGCCAAGAAAACCTTTGTTCAACCTGAAATGACTCATTGAATCATCCAAAACGGTATGGAACACATTAATTAACTGAAAAATGTTGCATAGTGTGCCTTTAAAATGGATTTTAAAACGTATATGCAGCCAATGAAGAGACTTCAGAATGGAGGTAATGTGCTCAGAAATTTTTGTTCCAGTTAAAAGTCGTGCTGCAGCATTTTTGCACAACCTGCAGCCGCCTGATAGAAGCTATAGTGAGTTAGAGTGATCCAGAATCACCGTTTCTAAAGGTGAATCGATATAAAAGGCTTTTCTTTAGCTAGCTGCCTCAAAAGAAAAAAAGCTCGATTTAACAACCGCCCTAATCTGACTGTCAAATTTAAGATCAGTATCTATCTTAACTCACAGATTTGTGATAACTGGCCTAACATATTGTAGCAGAGAACCGAGATCTATGTTGGAGGTGTCAGATTTGGCACCAAAAACCATCACCTCTATTTTTTGCTCATTCAAATGTAAGAAAGTCTGAGGCCATCCAGGACTTTATATCATTGAGACATTTGAACAATGACTATGAGAAGCCCGTGGCTTTTTAAAGAGGGAGATACACCTGGGAGTCATCTGCATAAAAAGTGTTTCCTGAAGGTGGGACCAAGGGGAAGCAGCTACAAAGAGAAAAGCAGGGGGCCCAACGCTGATCCCTGTGGGACCCCACAGTGGAGAGTAGCAGCAAAATCCCCAAGTCTGACTAAAAGTTTACCAAACAGGTCCTGAACCACTGCAATGCAGTCGCCCTGACACCCACACACTGCTCCAAACGACAAATTTAAATTTTATGGTGAACCTTGTCAAAGGCAGCAGTTAAATCTAGAAGCACAATAATGACACAGAGTCAGTTGCTAAAAGCACTTTGTTAAAAACTCTTAAAAGGGGCAGTTTCAATGCCGTCATTGAAAAACCTCTAAAATACAATGCTCCTCTAAAAAAAAAAATCTGTTAGTTGCTTGTAAACCACATTTTCCGCTTTTTTAGGTAAAAGTCAGTTTGGATTTAGGCCTGTAACCTTCAAAAGTATCGAGGTCAAGAGCAGATTTCTTAAGAAGAGGATGAATCCCTCTTCCTCAGTACATATTCACCCAGTTCTCATTCACTCTTTGTCACTTCTTGTTTTCTATCGAAGTTTTTGGATTAGTAATAAAAGTTCCTCACTCAACTCCGTCTAACTTATGTTCAATCATGACAGAAACTTTTTCTTAATTCGTTCTTTTATTTGAATTTCTACCATTTTTCCTCACTAATCCGTGACTGTCGCCTTAAGGTCTGAACGTAAAGCGACACTCAGGTCAATCTCTCCACGCCGTTGGCTACTAGGCTAGACGACGGCCCACGTTTTATCTTCCCACCACATGCAGTGAGCAGGACGTTGAAGAACTGCAGCAAAGAGATGAAAATCTGGGTCAAGAGAGTCTGTGTAGCAGCCATTATCCAGCATCTAAATGTCCACTAGCTTTAAGACAGCGAGGCCAGAATGAAACCTTTTCTGTCCTACCATAAAAAACATAAAGACCAGGTGTTTGCTAAACTCTTCTGGGACTTTAACTGGAACCGTGTGGTCTCATGAGACTATTCGGGGAATCATTGCTCTTCACTATTTCGTTTCCCCGTTTTCCCATCATGATAACCGTTGTTCTTCGTTGGTTCCTGGTCTTGTCAGATCCTCCATTAAATCCTGACCTTGGTTCCCCTGTAAGTTCTGGATTTTTCCCCTCGTGATTCTGCCTCCATCCTGCCGACGTTCGGCTCACAAATCATAAAAAAGGAAGCGGATGGTATGGAAACCATCTCATGTCAGCTGTTAAGTACGGTGGAGGGTGTGTGATGCCGTGGGATTGTTCCTCGAGGCACGGCACTGTGGACATTTTGAAATCACAGGCCTTTTTAAAAGGCGGTAGCGGCCAGACAACTTCATTCATTGGCTCCTTCAAGACAATAATGATCCAAGAAGCACGGCTGATTAAACAGGCACGAAATCAGCCTTCGTGGTCCATGTTCATCTCAGTCTCCAGACACTAAACCAAACCTGTGGGGAAATCTGAACAGAAGAGAGGATCTAGAGAAACTGTGGAGGGAGGAATGGTCAGAGACGCTCTGCAGGCCCAACAACTGTAACTCAGCTCAGTTCGATTCAGTTTATTTATATAGCGCAAACTCCCACCACGTCATCTTCAGGCTATTTACTTTTATATGAAATCCTCCAGACTAGGCTGGTTAAAAGTTTCCTCTCTAAGGAAACCCAGCAGGTTGCATCAAGTCTCTCCAAGCAGCATTCACTCCTCCTGAAAGAGCGTAGAGCCACAGTGGACAGTCGTCTGCATTGTTGATGGCTTTGCAGCAATCCCTCATACTGAGCATGCATGAAGCGACAGTGGAGAGGAAAACTCCCCTTTAACAGGGAGGAAAACCTCCAGCAGAACCAGACCCAGGCTTGGTGTCATCTACCTCGACCCACTGGGGGTTAGAGAAGAGCAGAGACACAAAAAGCAACTGGTCCAGGAATCCTTTCTATGTGAAAGTAGTCATGGCGATAATAGCTTCATTAGAGGCCAGCGGCATCTTTAGAGCATCATTTTGTTAAAATTATTTTCATCTAACGTCCATTTTCTTTCACCCACCGAATAAAAACAAAATAAATGAAGGGCTGCATGTTCTAAAAATGTCATAGTGTTACCCTTTCTAACATAGAAGAGATCCCTGGATCAATGTGTGCTTCTGTGCTTTTTTGTGTCTCTGCTCTGTTTTCTGGGTGAACGCTGCAAGGCAAACAACTCGATGCAGTCTGCTGGGTTTCCTTAGATAGAAAACCTTTAATTCAGTTAATTCAACCTTGAATTTAACTGAATCGTTACTGCAATAAAAGATGCATTTACTTAAGTTTTACTCTAAACATCCTTACCAGGATTTACAATAAATTTGTCTGCTTCTGTGATATAAGCATGGTTCTTCTGGGACCAACCAGAGGCTAGAAAACTGAGCGATATTAGGCAATGCGTCAGTGATGCAAGCAATAAGGTTGTATTATTAACAATAACCCAACATATTGCTTCACTGTCATATTTAGGCATTTAAAATCCAGTTCAGAAAAAAAAAAATCAGTGAGGATTTGGCAAAGTTTCCTTTTTAGTCAAAACAGCCATCGGTGTTTAGTTAACCTGAAAATGAACAGGAAGCGGAGAAACCAAACCTCTTTATCACCGTCACAACTGAGGGTTTTCACCGCAACCCCGCAAGAAAAAGTTATTATAATTGTATGAATTGCTATTATTGGAGGCACCCCGTGGATTTGATTGGCTCAGATGAAACTTTAATGATCCCGGCGGCACGGCTGCAGCAGAACAGGGAGGCTTCGCTCCGCTTTAGAGTACAGATGAACTAAAAGCAAACAAATGCAACAAAATATCCTGCTCTATGAATACTGCTATGATGTATTTCACACATTTTGAGAGGAAGGAATGTTTCATGAATAAAGATGAAAATAGGAAGATGTTTTTAAATTGTAGCTATATGAGTTTCTTTGCAAAGCTGCTTAATCTAATTTAATTTGTGTTTATTGTTATTTTCTAGCTCTATTTGTGACAGCCTCACCCATTAATATTCACACTTTTAATAAAACAATACATACTGACCTCGCCCAGTATTTTACCATAATGTGAGCTTTTCAGTTTGCATTTTCTAAAGTCTTATTTGTTTATTTTGCTGCAGCGTCAACAAACTTAAAATAATTTTCTTTCTTTCTTTCCACAGGCAAACGGCAAGTTTTAAACCTTCAGGGGAGATCTGACGTCAAAGTCGAGTAATGCATTCCTCATCCATGTGGTCTAAGTTTCTTTTAAAAGCAAACGCGCATCCCGGCTTGTGGTCTGCTGAAAACAGGAACAGTGCAGTCTGACAATTGGACAGGGACCGCACAGAACCTGGCATCAAGGACGGAAAAAAGAACGATTTTTATCAACAATTCACCAGCATAGTTTAAAAAAACGATAAAACAAATAATCATAACCTCTGTGCGCTTTAAGATGCAGTTTGTTGGAATGAAGACCAACATCTAATTAGTTCTGAATTTGCTGAATGTTTCAGCGTTTGTAGGCAGGTATTAAACATCGACATGAATCGTGATTAATGTGATGAAATAACGTATTTAATCTCCTCTGAGCTCAACGTCCTGCTGAAGGAGCTGTTAGCATGTTTCCTTTTCACGCTGTTTTAGTTAAGCCCAATAAAAAAAATACACCCTTGACAAAACAGGCGGCAGCCAAACCACAAAGTTACTTTTAGTTTTCTGATTTTTGTTTATATTTCTAGTTGAAATTAAATTCTAGTTTAATTGCTGAAGCAATGAGGCTCATGTTTATTAACTTTATTTATTTGTTTATTTATTTTACCAATTCTGCTTTTCTGTAAGATTTCTGTACCGGCCAATTTTCACATTTAACAAGCAAATTTATTTTGTTAATTGGGGAAAAAACATAATAGTGGGCTTTACAACTTCCTTCTTGCCACTTTCTCCTCAAAGCCAGATTCGTTGAGTTAATTACTGTGACAGTATCAGCAGATTCTTCCACTTGAGCTGTACATCTTTACAGCTCCTCCAGGGCTACCATGGTCCTCTTGGGTTCTTCTGTTAGTCCAGGTGGACGTCCATGTCCTGGTAGGGTCTGTAGGGGGTCCATCCTCTCTCCAGGTCCAGATGATGGATGGATCAGAGCTCTGGGATGATGTTTCAGAACCTGACCCTGCTGTAAACTGGACCAGAACCTCAGGATTTATACCAAAGCCCCTTTTCCATTGGCACTCAGGAGCCTGGCCGACTAATTTCACTTTCCTGGGGCTTTACTTTCCTGGGGTTTTAGTCCCTCAATGACCCAGTACTTTGCTCTGCATTCTCGGGCTTGTTGAGGGGGCAGGGTTGCGTGCAGCTAGAAAAACTGTCCGCCACAGGGGTGGAGTAAGGAGCAGTAAGGAGATGAGGAGTTTACAAACCTATCGATTTCAAATGAGAAAATCTTGGCTGGATGTTTTTGCGTTAATTATAAACTGTTTCGCCACAGTGTGTGTGAACGGAGAAGAATCGCTTTCCGTGGCAGAGGAAGAGTTGAAGGAGCCCTTTGTTAGCGGGTCTAGCCTTTAACCTATATTAAAACTATTTTGCTGTGATCAAAAGTCCGCAATATTTTACTTAAAATTTTAAAAATTATACCCATGCAGCTCTAAGGATCAATCTCGTCTACCCTCCACTTCTGTCAGTTCAAAATTGTCAAATTAAAAGGGCCAAAAAATGATTTCGAAACAAAATTAAATTTAAATAATAAATAAATAAATAAAATACACTATGATTTTTTAACCTGTTCCAAAAAATATGAGCATGTAATATTTTAACTAAACAAATGTGTCACATTTTATTTAGAAAAGGGAGGTGTAAATCAATGTAGATCCAAAAAAAATGGGTTTTGTACATTTGGTTTATTAAAAGATGGTCATCCAGTTTGCTAAATCTTCTGGGTTGAACTGAAAACAGCCGAAAGCAACATGAACAGGATTTAGTTTTGTCTATTTTTTAAACAGTTGCTATATTTAGCCACGTTTAATAAATGAGTTAAAGCAGGTTTTGGTGCACCAGGGTCTGCATTAAAGTGAAAGTCATTGGACAGATGTGTTCTTATTTACTATGAAATTAAAGAGAACATAAAAAGTGTGTTTATTAAAAGAAAAATATTTCAAGAATAATTTAACCCAGCATTAAAATTTTCTTACAAATGGAAAATGCTAGATACATCACAAATTATTTGTCTTTTAATTAAACAGTGTAATGAATGGAGTAACAGAAGAATCCAACAAGGAACAACAAAAAAACAGGAGATTCACAGCTAATGCAGTCGTGGACAATGTCAAAGGAACCAGATAAACTAAGTAGAGGAGATGTGAAAGAGCTGCGCCAGAATGAAAACAAGGAAGCTGAGGGATGGAGACACATTACCTCAAAGAGAGCTGAACCATGAAACAAAGAAGCAACTAACCAAGGGGGGGGGGGGGGAGTGACCATCAGTTATCTAAGAGAAATAAATCCAAACACACAAAGAGCAAACACAAGAATAAACTAAGGAACCAAACATAGAGGAAATATATGGGAACAACTTTCTAATAGCAATAGTAGCGGAAAATAAATAACTGGGTATGGCAAGATCTTTAGAATATAAATGAACAACAAGGAAATGATAAAAGCACAAACACAAAGAAAAACCTGAACCTGAACACCCAAAATCGTAACATTTTTATACAAACAACTTGATGCTATGTAACATGTGCCGAGGTAAAATAAGTTAAATGCATACCTAGGCATATTTATTTAGCATTTAAGTCAGGAAGGCACTGTAGCCATGCATTGTTAATTCAAGGCTCATTGACATGTGCAGGCCAGATTTTAATCCGGGTTACGTCTACATGCCGGCTGTTATTTTTACATGTCCAGGTCTGGTTATTAGGGTCAGGTTTCTAACAGAATGATAGTTCAAAAGATTAATTTCAATTTTTCTTTGTCCTTAAACCTTTTTAGGAGCAACAAATACCAGATGAGACAAGTTGACTCAGGCACACCTCCTCTTCCTCCCCGGACGCAGTTTCTAACAGCAGGTAAGGCTCCGCCTCCTTCCAGTACCGGGTCCTGAAACACAAAATGTTTGTAACGACTGTAAAAACCTCACAGAAAACGACAGTTTAACTTTTTCCACAATAAACGTTGACACTCGAGCAGAAACAGAAACCCACACATTCACTTTCAGTTAAGCTTTCGGAGGCAGAGTTCCTTTAATTTAGGCTAAGGGTATTTAACGCCCTTCTCTTTTATTAGACACATCTGGAATAACTTCTTTTGTTTCATTCTTTCACTGGAACGAGCTTCATTACTAACATTTTAAAGCGTAATTATTTCTATTCATAAATTACCAAAAGAAAAACATTACATTAAGCTAGGTAAATCCCTGACTAGACCTCTTTAGTTTCACTGGAACAAGTTTAATCACTAATAATGTAAAGCTTAATTGTTTCTATTCATACATTAACAAAATCCTTAAAGCTACAACTTAAGGTCTCTGATCCGAACTTTCTAAACTGCTTAAGCTGATTCTCACTAACAGTTTTTATCTCATAAAATAAAGGGTGAAAGGAGGCCAATATGTGAGCTACAGACTGTTTTACCATAAAAGGAGGAGCCTAAATATTAGCCAGTGATGTTTGTGAGTTATTATGGGATGTTACTGGCTTATAACAACTTATCCGTGTCAGCCGTAGCTTCATAGTAATGACCATATGACCTTTCCAGCTCAACTCTGCACTGAATGGCTTTTGATTATGTAGGAAACAAAAAAAGTAACTCACCCTCAATATTATTTAATGGCAAAATGATTAGGATGTCAAAATAAAAGCCCTTCCTGTTCCATTCATTCTGCAGTTTGAGTTTAATTATTTTTATTCTGAAGTTTAATGCTTGTTTAGAGCAAAATATAATGAAGAATTGGACAAACAGGTGTCAACGTGGTCATAACAAAGATAAAAAAAACACTTTGTTGAATTAAATCAGAAATTTAACATTAACATGTGTTAATCTATTATTTTTCTCACAGCATAAATGTATATTTATATTTCTAATGGGGCAAATATTATAGTCGATCAATTCTGAAAATAATAAAAAGCAACCTTTATCAGTTTTATATTTGAAGGTGAATTAAATGTTGAAATATTAAAGATAGCTGTTAATGAATATTTAAAAAACAGAGATCATCATTAAATGTCCATGTTGTTATTTAGGCCTGAGCACAAACAGGTTTGGATCCTTATCCCGACAGCGATGCAGATTCAGAAGTGACATAAAGAGGTGATATAAAAATAATAATAATAATAATAAGTAAAAATAAAAATATGAGTATAGAAATTAAATAAAATAAAAAGAATAAAAAATAAAGATTCAGAGGTGACCTAGATGTCGTGGGTTTGATGACAACTTTTTTATTTAGTCGTCAGAGAATTGAGGTTTTGCTTGGACTTGGAAAAACATCTCTGGGTGATGCATGGATGCTTCTTTGTGCCCCATGATGTTCTCCTGGTTGGTTCTGCCTCTCCTGGGTGAGGCTTTTAAGGAAGATCTCGTTATGACCCATCACTTATCGGTTGATAAGATCCCTGGATCAATGTGAGCTTTCTGTGTCTCTGCTCTGTCTTCTCTAAGCCCCAGTGGGTCGAGGCAGATGAGCGTTCACACTGAGCCTGGTTCTGGTTCTGCTGGAGGTTCTCCTCCCTGTTAAAGGGGAGTTTTCCTCTCCACTGTCGCTTCATGCATGCTCAGTATGAGGGATTGCTGCAAAGCCATCAACAATGCAGACGACTGTCCACTGTGGCTCTACGCTCTTTCAGGAGGAGTGAATGCTGCTTGGAGAGACTTGATGCAACCTGCTGGTTTCCATCAGATTCCTAGAGAATCTGATGGAATTAGACTTTGGAAAGAGCCTTGAGATGACATGTTGTGAATTGGTGCTATATAAATAAAATTGAATTGGTTGGAGGATGCACTAATTGTTTAGTTTCAAATAACAGTAGGTTAATCAACCAAATAATGTTTTTTTTGTCCATACATGATTGCAAACCGAAAAGAAAATTAAATTTGTCGTTTCAGGCGCCCAAAGCTACGAGAACCTGGCTGAAGAGCTGGACTGCGAGGACCAGAGTGAGCACGACTACGAGGAGACCCTGGACCAGAAGCTCGACGCTGTGAAGGCGGAGGAAAACGCCAGGATCCTCGGTTCCGCTCCGCTCTGCAATCACCCGAACAGAAACTCAGAGGCTTTGGTCAGCCTGAGCTACGAGAATCTGGCAGAAGAGCACGACTACGAGGAGAGCGTGGATCCACAGCTGGACTACGTGGAGGTGGAGGACGAAGCCGAGCGTTTTCCTCCTCCGGCTCCTCTCTGCAACTCCGACCCAAACATGAAATGCAGCATTTCTTTGGCTCAGAGCTACGAAAACCTCGCCGACGAGAACGAGTACGAGGAGAGCACGGACCAGCAGTCGGACTATGTGAAGGTGGAGGACGACGAGGCGCTGGTGCCTCATCACATGGCCAGGGACAACCACTCCACCGCCTCCACGGAGGACTACGATGACATCGGAGGCGAAGATGAGGAAGACTATGATGATGTGGTATGAGGTCACGAGAGAAAGAGACATTTTCAGCCCTTTGACTCCCAGGGAGCAGATTCTCTTTTATTCTCATCTTCAAGTGTTATTCACAGCTTTTACAAAGCAGAACGACTGATATAACAGAGTTTATGATTCCTCCTCAACTTATCAATTAATACTGATCATTTATCAGTGTGGAAGGCTTTTTTTTTCCCTTTTTGCTTTATGACTTTGTGACCTATGTTTTTTTTTAAATAAAGCACAGTCAATTTATATTTGGAAAAATGTATAAAGAGTGAACATATCATTTTTTTTTAACTCAACCAATATTTATACAGGTGGTCTCATTGAGATCTATAATCTGATTTAAAGGACAGAATTGTGTTGATAAAAGCAAAAAAAAAACAACAAAAAAGTCACAGAAGTATTAAAACATTCAAATTAAATAAGCTAATTAAATGATGCATTGCATGAATGTCACCAACAGATAATTGATTTACTGCGTTTAGGTTTTTTTTTGGAGCAGAGATGATTATACAAGATAAAAGTGAACAAAATGGCAAAACAGCAAAGAAAAATTTGTTTTAAATAACCACAACACTTGTGTTTTTACATTTTTCTAGTTTTAAAAAGGTGAGTTTTCAAAAATCTAAGATACTCTGAATATTTTATTTTAATTAAGGGTCATTGTAGTGCTGTCAAAAAGTGTTTACCCCTTTAGAGATTTTCTGCTGTTAAACTTATTTGTCAAACTTAAATGTTTCAGATTATTCTTAACATTTGACAAAAATAACCCGAGTAAATACAAAATGCAGTTTTAATTTGGGGTTTTATTCATCCAGGGAAAATAAAGCCGTCCAAATTAACCAGATCTTCTGTGGGGGAAAAAGTAAATGCACCCTAAACTCCAATAACCGGTTGTTCATTCCTTGGCAGCAACGACTGCGATCAGATGTTTGTGATAACTGGTAATGACGCTTTTACGTGACTGGATGAATTCTGACCCACTCTGCCTTGCAGAATTGTTTTAACTCAGCCCTACAATATAAATAGCCCATTTGAGGTCGTATAACAGGATTCTGATAAGGTTAAAGTCCAGACTTTGACTAGGCCACTCCACAACCTTTATTTTGTTTGTTTTGGATCAGTTTCCCGTTGCAGAATCAAAGAGCCTTCAAAGTTGCGCAGAGATCCCCAGACATTCACCTGCAGGATGTTCTCTGAAATTACCCTATTTTTTCACGAGTCTACATGATATTCTTCAAGATCAAAAGATCTTGGGAAATCTTTGTGTTCTTTTGGGTCAGCAGTGGTTCTGGCCTTGGAACTCTCCACTGATGCCATTTTTTGTCCAGTCTCGTTTTCTTGAATCATGACCTTTGACCCTAACAGAGGTAAATTACACCTGCCGAGGTTTAGATGTTGTTCTGGGGTCTTCTGTGACCTCCTGGATGAGTTATCGGTGCGCTCTTGGAGCAATTTTTATAGTTTGCCCACTCCTTGGAAAGTTCACAGTTGTTCCGTGTCTTCTCCTTTTAGGGATAATGGCTCTCAATGTTGTTCTCTGGGAAAAAACGTCTTCACAATGGTTTTAAAACCCTTTCAAGACTGATTGAGCTACTTTCTTTATCTTTTGTTCTTGCATTTGTTTAGCTTGGGGCATGATGTAATTTTTTGAGAGCTTTTAGCCGACATCACGTTGTCAGACAGGTTCTATTTAAGAGATAGCTTGGCAGTAATCAGACCAAAGAAATGTGGTTAGTCACAGTTCATTCATTATTCAACAGGCACGCAATTATCTTTTCACATAGGACCAGCTTTTTTCCGTAATAAATAATATCATTTTTAAAAAGTTTAGTCTGTATTTAGTCACATAAGCTTTAAATTTAAGTATAACAAAAAAAGCAAGAACAGAAGAAATCTACTCGTGTCGTGGTTCTGCATTTCCAACCAAAGGCAACCCAAAAGAGTGTAACACGTTTTAGTCTTAGATAAATTTACATTCCTTTTACCTTAATGTTGATAGATTTTTAAGACCTCACCAACGCCTCATATTAAATCAGAATAGAATATCTTCTGCTCTCCTAAGACAAATCACCAAATGTTGTTCAGCAGAATTAATAGATTTCTATTTGGAGGTCAGGCGGTCACATGTAAGATGAACACCAGAGAGCCTGTTAAAGTAAATAATATCTTAACTGCAAGAAACAACCATTTAAAGGCACACTATGCAACATTTTTCAGTTAATTAATGTGTTCCATACCGTTTTGGATGATTAAATGAGTCATTTCAGGTTGAACAAAGGTTTTCTTGGCCGCCCTGGTGGTCTGTGGGGGAAATACCGTACTTGCAATTGCAGGAGCTCTCGGCCCGCACCCACAGGCTCAGAATCTCGTGCAAGATCGCGAGAGTCGGTCTTGCTTTACGGCGAGAACTGCTACACGCCCCCAGTGAAACGTATGCTCGTTGCTAGCGCAGTGGCGATATCTGTGCAGTTATCATGGCGGAACCGGTGATAAAACAGCGAAAGCCCATGTTGGAGCAGGCAAGAAAGAGGAAAAGGGCTGTGGAAAGAGAGAAGAGTCGTACACGGTGAACATCGGGAAAGCTTTTTCCGAATGGCGAGAGCTAAAAGAGAAAGACGGCTGCAAGGCTGACGCGGACCTCGCGTTTCTGCTGATGCGATTGTAAGTAACATTGGAATGGTTTCTCTCTCTCTGTGCATGTTCATACTTTCACTGTGTTAAAGCCGGGCATACACTGTACGAGTTTTTCAGTCGTGGTACTTATATACATCTCAAACTGCGACGGAACCGCGGGGTTTAAAAGTTCACCGCTCATCTGTTTGCTGATCTGTGTTTTCAAACTGTGCGACGGAACCGCGGGGTTTAAACGTTCACCGCTCATCTGTTTGCTGATCTGTGTTTTCAAACTGTGCGACGGAACCGCGGGGTTTAAACGTTCACCGCTCATCTGTTTGCTGATCTGTGTTTTCAAACTGTGCGACGGAACCGCGGGGTTTAAACGTTCACCGCTCATCTGTTTGCTGATCTGTGTTTCCAAACTGGGCAACGGAACCGCGGGGTTTAAACGGCCACCGCTCATCTGTGTTCTCAAACTGTACCGCGCGACGCTCGGACGCGGCTCGGGAGGCACCGGGCGTCGGGGGGAACGGAGGGGAGAGAGGAAAGACGAGATACCCCGGCGGCCGCGCGGCATACGGAAACAGACGGCCAGCGCGTCGCGCGGACCGGGACCCTCGCCCTACCCAACCCCCCGCGAGCCGATGTCCGGGCCCAGCGGGTCCCGGGCCAGGCGGAGGTCGTTTCTGGACGCCCGCTCCCCTCACTCCACTGGCGGGGACAGAGAGGAGGGGAGGGCGCTCCCTCGTAGCTCTGCTTGAACAGCAGGATGGTGATTCATTGCGTTCGCCTGTCTGCTAAGCTCAAAACAACCACGCCTGGCTTGCCGGAGAAACCAGGAGAAAAGCTGAGCATATTTACGACAGTGCACTTTTACTTTCGCCCTCTGGGGGGCGCCTCGCTGGAAAATCAACCCCGGTTGCATAGTATACCTTTAAATCTATAGCTGGTAATCCTGTTCAGAAACACTTTTTATTATACTGGATGAAATTATCCTTCCATCATGACAGATTTTTCAGAGTTTTGGTCCTGCTCTCATCTACATCAGTCTCTCAAGTTCTTGGGGTATCACTTTATCTATTGGTCGTCCCACATGCCAATTATTCTGACACGCTCACATAACGCCAGTGAAGTTTACAGCTTTCAAAACTACAATCAATAAATCTCTGAAAACTGCACCATTGTGACAGTTTTAGTGTTTTGTGAAGGAGGCCACTCACCTTTTGCCGAATCTTTAGACTTTCCTGGTCAACGTTCACCAAACTGAACCTGCATGTAGGACTTTGAAGAGTGATTCCACTGCTTTCCTCACAGATTAAATTAATAATCCAATATAATTTTTTTCCTAAAGGGGAAGAACAAAGTTGTGTATCAAGTTGTTTATTTTTTTACCAATCAAAAGTGAAGAATCTCTGACTTAATTAAATAAATTACAGATGTGTCAAAACAAACATCTAAGTCGTATAATAACGAGTAGCTGGTTTTTACCAATCAAAACATAATCAAATCTTTGACTTTGAATTTAAATTAAGAAACCTAATCTGGATCTCTAAGAACAAATCTAAAATGTCAGTAAAATATAAATTAGGCGTATATACGACATTACAAATTTTGAAAAATCTGTCAACATCTGAGCTTGTCAACATCATAAACTAGGCTAGAAAGCTGATAAAAAAAATAGGCTGATTTTGCACAAAGTGGGAGAAATGTCACTGTGATGGACCGAGCAGTAAGGACAGTCAGGAACAGGTGTTAGTCCAAAAAAAGGGTTCTTTTATGTAACCCAAAAAAGATAAAATTTAACAAGTACAAAAATGGATCCAGAAAAGAGGTCAAAGGAACAAAAACTACTCAAAATAACTAGTAACAGAACAGAACTAAGTCAAACAAACTGACCTCCCTTAATGAAACAAAGGGGAACTTAAATAGTGGCTGATCAGTCCACAAAAGAAACACATGGGGCAAAACATACAAAATCCTAATTAAATCAAATAAAGCAAACACCCCTCCCAACCAAAATGTGCACACTAATTTTAAAATACAGTGCAATGGTGATAAATAAATTCCAAATAATGAAACGGCTCTGTAAATGAAACCGTATATGAAAACTAAATTACATAAATGATGTTTGTTACCACATCTGTGTGGCTGTAAATGCATCACAGTGACTTTTTGTGTTACTCGCTGAACAAAGTGATTTGATAAATTACTAACTTTTACACTCTCTGCTGTTGAAAGCAGCCGCCGGAAGCCCCGCCCCCTGGAAACGGCATGTGGACCAAACCACTTTGGGATAGGGGTGTAAAGATCCTTCAATAATTAGGAAACAAATGTTCCGTTTGTAATGTGTGGATCTTTTGAGTTGTACTTTTATTTAGCATTAGTACAGCAGTATTTAAAAAATGTTTTGTCCACAATGTGGGGTTTTTTTTGGGGGGGGGGGGGGGGGACATCTGTCTGTCACAATGGTGCAGTTTTTAGAGTCTACAGAGGAAGACTTATTGACTGTAGTTCAGAAAGCTGTAAACTTCTGTCAATTTAGTTGTTAAACTCTTAAAGTTAGAAGTACATTACACACGGTGATTTAAAGAAAAATGCACCTTTAAATCTCTTTAGCAAACAAAGCACCACCATAAAAGTCTCAGAAAAGCTTCCTCGCTTCATGTTTTTCACTTTCTTAGGATTATTTGTCAAGAGTTTCTAATATTAAGTGTATTTTACCTACAAAAGGAATCAAAGAATGTTTTAACTTTTAATACTTATCACCCAGAGCTAAATAGTTGTTTATAGTGCTTCATATATCTCACCTCAAGCCTTTTTTCCAACTAAAACGTTGTCGTTAACTTCAGATTCGTTAAAAAGCAATTTTATGCGTGAATCGAAGACAGTTTACAATTATTTATTATATTTTATTAATTGGGGGTTTTAGCCTGACATGTATTTAAAAATTCCAATACTTTGCTTTATTTCAGTTTTAACATGACAAAAGGGAAATAATGCAACAGATTGTGTTAGACCTTTAAAAAATGGCCAGTCAATCTTGGTCTTTTTCCAAATTTGTAAATATTGAAGATTTACTTGATTGTAGTTTAGAAAGCTGTAAACTTCTGTCAATTCAGTCGTCAAACGCTTAAAGTTTCAAGTACATTACACACAGCGATTTAAGGAAAAATGCCCCTTTAAAGCCCTTTAGCAAACAAAGCTTGCCTCACGCACCACCATAAACTAGATCAGGACCCTGAGCTGAAGAGAGCTGCTCTCAGTGTGAAGTTTCCCCTCCTTCACAATAAATATGTATGTGTGGAGGAAGCAGAGGTCCTCGGGGGACTTCCAGTGGAGGTGCAGGGCTTGTTTGATCAGGTCGAGGTTCTCATCAGGACTTTGATGACGCCGCCTGTGTCTTCATGTGACGCTGAGAGGAGTCTCCGTATTCTGCATCGGTTAAAGACAAAGACTATTTAGTTCTATGTGATGTCCATAAAGTGAAGATGGACATAAACATGATCTGCCAGGAGTTTGTCGGGTCCAGCATCACTGGAAGAAGAACATCTGGTTCTTTTGTTTAGAGAAGTGCTGTTTTTTTTTTTTGCTGTTTGGTGCAAATGTTATTAGTGTGGCTGACAGAAACTGTGCTTCAGTTTTTCACAGCCAGATAACATAACAGCAGATGAACTGATGAATGGGCGGTTAAAACATTTTATTTATAGACCCACTGTTACAATCTGTTACTTCAAAGCGCTGTACATGTATAAGTTTCCACATTTCTGTGGGATAGTTATAATATCTTGTTGAATTTTTGTGTGTTGATACTGAGGTAAATATATATTTCTGAAGAGGAGTTTGATTTTGTTGGATTATTCTTGAAGGTTTTTCCTTTATACCATGAGCTTCAATTTCCTCTGAAGCTGCTTTGATGGAGTACATTAAAAATTAGAGCAGCATGCAAATAAATGTTAGATGTAATCATAAAGGTGGACCATTGCTACCTTCCACCTAATACCGTTAATGCTTGAACAGGTAGGAACCTGTATGCAGGTAAAATATGGACTAATAAAGAATAATGCTATTACTACTATTATTACTTTTAATAATGTTTCTTAACATACTGAAGTAGGGCTGGACGATATAGAAAAAAAGCATATGGATAAAATGTAAGTCATTTTGATCGATATCGATAATTACCAGAAAATTCAAATAATAGATTCTAAGTTCAGTTCTTTGAATGGGGCGGAGCTTCCTGGGTCTGTTTGTGATTGGTTGGGAGGATTTAATGACTGTAATATTAACCTACATGGCTAGAATGCAAAACTTCTCACCTGTCTAGGGGAGTACTGTGAAATATTTTGGTGAACAAAGACAAAAAACAAACTCAGGAGCAAAAAACAAAAACAGAAAGATAAATAAACCCCAAACATCCTCTTTTAAAAGGATTTGTTTTATTTCCCTAGTGACCAAGGTACTGGTTGCCATCCATAAGGTGCAATCGGTACAAATATAATTTTCTACCAATCTCTATCAGACCTCTTAAACAAATTTGATCAGATTTGACCAAGCATGACACATTTTAGAACATTTAAAACATGGTTTTATTGTTGCTGAGTGTGATGTTGTGCTGATATGTGTGGATTAAGCCTCGACCACTGCTGTGCACCACATTTCCTCATGTGGGTTAACAAAGAATATCTATTGAAGTAAATAAGCGCTGTGATTTTCTCCTGTTATCTCCAGATATGCGTGTTACAAAGAAGGCTTTTTTTCTCTCACTAAGACGTCGGTATTAATCAGCTTACGTTTAATTGGGTTTTAAAGTAAAAAGCAATAACAAATGAAATAAAAATCCAACACTTTTGTCATGAACACCAAAGTTTCTGATTTTTTGGATCTGAAAGCTGAACTCTGACACATCAGGTAGGTGGTTACCCAGTATTTTTAAAATGAGCTACTCCTACATGTTTGTTAGGCTGTCATCAATAATCAAGATGAATAATCGGCATTCCTTTGAAATGTAGGAGGGACGGGAAGTGAAAAACATCCATTACATCCTTGGTTTCTTGTCCATATTTGACTGCATTATGCATCAAGCAGTTATGTTTATTTTTTTAGTGTTCATGAGATAATTAGTGACTAATCTGTTAAAAATCAGTCTGATGGATAAATTGCTCATCTCTCCAGAAACAATCCCTTTAGAAAAATGGATATATTTCTTTCGATTTAGAGTTTATTTTAAACTTGTGAAAGACATTTAACACATTCAGCACCGTAACACATTAAAGGATTAGAAGAAGAATCATATGAATCAGGAATCTAACTTAACAAGCACAACCATAACAAACTAACAAGCAAACAAACAAAACACCAATACTTTATCTAAAGCAGAGGCGTCCAAAATGTTTGGCATGAGGACCAAAATAGTCAAAAGTATTAGTGGGCCAAAAAAATATATGTATAAACAAAGCTAAAATTACAAAAAAATTTATTACTTTTTGTTACTAATTCAACACTGAAATAAGCATGCAATATTTTAATTAAACAGATAAATATGTCTGACTTTTTTTGTAGGAAAGGGATGAATAAGTCATTGTAGATCCTAAATTTAAAAAGGATTTAGCATGTATGCTTTACTAAAAACAGGGAATCCAGTTTGCAAATGCCTTTGGGATCAATTTAAATTTTTTTTTATTTATTCTCAGCAATTGAACAAAGAGTTTGGGTCACCTTTTCTTTGAAAACACTTGCTGTATTTAGCCAAGCTCAGTAAATTAATTAAAATCAGATTATGTGTTAAATAATTAGGAAAAGTTTATCCGTATCAACCACTTTTGCTGGAGGACAACATGGGGCCGCACAAAATCCCTCCGTGGGCCTCAAATGGCCCCCGGGCCACACTTTGGACACCCCTGATCTAAAGAGACATAAAATCCATCAAGAGCTGCACGGCCTCTCAAAAACCTAAAGGAAATATTTTTTATGACTTGTTCTCGGTTTTATTAACTTTTAATCTAATGAGCAAAATAATAAATTGGGAAGATGAAATGCAGATTCAGAAGGAAAGGATCTGTCAGCTTTCAGAACCAACAGAGCCTTCGTTTCTGTCGGCGAAATGTTGGGTTTCTGGTCCCACAGCAGTTTGGTCTGACAATCTGTCTCTTTGAGGTTATCAGACGGTTTTTCTCTTAACTCCTCCAGACAGGTTTCCTGTGCTCAGCTGGCGGAGACTCCGTGGAACGACATGAGGAGAAAAATAAATAAAAAATGCATGCTCAGTATGAGGGATTGCTGCAAAGCATGTATCATGAATTGGTGCTATATAAATAAAATTGAATTGAATTGAATTGATGAACATGATGCAGAACATATTTGCTCTTGATGGATCATAAGGAAATATGGACGAGGAGTCAACCATTTCTTCTCAAACACATCCTCTACATGTCAGACAGACTCCTCCACGACCTCAAAAGGTCAGCAATAATTCAGTGAGACCATAATAACGATCTCATGGAGGTGATGAAGATATTAGCGCTTGCCTTGCAACAAGAAGTTCCTGGGTTCGAATCTTATTAAAATCCTGGTGCCCTGCCTTTGCAGAACTTTTTAATTACCTTGTTGATTTCTGCCACAGGGATGAACTTGACTTCCACAAAGTCCTCAGACTTTGTTGAGAAGGGTAACTTGTCAACAGATCCACCACCTCAGAAAGCTTTCACAGGTTATCCAAACCATTGTTTTGGGTTAACAAAAGTCAGAAGTTGAGGCATGGGGTATCAAGTGTCTGCTGCGTTATACATCAGATTGTCGTGATGCAGAGAAAAGAATATTTTGTGTGTGTGTGAATTAATCCAAATCATGACTGACTTGGGTAAATTCATATCTAAGGGGACACATACTTTTCGGTTTTCCATTTTCATGTTGAAATCACTCAGTTGTGGTCTATATAAAGTGGAACTGCAATGCTTTGGTCTGAATTTAGCCAGGGCTTTGAACCGGTTCAAGGAACGAAAACCGGGAACTTTTTGTATTTTACAGGGAACAGAAACGAAACCGGAAACGTTATTATTTTTTATGTTCTGGAACTGGAACACTTATTTAAAAATAATGGTAACCGGTTAATACCGGTATTATTTCGTTCCTCAAAGTTTTCGTTGCCTAATTAACTAAAAAAAAAAAAAGTAATTATTTTCCTGCGCACGTCCGTCCGTTGAGGTGCGCAATAACCAATATTTCCTCTTGGTGGCAGTGCTGGGCGCCAATAATTCGTCATTGATCAAACATGGCGACGGTCCAAGACGTGTTGTATTTGCTCCGTAAGCGAAAGAAAAGTAAAAAAAAGAGATCGACGCTCCACAAGTCGTTCCTCGAATCCCGCCATTGTTTACAGCCATTGTTTAAAGCCATTGTTTAAAGCCCAGAATTATAACCTCCTTCGTGATTTTGTTGACATTTTGTACTACAAACTCAATAGCGCCCCCACCTTATCCGGTAGTATTGCTCCGTATTGATCTGTTTCGTCCGTAATCGTAAGCTCCCAATTTTCGTGTCAAAATACGGACGAAATCGACGGTTAGAACGTATGAAACACTCCACACGTATCCGTATCCGTCTTTTACGTGAGGTATGAATGGGCCTTTACCATGACGGCTGAGGTTCACTTCCTGTGTGACATCACATCACACATTCGCTGACTGAATGGAGAGAGAGCGGTGTCTCCACTAGAGCTACACATCTTAAATAAGAGGTAAATTATGATCCATCGTTAAGTAAAACGTTCATTCCAAACAGCTGACAGGAACGAAATTAACCGTTCCGGGAACAGTATTTTTTTGTTCTAACCGGTTCGGGAACGTCAATTTGTTGGTGGAACTCATAACCGAAAACGTTATAATTCCGTTTCTGTTCGGAACGAACCGATTGGGAAAAAAAATCGGTTCAAAGCCCTGAATTTAGCCCCACGTTCCTCATTTAGACTCTTCTTAGGCGCTCCACCCAGTTCGGCCATTTTTAGAGTATAACCAGCAATCGATGACTGATCCACTTGTAGTTTTAGCATTCTTCAGCTTGGACTCCAAAATCGCAGTGAGAAAGAAAATGGCGGATTCGTGACTCTGGTACACTGGAAGTCCTTGACCTTATAATACTATGACGTAATTGTTTAAAATACTACATAGAAAACTAAAGGGCTTGGAAATATGACCCAAGAAGAGTGTAAAGATCTCTACACAGCTTTACTTTATAATCAGAGCTCTGATATATGATGGAGCTTGATTATTAAGGGCTTTATACGTGAGAAGGAGAACTTTAAATTCTCACCCTTCCTGGGCGAGTCCCAGAGACTCCAAGTACACAACAAAATGTGTTTAAGGGCTAAAAAAGTGGATTTTGCATGAAAATTTCCCTTTAATTTTACACATACAAGCAATTAAAATAAATGCAAACACATTAAAAAGCCATTTGAATTCTCCTTATTTGTTCTCTCTGAGCTTTGGAGAGACTCTCTGTTTCTGTAAAAGCTGGAACACTATCTGAATCCTGTCAGGATCCTTTTTATTATGCTTTACATGAAGAGCAAAAAAACAATGTGTACTCTTTGGTGTCAGCTTCCACCCCTTAATTATTTGTCTGAGGCTTCTTCAACCTTTTATTTCAGTTTTCAGAGCTGCAAAAGCCTTTCAGATACGGGGAAGGAAGAATGTTTGCTGCAGGATGTGCTCTTTTCATCCACAAATATTGTCCTGCATCATTACACTGCATTTTAAAATAATATCAGAGTGGTATTAGCTTGATCCACCCATAAAATCTGAAGTTATTTGAATCTGAGGGGCCTCCCACTGAAAAACACATCTATAATTTTAGATCTTGAGTCATTTAGATGCTATAAAAATAAATTTTTACTCTGTTAAAACAACGGTACTTTCCATTTCTGATGAATTCATCACCAGCAAAGTTCCTCAGCCCACAGGAAAGAACAGGAGCTTTGTCTTCTCAAACCGAGGTTTATGCGAATAACCAACGTCTGGCAGCAAATGTTGTGGTTTGAGAGTCCATGAGCCAAGTGGAAACCAAACAAGTTCATTTTCAGGTCAGAAGAACGTCCAGAGACGGCTAATCAGAAGAGGATTTGAACCCACAGTCATTACAGTGGGGAATGCGAAACTGTTGCTCAATTTCCTGTTTTAATGAAACAGAGCTCAATAAGTGAAAATAAAATCACGCATTCTTTAGAAAAGAGAACCTCCACCTTCTTCTAGTTGAATTATTGAGAGTCAGGCCCCGAAAAGGTTACAAGATGTACGTTTATGCTCCAATTATAATGGATTAAAATCAAATGTATTCTTCTTAAATGGATCAAAAAGGCATTTATTGTTGCCAGCCTTTCCCATTATGTGCATTGCTTTGCTGTGAAAGAAACACACAGAAGCAAATAATGATCTAGATATTAGTCTGAAAGGTAGAATAACATAAAGATAAAGTGGAAAGCAGAGATGATAAAAGAAAAGTTCTGTTTGGTGGAAAGTTTTGAGGCCCAGACAGCCAGTTGTCTTGGGCGCCCCCTGGTGGTTATCAGGCCCGCATCCGCTTCCAGCAGTACGCAGTAAATAGTATAATAAGAAAAATACAATAGATGACATATACTACAAAAAATAAAAGAAAAAAAATAAAGTAATAAAGCAGCTGTTAGCTAATTCTCTTCTGACCTACATACGGTAACTTTCCCCCTCTCTAACCACATAATATCATTTCAGACATTATTCACCTCTTATTCTGTTTTAATGACAATTTTTGCTTTCCAATGACTTGGCAGCATATATGCAATATTCATACACTTTAAATATGCAGCCTATTTCACTGCGTAGCTATGCACTGTGCAACCAAGCTTGGACTAATAGACGTTAATTGCTTTTTACTGTGACGGTTTTTGTGAATGCATAAATATTTCTCATTAATGTAGATGTAAATTATATTTCATTTAGTAATATAGTGATAATTCCTTTCCTTTTATGCGCTAACAGGTATAGACTTGTACAAATTTTCACTCTCCTTAAAAACCTTTTCCATTCTATTGCAGAACAAAATTCAATGTATTTTAGTAGGACTTTGTGAGACAAAGCAACACGAAGTAGCGAAAGGAAAATGATACCTGGTTTTCAACATTTTACAGATAAAAATGAGAAAAAAATGCATTTGTATTTATTTTCCTTTTTTCCACTGTTTACTGATTGTTTCACAATCAGTAAACAGTTCAACTGTGAGAATTTGAGGCCTCTGATTTTTTCTTGGGGGTCAGGCTCTGCCTAAAGCAGAGGATTTTAGCTATCTTGTTCAAAGCACAGAGGATGGTAGGACAGACAGATTGAGGCTACATCTGTTGTAGTGCTGCTCAGGTCTATTGTGGTGAATAAGCCAAAATGAGCCAACAAAAGGAAATCTCTCCATTTACCTCTCTCTATGGTCCGACCCCTCACCTCTTTCAAGATGATATGGATTATGGACCGACAGAACGACATCCTGGATACACGGGGCAAAAAAGAGCTTCCTCTGTAAGGGAGGCTGGACACAACCTTACAGATAGGTAGCTGGAAGTAGATCTGCTGCTTCTCCATATCAAAAGGAATTGGTTGAGGTGGTTGGGCATCTGATCAGGATGCCTCAATTCAATGCACCCAGCAGGTTGCAACAAGTCTTGACAAGCAGCATTCACTCCTCCTGAAAGAGCGTAGAGCCACAGTGGACAGTCGTCTGCATTGCTGATGGCTTTGCAGCAATCCCTCATACTGAGCATGCATGAAGTGACAGTGGAGAGGAAAACTCCCCTTTAACAGGGAGGAGAACCTCCAGCAGAACCAGAACCAGGCTCAGTGTGAACGCTCATCTGCCTCGACCCACTGGGGCTTAGAGAAGACAGAGCAGAGACACAGAAAGCACAGAAGCTCACATTGATCCAGGAGTACTTTGTGATGGTAATAGTGGATGATCTGCCTCCCCTGATGATGTCACAGCTAACAGAACGCCAGACCAGATGTACCTTCTATGAAGAGAAAAAAATTACAGTGAAAAAAAAGTTAAAATTTTAAATGACAACAAGCAATGCAAATTGGAGAACAGTTTCAGACTAATATTCTCTCACTCAGGAGAGTGAGAGAAATAGATCCTGATGTCCTCTAGCAGCCTAAGCCTATAGCAGCATAACTATAGAGATAGCTCAGGGTAACATGAGCCACTCTGACTAGAAGCTTTGTCAGAAAGGAAAGTTTTAAGATTAGTCTTAAAAGTAGACGGGGTGTCTGCCTCACGGACCAAAACTGGGAGTTGGTTCCTCAGGAGAGGAGCCTGATAGCTAAAGGATCTGCCTCCCATTCTACTTTTAGAGACTCTAGGAACCACCAGTAGACCTGCAGTCTGAGAGCGAAGTGCTCTGTTAGGAACATACGGTGTAATCAGAGCTCTGATATATGATGGAGTTTGATTATTAAGGGCTTTGTACGTGATTAGGAGAACTTTAAATTCTCACCCCTCCTAGGCGACTCCCTTCGGAGGTTTTCTAATATGAAGTGAGGCACTTGTGGCTCTGGAACTGCAGGTTTCAGACCCCTGACCTAGCAGTTGAAAACTGTGATCCCAGCTCAATAAGGCTGAAGCTAAACGTGAAACATCTTAATTTTTAAATCATTTTTTGAGTAAAACTGTATGGGTAAAAAAATAAAATAGGTCAAAGGGACAAATCAGTTATGGTTTTTCCCCATATAACCGTAAGAAATGTATTTAATGTTATGTCTTTAGTAAAAGGGCACTGGCCCCTGTTGGCCCCCGTCTAGAACCACCCCTGGACAAGAGTCAGGTTAATCTAGGGCTGGACGATAATTCAATAACAATATATATCGATCGATAGACGTATATTGATGATGGAAACAAAGGGTCAATAAAAAGTTCAATAGAATAAAAGTATTCCTTTTGCATTCTAGCCATGTAGGTTAATATTAGTCATTACATCCTTTCAACCAATCACAACGCAGACCCAGGAAGCTCCGCCCCCTTCAAAGAGCAGAGAGCGTTCTTTTTTCTTTTTAAAAAAACTTGCGGTTTTGGTAAAAAGTTGGTTGAATAAAGGGTTGAGTTTGAATTCAGTGTTTGTGTGTTCTGTATCTAAAAATAGGTCGTTAAGCAACCGCATAAAATGGCCAGGGCTGCACTTAAAATATGTAAATTGTAAAATTCTACAATATTTCATATTTAACAATAATTATTATTGAGATCGATCAATATGATTTCTATTTTATCTATATGCTTTTTTCCTATATCGTCCAGCCCTAGGTTAATTTTCCACAACCCGAACTGTGAAGTTGAATATAAGGGTTCGGATTTTTACTCGAAGCTCCCACTTCCGATACAACCCGAACGCAGCACCGTGACGGCGCCAAGCCGCGCTTTTATTGCGAAAGGCTCCACCGGAAGCGTCGCGGTTTCACACAGTGTGCCGCCGCTTGCGGGCTCCTCGCATTCCGATGAGGTCTGGCTGCTCGAGCAGTCAGTGTGCGGCGGGACGTCGCTGCGTCGCAACCCGCTCCTCGCTCTGTCCGGGCGCCGCTTTTAAGGCGTCGAAGATGTCCAACTCCAAGGAGGGCAGCTCTTGCCCCGACGGCTACCGGGCTCTGAGCACCACCGAGCTGCGGGAGCTGCTGCAAAGCGACGACAAGATGGACCAAATTATCCGACTCAACGAGAAGGTAAGGCATCTTCAGTTACAAGCTCAAACAGCCCGCTGGCTTCTTGCGCTAATTCTCCCCCCTTTCTTTTGTTTTGTTTTTTTGTATCGTTGCCAATAATCAGTGAGTGGGTTTTTAAATGTAATAACTGGAGTAGAAATAAATTATGCGTGCGTGTTTTTAGTGGGCAGTTGGTTGGTGTGGAGCTGATGCGTGAACGGTTGTCGGCGTGGCGAGCGGTCGGGTCTCCCACTTTCATCAGGGTTAAGGATCCGAGTAGTTGGGTTGTGGAAAACGTGAGGGTGGTTCACATTTCGGCTCCTTTAAATGTGTGTTACTGTGGTGTTCGGTGGTCCCTGAGGTGGAGGAGGCTTCGTATGCAACGTTGACCCCCCCCCCCCCCCTACTCCCACTTCCACTCCCAGCACAATGTGGGTTACATTGGTGCCATACAGGAGTAGGAGTGTTTATAGTCCCTATAATATTCCCTAGAAATAAAATACTGGAGGGAGATTCCAACTTTTAGCAACTCGAGCTTCTTCGCATTAATCATAATGAATTACGTTTTTATAGTTTTGTTTCTTATATGTTCCTGTGGTAATAAATAGGCTGACCGTTAAAGCTATAGTTTGTAATACTGGTCAGAAACAGTTTTTGTTATGCTAGGTAAAATTATCCTTCCATTCTGAGAGTAGCTAATACATTATTTATTCAGAGCAAAAAGAGGTTAAAAAATTAGATCTCTGTGAGAGCTGCAGGCATGTAAAAACTGACCAGTCACTGCTGTTTGTTCCGAATGGCAGTGATTGGTTGATACTGGGTGTATCACCTTATCTATTGGTTGTCCCACATGTCAATCATTCTGATGCGCTCACATAACACCAGTGTCCGTGCTCGTTCCTTATTAGTTTCCGCTTGCTGGCTGCGCACTTCTGGTGTTTATATGTCCGGTTAGCTTAGCTTAGCAGTTAGCTTAGCGCTTAGCCGTTCATTGTAGCTCCGCTGCTCTCACTGCATACTTTGAACATGGCTTAGAAGTCGCAAGAAACAAACCGTGTACAAGTTTATGAGAAGAAGAGGAAGAAAGCCTCAGTAGAATGAAATAAGACCAGAGCGGATTTGGGAGTTTTTTTTCGTACGATCCCCCTGAGGAGCGGAAAAGGAGGTAAGACGGTCTTTCACATGCGCAGTTATTCAAAAAGGGACTTGCGGGAAACTTTCGGAAAAATGGCCAGCTCTACATTTAAATCTACTAGCCTTGCCTTTCTCACTTTTAATGTAGTTTGTCGCCTCAACAACACAGTCAGTTTTTGACTTTGTTTTTGTGTTATGTTGTCAGTTGTTACAGGGCTTAGCCAAGGTTGGATGGGCCCTTGAGCAGAATTTAATTTGGAGCCCCGTCTTCCTATTAAAGGCTGATTTATGTTTGACACACCAAAGAGGTCCGCACAGCCATATCGGCTACCGCACTCCTCCGCACGGCCAAAAGCTTTCGCTCCGTGCACCGGGGAGAATTCCTAACTATGCAAACATGGCGAACAAGCAAGCGCTTCCTCTGGCAGAGATTCGTAAATATAGACATCTATGTGATTTGGCTCATAAAAGTCACAGTGATCAACAAATTAACCATTCTTGGACATAAATCCCTATCACTCTTAGAATAAAGTAAGAGGCTTTAACATGTTGGAAACAACTGTTTTCTACTTCAGCGTGTAGTGGGGTGTAGTGCGCTTGGCGTAGGTGCACAACACTGCCCTCTAGAGTCCTGGAGTATAGTCCTACTTCGGAGGAAATTGCAAACAGAGCATAAGTGTTGCCGACGTTGTGTCCACTCGTCTCATTTACGGGCGGAACGTACTTGCGTCAAGCGTAAATAAGACCATCACCGCCACTAATATCGTTTCAGCTTAATTTGCTGAGCTTCAACGTGATCGCGGATAATAGGTTGTTATTTGCTGAGATGTGTTTGTAAACAAACGGAGCTCAAACACGGAAAAAACATTAAACCTGTAGCAGCAAGTTGTGACTTTATTATTGCAACAAACTATGAAGATTGTTGGTTTGTGCAAAGTTAGCTTCCCAATTTAAAGTGTAAATTAAAATATTTTAATGCATTTGTGCTGAAACTGTTAAATCAAATTTAATTGTATTCTCAAAAAAACACATTATTAAAATTCTAGCTCTTCGGTCTGTATTCGCGTGTGCCTGGGGCCGGCTCTAAATTGTTAATCAAGATAAAATCTGCCTCCATGGGGGCGTGGCTCTGGTGACATCACAGAGGGCATCCAGCTATCGATTTGAGTTGTTTTGAGTACTTCAGCCCCTCTTTTCTCGTCATGTTTTTAATCAGTCTCCGTCTGGTTAGGGGCTCGTTTTACTCAGAAAATGGATCAGTTAGGTGCAACTCAACCCTTTGAACTCCACCGTAATCTATACCAAAAATCGTTAGAAGTTTCTGTCCCTCCTGTGATGTCATCGAAGCGAAGCAGAATTAGCATTTCTGTTTCTTCTGTCAGCCTTAAAAAAAAAGGCGCATTTTGAGAATTCACAAATTTCATAGCTCAGCTGTGCTTTTGTTGTTAGTGTGTGTTTGGTTGGTAAGAAGAAGGAAAAAAAATCACTACTGGACTGCATCTTTAATTTTTAAAAGGTAATATTACTCGGTATAACCCCTAAGCGCTGCTGCAGCTCCTCTAACCCTTGCCCTTTTCATAAACCCTGACTTGATATTAAAATTTCATAACCACGGCTATGGCCGCTTCTCATCCCACGCGATGGGACTGTATTAATACATTTATGTCCCCCACAGCACAGGGAATGCAAACAGACACTCGCACAGAAGAAAGCGGCTCAGAGCTCCACCCGGGGTGGGGGCGGTGGGGGTCCTAAACTTTTTCAAGAGCTCTGTTTATGAGGTTTTGTTTTTCCTGTGGACAATATAAAGCATTGAGAAGCTGCAGCATTGAACGGGTTTCTCATAGCTACGGGTGGAGCGATAACAACAGTGTGCAGTGAAACATAAACCGGCGTGGGTTTAGCCAGCCTGCAGTCGTCTGAACCACGGAGGGGGATAGAAGATTAGCGAACCAGGGATTGGATTTTAAAATCTTTGAACTGGACCTTTAGGTGTTTTGACCACCGTCTCCCAAAGAAGGTAAAAGCTGAATAAAACAGAATTTAGCCCAGAAAATTAAAAGCGTTACTTTTGGCCAGGATCAGGTTTAAAGATTTGCAATTTAAAACCCTGGGATGATGGAGATTAAATGGTTGAATCACAAGAGGGGGGTCCCATATTTCTGACTCAGAGCGGCCCGGGGCTGTGTTAGTCAGCGTCGACTGAAGCGGTAATTAATCTGCCATTAATACTCAACACGGCGCTTGTGTGGATTCGATCGCCTCTCGGGGATTTAGCCCAAATCATTGCAGGTAGACGCATGAAAACATAAACGGCATGAAATCATGCTTAGGAGGCGGTGTGTGTGCGACATCCCCCATGTTGCCGCCTCTCGTCTCGGACAAACTGTGCGAGCCGTGCGGCTTCTTAGCTCTGTGTTAATTATGATTGTTATATAAGCTGCTCGCTTTAATTAGTGATAATGAATGTGAATCATGACTGCTGCAGACTGCCTGGTGCAATGGAGCTCGTTACTAGAGATGCTCCAGATGACATTTCACTCTGCCAATTAAAGGTCTAGGATACTCGTTCTGATTTACTTTCTAAGAATGCCAATGGACAGCAAAGTCCTTTTTAGAAAGTTAACTGTGTTGATACTGAAACTAAAACTGTAATGTGTCTTTCTGGCAAAGCTAAATGTGTTTAGCGCTTCTTAAGAAAACTATCAGCTATATTATATTATCAATATAGCTGTGTCTAAATCTGATCATTGCTTTTGGCTGTTTTGTAGAAAATGTTTTTTCTAGCCGTCCTGCTATTAGTGGTCATTAAATATTTATATTGAGAGCAGAGGTGACGTCACGCTGCCTGTGGTTTACAAAAGGGTGCCAATATTTCCAGATCACTCGTGTTTAATGACAAACAGGGTTGAAAACATCAATATGATAAAACTGAGCGACCTTGTTGTGCTACACTCAACCTTTCTGTTATCTGCCTAAAGCGTTGCTCTGCTCTCTCTCACGCTCACAACCTGGAGGAATTACAGAAATGTCCCATAAATACATCTGTCCTCTAAATAGGTTCTGTTTTTTGTTTTGAAGTTTTTACATCTGTCTTTTTATTTATGTTATTTACCAAAAAGTAAAGCATAATTAAGAGGGGAAAGTGATGATAAACAATTTTTCTAGTTTAACCCTGTTTTTTTTTTATTTATTTATTTTTTTTTAAAGTATCCTTAAATCTGCAGTAGAGGGTTTCATAAACTGTGGAGGCGTTTGTATGTTGTTTCACAGCTTCAGTATGCGTTCACGCGGCGGACCATTGCGTAGCGGGGCTGTCCATCAGGCTAATTGCAGCTAGCGTTAGCTCATATTGTCCGGGAGGTTCACAATTTAAGCCTGGTTTATGCTTGACGCATCGGTTAGGTCTGCACAGCCATATTCTGTCGTTTTGGCTTCCATGGCCCGCCGCGTGGCCCAAAGTTTCCACACTGCGCACCTGGGAAAATTTGTAACTACATGGATATTGCTGGTGAAGATTCTCAGTCATCCAGGTCATGGTCATTCCAAAAAAAGTTAAAAATCAAACAACTGGACTTTTTTTTCCCGAAGTTTGAAGACATTTTGCTTCCATCCAGAAAGCTTTCTCAATTCAAAAGTCTGGAGTAATGTGGAGTTCCAAGCTTTATATTATTGCCCAACAAAGGCCTTGTTATGGCTTAGTTAACATGCAAATTAACCCGAAACTGGTCCACCTCTTAGCGATGTGGAGTCGTTAAGGTCATCGTTGGCCTGGTTTACAGGGGAGATGTTGTGATCACCTGTATGGAGGTGAGCATTGAGTTGAAAATCGGAAGGAATCAAACCTATTGCTGTGTTGTAAGTTTGTGAAAGTTGACGGCGGAGGTTTATAAATATAGACATCTTTATGATTTGGTCCTTAAAGATCACTGTGATCAACAAATTGTTAAAAGTTCCTGGGCGGAAATCGCCATCACTCTTGGAAGAAAGGAAGAGGCTTAAATGTTGGAAACAACTGGTTTCCACTTCTACGTGTAGTGTGTTGTAGAACGTTTGGCGTAGGAGCGCAACGCCGCCCTCTAGAGTCCAGTAGAATAGCGCTACTTCGGAGGAAGAGCCGCGCGGAGCATAAATGCTGCAGACGTCGTGTCGTCACGTCTCATTTCTGTGCAGGACCAACATGTGTCAAGCATAAAGCAACCTTTAGCCGATGCACGTTCATCAGCTTTCCGCGGTGTTGAGTGGCGGAAATAAATCGGGAAGTAAAACTGTCGGGGCTCCCGATACAACATTTCTATTCGAAACATTAAAAGAGCTCAAAATTATTATTTATTCAGTAAAGTTTCGACCATAATTAGAACATCGTGCAAGTCCAGCCTGGGCACTGGGAAGACAAACAAACTTGCATAATACTGTTTTGTTTACTATTTTTGTTGTTCAACAAAGACTGAAGTTCTTCTTCTGTGGTTTTCTGTAGGGAGATTTAATAACTGAACACCAGTGGTTCTATTCTGAATAAAGCCAGGTTCATATACACATTATGATCGGATTAAATGATTGTGTGCCCATATAAACGGTACAATACGATTATTTTTAGTTTAATTTCAATCCAATCGTTAAATTTTGTGCACGTAAACATAGCTAATTTCTGTCTCCAGATAAGTCTTCGGTCTCAACCACATTTCTGCACTGCTTTTAGGTGCACCGTTGCATAAATAAATCCAGGTTGTTGATTGTAGGCTAACCAATGGGTCTACCTTTTCAAGGCTCTGGAATACATCTGGTTTTTACCAGATTTTCTGAAGATTTTAATCTATCCTCAAGCGATCAAAACCGCCCTCACCACAGAATGTGTTGGTTCATGTGTTCCAGTCGGTAAACCGGTGCCAGCGCTCTCTTTCTTTCCTTTGGCACAGCCAGAAAACACCGATCCTGGGATCTCTGCGTAATCTTTGTATCCCAGCTCAACACGCAGTAATCCACATGTTTTAACTGACAATTTCCAGATCAATCTGTAGGTCTTATTGTTTATTAATCTATTAATACATCCTCAGAGACGAGATAAAAAAAAAAGAGTATTTAGACTCCTTTTGTGCTCTCAGGATGTCCTGTCATTTCACCTCCAGGCCGTTTGAGGTAAGTCTGAGAATCAAAGCGACAGGCAGAGATTCGTGTGAGGGAAACTACTTGCAGACTGAAGAAGTGTCACTCAGACCTCACAGCTTAACAATCGGTCATAATGAGCGGCAAAGTTCAAAGAGGACCTGCAGAATGGACCGGTGATACTCATCGGGATTATGTCTGCTACCGATGACGCACCTTCCTTTCATGTGTTGTTATAATAAAATGAGTCATTTCTCCTTTAAACTCTTTCCAAACGCTCCGAGGAAGACGCCTTGAGACTTACAGGGCAGATCCGCTGCATACGGATCGTCTTCCGAGACGTTTGTCCCAGGCTGAGTGTTTAATTGATGGCTCCAGACTGCGGGAACCTCGTTAGGCTTCAGACTTGTTGGGGATGAAAGAGGAACGCCACGAAACGCAGCCAGACGAGTCAAAAGTCATTTGTAGAGGACAGCAAAGGCTCCAGCCCGTTGAATCAAAGTGCAGAAGACTCTCCGTCCCTCAGCACAGCGCTGGTTGTTGTTCGATTAAAACTGCTGGAAACGAGGGCCTCCCTTCTCGTTCCTGCTTGGGGGGGGGCTTGGTGTCTGAAGGGATCTGTCTTATCTTTATTCCTGCTGAAAGGACAGCAGGGCTGGGTGCATGTTTCTCTTACAACAGCGTCACAGAGTCCTCTGGACCTTTTAACGACGCGTGGAAATGTGAGACAGATGTGGGGGTCCTCCAGGGCCGAAGTGACCCCATCGAGTCAGGAAAATATCCGTCTCTCAGGACGGCTGGGACGGCTGAATGAGGAGGAGCGTCTCACGCCGTAGAGGAGGGGCCCTATTGTTCAGCAGGACTTCAGGGAGCAGCGTTCATTTGAATTATTTATGGGGGTTTTAATGTTCTGGTGACTGTGTGACGCTCTGGACCCCTCCCCCATGTTTCCCAATATCCCCCCCAAAGCAGGACAGCTGCATGCAGCTCCGTGTCACAATCTCTCTTCCACGCTGTTAAACGCTTCCTGCATTTTGGACTCAGATGTTTGTCTCAGTGGCTACAGATCAGCTTAAAGTAAATCTTTATTTTCGCCTGTAAGCCTGGCAGGCCGGCTTTAAGGGCTGTGACTTTAACAAGGAGCAAAATGGCTTCTGTTAATGTATTTGTTCTGTGTGTGAGCGCGGCGAGACTCTATAAAAAACCTTGTTGGTGTCACTTTAATTTCTTTTATTTCCCACTTTTCTTTTTTTTACGATTCTCCTGGTTCTCTTACAGACCTTTGCTTCTCTAGTGTTTATTGCACCAATACTGGCCCTTGCAAAAGTATTCACATGCCAGAACCATTGTTTTTTTTGTTTTTTTTTTTACATGTTTTCACCTTGGAGTAGACAATTATTCTCTGTCAATACATATCACAATATAACTTCATTGAATAAAGGTGATGTAACATTTCTATATACGTCACAGTTTATGATTACAGCATTTTTCACTGACTGACGTTCCGGGTTTTATGTAGTAAAATGTTATATTGAAGGAGTTTTAGAAATATAATAAGATAATTGTCATAAGTTTTGTACAGGCATCTATTGTGTAACCTTGCCTGCAAGATGAATTCTCGTGGCGTCCATCTTGTACCGCTCCGGCTTCAACCGTTTGTGACAGAACCAAAAACGGTTCGGGCCAATCACGTTGCAGTATTGAGGTTTAAGGCGGGGCATACCAGCTGTGATGAAAGCAAGAGCGTCTGAGCCCACAGCCGAACCTAAACAAACATGGCAGCGCAGGCAACGCACGCGTAGCTGCTGGTCTCACAGCTGATTGGTCAGAACCGATTTCTTCTTTGATGGTTGAACAGGAAGATGCGCCTTGACTAGTTTAGCTAGTGCTGGTTTTTCCAAAAAAAAGTAAAAAACAAGGCAACTGGACTTGTTATCCGTAGTAGAAGACGTTTCGCTTCCTCTCCAGGAAGCTTTCTCAATTCAAAAAGTCTGGAGTAATGTGGAGCAACCAGCTTTATACCAATGCCAAACAAAGGCCTTGTAATGGCTTAGATAACATGCAAATTCAACCGAAACAGGTCCACCTCTTAGTAATGGGCGGTCGTTAAATCCATTAAGCCAGCAGATTGGACCGAAACTGGTCCACTCCTCTGTAACGAGGAGTCGTTAGGGTTGTTATTGGCCTGGCTTAAAGGAGCGATGTTTTGATCACCCGAATGAGGGTGAGAATTGAGGTGAAGATTGGCCGGAATTAATCCTATAGCTGTATTGTAACTTTTTGAGAGTTGGACCCTAAGGCCTCCTCCTCTGTTTAAGGTTGGTTTTTCTCTCTTAACGTAGATGGCTTCCTTCACACCCCTTTCAAACTATCTGACTTCTTTGTCAAAAATGTGAACATGTTGGTCCTCAAAAGAGTGTCCTTTGTCCTTAAGGTGCAGGTGGACAGCAGAGTCTTGTCCTGAGGAGGTAGCTCTCCTGTGTTGAGCCATGCGTCTGTGGAGAGGTTGTTTGGTTTCTCCAATATAAAGATCAGAACATTCGTCACTGACTGAACTGCAGACACCACTCCGCTCATCTTAGGTTTGGGGGTTTTGTCCTTGGGATGCACCAGCCTCTGTCTGAGGGTCCTGTTTGGTTTGAAATGTACTGGGATAGTGGTGGTTTCTCATGACGCCTGCTGCTTACGTTTTAATTTGATGCCGCGATTGGCTAAAACTAGAGGTCGACTAATATTTTATGTCCGATATTTGCGTTTTTATTTTCGTTGTATCGCCATCAGCTTATAGGTCCATGTGTTCGCCGGTCCATTAGTGCGTTCAGCAGCCATGACGTCACGTGAAGCGCAGACATTGGCGCTCCCAACCTGGCAGAGATCGGCTGGTAATGTTGTAAGACAACGAGAATAAGTTTTAAACTTTTATTGCGTTTGTAACGGTGTAATTTAGCTGTATTTGCCCATGTCTGTCACTGTGAGCAGGAGGAAACGGCCTATATGGTTTCACTCGGGCCGGTCGTCCAAGCGGCGTTTTTTTTTTTTTTTTTACTTTCAGTCTGCCCCTAAAGGGATCTTGAATGGGCAAAAAATAACTTTCTCGTGGCTTTGAGAATCGGCCCAAAAAATAAAAACAATAAAAAAAATCAGCCCCACATATCGGGTATCGGTTTGTCTGATGTCAAAATTGTCGGTATCTGCTTTAAAAACCCGTATCAGTTGATCTGGAGCACAAATCAACCTTTGGTGGGCGGGCACTAGGTGCCGCTTCGCCCAATCAGCTCAGAGAGTTCTGCTGACTGTCCCTCCTTTCCCCAAACTGGTTGAAATGGAGCAGAACCTGATTGATAATATGCAGAACTAGAGCGCTACACGTTATCAATCTGAATATCTGATGTGGGCATTCTTGGCTGTCTTGTTAAATCGATATTGTAATTATATTGTATCGACTGAAACAAAGAAATATATCACAATATGTTTTGGCCATTTTCTCCATCCTTCTTTTCACCTGTGAAGTCGTCTGAATATAAATATTCAGTTGCACATCAAACTTTGAAAAGTTTTATTTGTAAAAAAAAAAAAAAAAAAAAAAAAAAAAAACGTTGAAAGTCGTGCAAAATTTAGCATTTCATTGTGTTTTTTTATATCCCATCTACCTGGCTGAATACATTTTGTGGTTGTGACATGAGTACAAAGCTTTTTTGCACGGCGCTGCAGCTTCCATTTGAACCGAAGGTCACCGTCGCTTTGAGAACAGCTTCACATTTTGTGTGTCTGTGCAGAGTCGGACGATAAGGTGGTTCGCCTTCAGCAGCAACTGCATCCGAGGCTGTCAAGTCTGGCTTCGGTCGGGCTGCATGAGAACAAGCAGCTTCCTGTAAAACAGCAGCGCTACCTTCCTGCACCCGTAGAGAAGATGAGCGCCCACAGGATATGGTCTCTCATGCATCGATGCCTCTCACCTTCTCAGCTGCAGGAACCAGTGTCATATATTTGCACACTCCGACCCCCTTGCCTCCCCCAGCGTCTACAGATCATGTTTGCGTTTTCTCCTGGTTACCAAGGAATCCTGCTGGCGTTAAAAGCAAACATTTATCAGCCTGAAAACCCATTTACATCTGCTTCCCTTCAGGCCTTTTGAGTGAAATGTTCTCCCTGGGATCCGACGACGTTGTTGTTTCATATCGAGGACAGTTTTTTAGATGCATAATTCACCTCCTTCACTGTAAAAAGAACTGTGTGATAAAAGTGTTCCGGTTTTAAAAGTTAAACTACGACCGGTGGGCTTGGATCGCTGCGTGATGCGCATCCGAAGAGACGACGCTCGGCTGCCGCTGATGTTCTGTCGGGGCGAAAAGAAAAACTTTGTCGGCTTTTAAGCTGCTGAACGGACTCTGAAGGTAGACAGGCTGTCTGTCTGCTACGTTTTCCCCCTGAATATGAGTTTAGACGCACGTTTTCACGACTAATGCCACGCCTGGAGGTGTGGATGTGCAGAGCGGACATTTCTAATTCTGATGTTAACGTCTAAGTTTAGATAAGCCGCGCGTCTAGGGGTCGGCGACCTCTACGGCCCAGAGAGACATTTTTGACCCTCGTCCAGCCAAATGAAATTTGTTGAGAGCCACAAAAAGCTACAGGCAAAAATAACATGTGCTTAATTTTACAAAATCTGCCACAGGAAGTTTGTTTTAAGTTTTTATTTAAGTTTTTAAATTAAATAAAAACGGTTTTAAGTTTTTGGTTTTACATTCTGAAATAAAGGAAATCGTCAAACTTTTACACAGAAAGGAACGACTAAATTTTCTTCAATGATACGTTCAAGTTTTATAGAAAATTATCTCAAAAAGCAGTTAGTTTGCAAACAAAAGACAAGAAAAAATTACTTCATAAAAAGAATGTTCCTTCCAGTTTTAGTGTCACTCCTTGTGGACATTTTATGTGTATATTGTATGAAAACTGCTAAAGAAAGCACTTTTTTTAATGACATTTACAAAAATTGCTTCAGCATTTTTGTGTTGCAGACTTCTGGTCAACATGAATACAATATAAACAAGATACACTAGTAATTAATGCGCAGTTTAAAAAGTGTTTTAAAAGTGGCAGCTGTCGTTATTACCTTTTTAATTAAAGGTTGCTCTCCTGACTCAATATGTTGGACATCCTGAAGACAGTTTAATACATACACTTGTTGGTTGGTTGCACTTTATGTTCAACAAGGATTGATGTCCAAATCAATTAAAAGCTGTTCTCTTGAATAATATTCTGATTAATAAAAACATTAAAAGTTCTTGTTTTAAATAGTCCTTGTTTAAAAACATCTTTATTTACAGACCATTTTGTTGCTTGTGGTTAATGCAGAGAAAAGTCAAAATCAAATCATAATTTTGGTTGAAATACATCGTAGGCAGAACGCAATCATTTCTGCTCAGAGTTGAGACGCAGCGGCTCTTTTAGCACCTGATCTGCACAGCGATGAAACAGATTGATTTGTTGTTTGTATATGTTTAAAAAGACATAAATTAAAGTGAAAAAAATAATCGCATTAAATCGCAATATTAAGATAAAAAAATCGCTATTCGATTATTTTCCAAAATCGTTCAGCCCTACTTGAGATGACATGTTTCATGAATTGGCGCTATATAGATAAAATTGAATTAATGTCGTCTGCGTGGTTGATGCACGTCATGTCGCTAAAAGGAGGGGGAAAAAAGCTAAGATGTGACGTTTTTTTCTTCTTCTTTCCCAGTTCCAGGAGCTTCAAGTTGACCGAGAGACGCTGCTGACCACCAACCGGAGCCTGGCTGAGGTCAGCCTGGCCCGGCGGCCCCGCTTTAATAACGGCAAGCTGCAGCTGGCGGAGAAATACAAGGAGCTGTCCGGCCTGGTGGCCGCGTGCTGGGAGAAACAGAGTCAGCTGGGTGAGTTCACCTCGCCGCCGCCGCCGAGACACAGATCTGGGGCGAGAGGGGGGGGTCAGGTTTCATGCAGCTGAAATGTCAGTGGACAAGGTCACTGGTTTGTATCCCCGGCCGGATCGATGAACGCAGCCTTTCTAAAAAAGAAAAGCCCTCAGCAGTGTGAAGCGATCCAGAGTCAGGAAAGGTTGCGTCCCGACCACTGCAGCTCACGGCTAATTACACACATAACCCACAGCGGCTCCTCGTTGTCTTCCCTCCTAATTGCAGAAAGACACCCACGCTTCGAGTCGTATTTAAGCGTCAGTCTGCTCTCTGCGACGGCCTCGCTGCGTCTGAAACCTCGCGTCAGCGCAGAGAAAAGCCTTCATCCGCTCAGCGGGACTGGAGCTCGCTCATGGGAACCGAATGCAGCGTATCAAATACCAGCAGGAAGTTGTCAAGGAATTTCTGTGTGTGTGGGGGGGGTGGGGGGGGTTGCTTTTTGTTTCTGCAAGTTATGCTTCTGCAGGGCAGCAGCAGAGGATGTCGTCTAAGCCTCGGCACGGCGTTTTAAGCTCGGTGGGTGAGCTTTAAAGGCCTCTATGGAGCGAGGCCAATCAGAAACAGGTGATGAAGTAACCGTCGCTGCTTGCGTTTCCACACCGTCTTCTGCTCCTTCCACTGCACTGTAACAAAGAAGGCCAGATTTGTGCCTCAGCTGCAGGCCTGCCATGGAAGTCGGGTGGAATGCTAAACTTCCTGGCACACAGATGCTATCCCGCCGCCTCGGCAGGGCAGGATGGGCGGGGGTCCGTCCTCGCGTCCTTCCTGCGCACAGCATCTGATTCTCATTTGGCTGCGCGGGACGGGGGACACGACGGATGAATGGGATGGCTCCTCTTGACGCAAACGTTCCCGGCGGAGGCCGATCCGAGGAGCGGATGGTGGCGGACAGCTCGATTGTTTCTGTGAGCGGGGAGAAGCTGGCAGGCTGAGATCTGGCCCGCCAGGTGGAGGAGAGGCCTGGAGCCTTCCTGGTTTAGAGTTTCACAAAGATTACACCAGGAGTCTACTTCCTTCTGCTGTTACCTTTTTAAAAAATGAATGATTTTTGCATTTTCACACGTGTTCACAAGGCATTTTAACAGCTGTTTGGGCTCGTAGGAAAGGTCGTCTTTCCTCCTCCAGTTTTAAGCTGAAAAGGTTGGTAAGAAATCCTAAAACTTTGACGGCAGGAGTCCTGAGAGGGTTTGCTGTCATGCTACAAACACCCATCAACAGCTAAGCAGGAGAAAAAGTCTGATTTAGGCGTAATTTGGACCAGATTTGCACCAAAGATTGAGTTGTAAGTGATTTGCGTGGAGCCGGCCGGACTAGAACAGTTTACGAGGGCAAAAGTGTTGTGATGTGAACAGCCGCATGGAGACCAAGGAACCCAGCAGACGGGTCAGGGAGGAGGTTCTGCACGGCAAAAACAGACTAAACTAAAAATAAGTTACAATTTTCTTGATAATCTGCCAATGGAAGAAGATTTTTGCACTTAAAATAGGAAGAACTCATCTCCATCTCCATCATCATATTTCAAGTGCATTATATCCAATTATCTTATTTTAGGGGTAAAATTACTTCTTCCATTGGCAGATAATCTTATTTTCCTGCTCAAATCAAGGACAAATACACTAATTTCAAGAAGATTTTACTTATTTTTAGTTCTGTTTTTGCAGTGTGGTCCAGTTTAAATTAGGATCAGGTCCTACAGCAACTTCCCAGAGCTCCGATCCATCCATCATCCGGACCTGGAGAGAGGATGGACCACCTGCAGACATTAATTAGAGACCTAGCCAAGTGGACAACGGACAATTTAGAGGAGCTCAGGTGGGAAAATGTTTCAACACAACAGTTTTTTAGTCGTGTCCTCCAAAGATATGGACTTTATGGAAGAGAGACAAGAAGAAAGCCAAGTCTGTGGAGGAAAGCTGTTAGAAAATGCTGTCTGTGTGTTCTCGTGCAGACTCTCCGGGTACTCCAGCTTCCTCCCACACTCCAAAAACATGACTTTAGGGTTAATTGGTCCCTCAGCTTAGGTGTAGGTTTGTTTGTCCTTTGTTTCTCTGTGTTGTCCTGTGATGGATGGGCAACCTGTCCAGGGTGGACCAAAGATCTGCTGGAGACAAGCTCCAGACTGAGAGGCTCGCACTCTAAAAATACAACCTAAAAAAACAGAGCTGCAATTCAGTATTTAGAACAAAGGGCATTCATGCATTTAAATGGCCTAGTCAAAGTTCAGCACTATATCCAGTTGAGGATCTATGGCAAGACATGATGCTCCCAGATGCTCTTCATCCACCCTGATGTGGTTTGAGCTGCTGCACTAAGAAGAAAAGGCCGACTCTGGCTGCGCAAAGCTGGTGAAAATAAAGTACTGACTTCCTTTGTTGATGCTCATCTAAAAAACATTTTAAAAACCGTGTATCCGTCTCTGCCGAATTTCACAATTAACCACGTGTTTGTGGCGGTTTGGGCTGCAACATAAAATCCCTCCTAAAGTTCGTCCAGGTTTGTGGCTGTAAGGTGACGAAATGTGAACATGTTCAAAGGGGGGTGGGAATACTTTGGAAGGCACTGAACAGAAGAAACACTTGGATAAAGACTGAAGTGTAAAATACTTTTATACGAACAGAAACTTTTTAGAGACGAATTTCTAGACATCCCTGGTAAATCTGTGCGACATTTTTTCTTGTAGAAGAAATTTAGATAAATCAAACATTTTATTTTATAACATTTAGGTAAAAAGCTAAAATTCCTTGGTGTGATTTTAAATAATAAAATAACACCTAAGAATATAAATGTAACTGAGTCGTTCTCTAAGTTTCTGCTTTACCTTTTTTTTTTTTTTTTTTTCGTCGACTAAAATTTCAGGGAACTTCTTTTTGGAGATAACTTTGTTTCTCTGGAGTACAAATATGATGCGACACCGTTTATCTCTCCGCCACGGCGCTGACAGTAAACGTAAAGAACGATCCTCCCACAGCGACACGCAACGATTAGACGCTTATTTAGGAGACGTCGCAGATAAAAAACACTGTTTTCTGTAATTGGGCCAGTTGTAGGACCCTGTAGACCAGGGGGGTCCAAAGTGCGGCCCGGGGGCCATTTGTGGCCCCGGTGCTGATTTTGTGCGTCCCTCCAACTACATTTCAAGAGAGATTTGATCAGCCGATCAGCGCTGGTGGCTTTTTGCTGGTGGAAACTTTTTATTTTTATTTGGATGAATTTATTATAGACAAGTTAAAAATCTTACAATTTAATGTTCGGTACAACACAAAACATTTCTCTTTTATTAAGCACACTTTTTACATTTGCTTTAATGTCATAGTAAGTAAGGTGACTTTTACTCAAAAGCAGACTTTGGTGCAATAAAATCTGATTGGAATTCATTTATAAAAACGGCTAAATACAGTTTAATATCTTTTCTTAAAATTATCATATTTTGTTGGGCAGGGTTAGTATTTTTGGTTAGGTTATTTATTATTTATATAACCTTTTTGGCCCTCGAGTGCTTTTGATTTAACGATTTTGGCCCAATAGCTGAAAAGTTTGGACATCGCTGCTGTAGACCCTGGATGCATAAGGAGGTAATTTAATTCGGATGTTGTTGGACCTGGGACAACATTTGGAAGTCGCAGGACATTGTCCCTCCAGGACAGGAATTCGACACCCGCTGATCTAAAGAGACGGTGTGAAGAGGTCAGAGGTCGCTCGCAGTGTGGAGAAGAACAGCTGGCAGGAACCAACCGGTAGAACTGATCCCTACAGCGCATCTAGTGCATCAATTTCTGTGTAATTACTGTAGCACCATTATCACAAAAAATCTCCATGTTTTGTGATTGCAGTGCTTCTGAAAAAAGAACTAGACAAGCTCTACTCATGTTTTAAGGTAATAGAACCGTATTTCTTTTTTTTGGGTTATATAAAGAAAGATAAATTAAAAATAAGTCTTCCAACAACAAGGAGCAAGTATTTCTCCTGGGTTTTGTCTTGAAATGTGCTTTTTCCCTCAGCTAAGCCTCAGATGCTGACGGCGTGAGGCGACTCCAGGTATATTTGGCGCTGCTACAAAACTATTTAAAACATAAAAAGCACAGATGTGTTGTCGCCGGCCTGAGATCAGGGCTCATGGGCGTCTTCTGAAGGCGGCACTTTGAGTGGAGGTCTATTTTTAAGGTGTTAAGAAATAGCACACAGATGAAAATATGACAGCCGCCTCCTTTAACTGCAATTTGAGGCAGTCACAACAGGAGTGTTTTTTTTTTTTTTTTTAGCTATGCCATCAAACATGGATTTGGCGTTTATATGAAAAACTAGCTTTAAAATATAAAAAAATTGCCTCTGTGTTATAATTTCCGGCTGTAAGCCCAGAAGTGTTTTTATCTGAACTGGATTGATTTACTCTTCAGTTACTTGAGGTGTAATATTTAATAAACACTCAAGAAGTGTAACGGTCCATTTGTTGGTATCAAAAACATCCGGTACGGCCCTGTGGGTTTGGTACCACATGTACCAGATAAAAAAAAAAAAAATGTTTTCTACCTGAACACATGCAGGTAGTTTCTGTGGGGAACCCAATGCAGCGGCGCAGCGTTCTGTGGGGAAGCTTTAAAAAGCGACACCACAAACCAACCAGAACAGATTCCCAGCGATCACTGAACTCTGTTAACTTCAAGGTTTCTCGTGCAGCTAGTAGAGGAAGGAAGGTGGACCGAACCAGAACTTAATGTCAGCGTCTTTCTGCACTGAACTGAATCACTGAACGTAAACATCACTTGTTCTGGAGAAACATTTAGCCTCCCTGCTAGCCGAATTCTTGCGGTATTTGTTCGTTCCCGTCTCAATCGTTCGGCCCGAACCAAAAACGGTTTGGGCCAATCACGTTGCAGTATTGAGGTTTAAGGCGGGACATACCGGCTGTGACGAAAGCAAGAGCGGTTGAACCCAGAGCCGGACCAACGTGAACGTGGCAGCGCAGGAGGACGCACGCTAGCTGCTGCTATCACATCCGTTTAGTCAGAATCCACGATTTCTTCTTTGATAGAGCAGCAAGAAGTGCCATGACTAGCCTAACTTGTGGTTTCTTATAACGTCTGATGCTTACCTTTTTAATTTGATACCGTGATCCGCTAAAACCAACCTTTGGTAGGCGGGCACTAGGTGTCGCTTCGGCCAATCAGCTCGGAGAGTTCTGCTGATTGTCCCTCCTTTCCAAAAACGGATTCAATAAGAGCAGAACCAGACTGATAATGTGGAGAATGGAGAAAAATCAGCTAAGGTCCAAATGGTAACCGGCTGCATCCAATCAGGCCAAACATCAGGTCCCTCCATTGATGAAAGATGAGGGGAGATTTCCCCACAGCTGCTCGTGCTGCATTCAGGTACAGCTGGGACACCAGGCTGTCTAAATATCAAAACAACTCCAAGGCGATTTAAACGTGTTTTGTTCTCAACAATGGGCTCAGTCTTATTTAAATATATATCTAAACATCAACTTTGACAGTTTTTAGTGGTTTTATTATTGTTTTATAAAATAAAATTTCAGATGTTGTGGGGGGGATCACTTTTTTATTTTTTCTTGACTCAAGCGTACAGAAGTCGTATTATCGTATTAAACCGTGATTTCTGTATGCCGTTACGCCCCCATCTCTGTGTTACCGTGCTAATGCATCGCTAACACAGGAAAACAGGAATAATGAAGGTTATTAATGTTAGGGACCGTAGGAAGGAGATATGATTAACTACGTTTTACTCCTTTTCACGCCTTTTCAGGCATATTCACTAAATACGGTGGTATGTTTGCGGCGCTTAGTAATGGGTACTTGATGTTTACTAAATTAGTTTGTATTTATTTTGCATTCATATATAGATATGTCGTTTGGTGTTTGCATTTGCACAGAATATATATGCGTTAAGATGGAATGTCTGGAATAAATTATAAATACATAAATATGTAAAACAATTGCCTGAGATAGTATATTTAGGCAAGGCCTGTTTATTAGTATAGTACATTTGAGTAACGGGACAACTCAAAGTGCTTTAAATTAACATTTATAGGTACTAAACGTATTTACTACACAGTCATTAGTCAGCATGTTGTTGTGACGTTAAAAGTGAAGCAGATAGTTTCAAATGCTGAGTTCAGGCTCGCGTGTAAAACCAGCCAGAACATTTGCTTCGTTTCCTTGTCGTCCTGCTTGTCTCATCAGCTTGAGAGAAGTCTGTTAATGACCTTGAATGCATCACCGTCAGTTCTTGTATTAAGCGTGACAGCTCAAACATGGCCCTTGTGGTCATGGTGCTTTAAGGTTTCATTTTTGATATTTCACTTTAAATGAGCGGAACTCTCAGCACAATAAAGGAGGCGAGTGATGCATAAATATTTAAATTCCTGAAACATGTCAGATGCAAACAGGCTAACCTAAACTCCCCATTGGGTTTTTAATGCAGCAAACTGAAAATGCTCTGTGCAAAGAGTAATTGCAGTTGTAGCTCCATTTAGGAACGCAGCGAACAGCTGTGTTATTACTGCATGACTCTGAATTCATAATGCATTAGATTAAAGACCTCTGCATGATTTATGCAACCTTTGGGCCTGCTGCAGCCAAACATTAGCTCCAGCGCTCGACTCGTCCTCCCTTAAACTCCACTTTAATAAAGTGCTGAAAACTTGGTTTAACCGTCTGTTCGGAACGATAGAAAATTGGACTAATTTCTCTTGAGCGGTTCAGGACCACGTGTGTCTTTTTGTTGTCGCTGATTGATGAGCTCTTTACATGTGGATGACAGGGAGGCTCCTTTCACATTATCTCCTTAAAACACTCGCTGCCAAGGCTCCCCTCTTTCTCTGTTTGGTTGCTTTCACTGTTACGTTTTTAAAGTCCACCTTATTAAAGAACTCTTAGTTGTGTTTTACCATCCTCAGACCGGCGTCACTCCATAGAGCTGGGCTTTTTGCAAGAGAGACCAGGAAAAAAAAAACATTACTTAGTGCTAAAAAATAAGAAGGCACGTTCTGAGTTTGCCAAAACTCCCCCAAGGAAGGTGATCTGGTCAGATGAGACCTAAGTTTATCTTTTCCGCCACCAAGGAACGCACTACGTGTGGCCAAAACCCAACACACCCCATAACCCCACGAACATCTTCTCCACAGTGAAACGTGGTAGTGGCGGCATCATGCTGCAGGGACTGGGAAACTGCTTTGAGGGAATGATGGATGTCGCTAAATATGGGCAAATATTTGGTTAAAGTTGGTTTTACCTGATCACATGTGTAAGATAGCCTGGCTAAAGAAGGCAGTAGGCAAAAGATGTCCAATGTAGCAGGTGGTTTATTTAGAAAAATGGTGGAAAAAAATATTTACAAAAATCCAAAAAAATAACTCGAAGGTTAACCTGGCACAACAGATCATAACTGAACATAAAATAACCAAAATTAACGTCACGTGCACTCAGCTACACTGACCTGGTTCTCTGCTTAAATACTTTATTTCCAGGCAGACAAAATGGCCTCCAATGGAGTCTTCCATCAACAGGCACCCACTACATAGTTTCTTGAACTTGAACTCAACATGATTTCCTTCAATGGGCCTCAGCAACATCTCTTTGAGTATGGCCACAACAATGTAAAATTAATTCCACAGAATGATTTTACCCAAAGCCCAAATTTGACCACCTCAAAGTCAAGTAACTACCCCTTCCCCCTCTTCACCTGGTGCCTTGCTGTGACATTGGCTCCAACCGGAAGTTATAACTGCAGGAAGTGAGCTAACACTTCCCCTGAAACACAGATAAGTAAGGTAAGTTCACCAAATAAAAAGTTAAATGATCAAACAATAAATACAAACTGGAACTGAATTGATTTAAACCAAGATGTTATAGTAAATAATCTGTAGAAATGCAAAACATAAACAAACCCGGGATAGTATACATTTACAAACTATAGACTAAATGCAATATGGCTAAATCAAGCAAACAAGAATGTTACCAAAAATATATAAACTGAGGCAAATGGTGTTCTCACCCACTTTGTCACAACATGCCTTTTGTGAAGCCTCTGGCATAATTGAGGTCGGCTACTGTTCTCTGCAGACGTGGTAGAGCTCATTTAAGCTCGTTCCAATCGGAGACCACATGCCATAAGATGTGTGTTAAATAATTTTCTCTACTTCCTGTCTTTTTGTACTCTTAAAACTTTATCAAGTCATCATTTCAGAACCGATCAAGACTTGTCCACTCTGTGCTTGTATGGCAATCTCTTATCCACTAAGGGTCAATAGCTATGTTTACATGGACAAAAGTCATCCCATAAGGGCCAATCGGAATAAAAATCTGTCATTTGTCAAACATACAATCGGTATATTGTGATCGGATTAAGGTCAATCGGAATGAAATTGTATTACGAATGAGACGGTTGGTTTATGCTGATTGTTAACCCCTTAAGCCCACTCATACCAGTACCGGTATGAGCAGAGCCACGGCCATTTGATCATGCCTTAGGTCAGAAACGGTCACGTTTTTTCCCCTAAATACCTCTACACATGAGGCTTTAATGTTTCTAAAACAAGTCCCTAATTTTTTTCCACAAATACTTTTGCTTTTACAGCACTTTAAAAGTGCCCCACTTTTGGTGGGGAGTGGTGGCCTAGTGGTTAGAGCACAGAGCTTCAGTCCCAGAGGTTCTGAGTTCAACTACCATAAGCTGCCATTCTGGGTCCCTGAGCAAGACCCTTAACCCCCAATTGCTCCCCAGGCGCCGCACAGTGGCAGCCCACTGCTCCCCAAGGGGATGGGTTAAGATGCAGAAGTGAATTTCTCCATTGTGAGATCAATAAAGTCAAATTATTATTATTAAACACAGAAGATGCCATTTAACTGCCTATCAAATATTGCCGACTCAGAAAATGCTTCACTGCACAGAAAAACATGCTAAAAAAAACAAGGTCCAGTGTCTTTGGAAACTAGAGAGTACTGTATAGACCTGAATACAGGGCGAGATTTATATTTATAAATAATGTAATTGTAAATAAATATAACAAAATTTAAAAACATGAATAAATGCAGTTACTGTGTGCAGTTCAGTCATAAGACTCAAACTTCTCTGTGTAGCAGGTGTCCCAAAGAGCGTATTTTAATATGGGTGTGTGTTTTTTTTAAAGCAGTTTTGTGTTGCTAAAAAAAGAAGGCAAAGAAGTTTTAAATACATTTTTTAATTTTTATACCACAAAATATCTGCTGAATAAATATCCAAACCCTTTACAGTTTTAAGAACCAGACCTGATAACATCAGCCATTATGTCAAGCTGGTTTTATGTAAATAACAGACTAAAGTTTACCTTCTAAAGGTAAAAAAAAGGTAAACCTTGTTGGAGAACATGCCGACCAGATGGGAAGTCTTCGCTCAGGAGCAGGAATGCACTCTGGGATTCTGTCAGGCCTTTCTGTGATGTCGGCGGGTCATAAAAACGGGTCTGGTTGCTGTCCCACATCAGTGTGAAAGAGAGCGTGAAAGAAGGACTTCCTTCAGGGATCCTGTTTTTGTTTGTTTTGATTTTCAGTGACTGTGAGTAGATGGAGAGTGTCTGCGTAACTGTTTCTGTGTGTGTTGTAAAGGAAGTTGGTGCCAAAGACATTTATGAGGTGTTGGGTCAGATTGACTCTGTGAATATTTGAGTTTTCTCAGTCATTCATATTTTATTAACAGTGGTGGAAGTGTAGCCAGAGGATGAGCAGAGTGAGGAGAAATGGTGAAGGTGTTATTGACAGCTGGTGTCAGAGCGGTGAAACTGGAAACCATCTGTGAGCTTGTCTAAAGCACTGCCAGCATCGTGGTGTGAAATGATTACAGCTTTGTTTAATTTTAAAGCAGTACTTGCAGCACTTGTGGGATTTTCACTTCGAAGCAACGAAGTGAACATGGCGAGTTCAGTATTTCAGTTAATTATTCACAAAAACATGTACTGTAACTGCAGAAGACAAAGCCTGGATCAGTGACTACGAAACAAAGTGGTCAAAGCTTTATGAGACTGAAGAGTCGTGTGTCTAACCAGGTAGTTGCAGATGAGGAGCACCACAGGGAACTATACTCACACCTTTCCTTTTCACTCTGCGAACCTTAAATTTCCAGTGCAAGACAGACTCCTGCAATCTGCAGAAATAGTCAGAAGGCTCTGCAGTCAAGAGCTGTGTTTACATGCACAGTTTCACGATCGGATTGAAATTTACTTGGATTAAAAAACTAAAAGAATTTGAATTATACCATTTATATTTGCACACAATCCAATCATAATGTGTGTGTGTGTGTATATGCACCTGGCTTTATTCAGAATAGAACCACTATGACATGCGCAGTTATCAAATTCACCTAAAAAATAACCACAGAAGAACTTCCATCGTTGCTGCACAACAAAAAAATACCAAACAAACCATTATTATACGAGTTTGTTTGTCTTCTGAGCGCCCAGGCTGGACTTGCATCAGATTCTAATGATTAATCTGATGCAATTGATTGAAACTTTACTGAATAAATAACAATTTTGAGCTCTTAATTTTTCAAATAGAAAGGCTGTATCGGGAGTTCCAACTGTTTTGTTGACCGATTTATTTCTGCCACTTAACGCAAAAATATGTCACATTTACGCTGGGTGCACATGCACATTTGGGTCAGTTTGACACATTCAGATTAAATTGATCCATGCATGTTGATCAGATTGTCAACCGACATAAACTACCCCTTTCATTGGGAAAACAATTTAATTCCGACTGAGCTTAATCTGATCACAATATTCCGATTGGCTTGTTTATACGACACATTTTTCATTCTGATTGTCCTTTTATTCTAATTACTTTTGTCCATGTAAACATAGCTATGGGGTGTATCGTGATGGAAGAGAGGCAGAGAGCTGGTGGACTGCTTTGCTGCATGGTGTTGTTGTGCAAAGATGCACAACATCAGATTCCCTGCAGCAATCTCCCATGCAGCACCAACAGAGATGCTGTGCAGAAACTAGTCAATATCAGTGTGGATTTTTAGAGCATGGAGCTTCGATTTGAGTCTGGTATAAAGTCAGGGGAGTGTTCTCACACAGCGGTCACCAACTTTGCTGACTGTTCTGCTTAAATGAAGCAAATGGCTTGTTGCACCTTGTACATTGTACTGTTTCTCATCTTAACCAGGACAACCTTGTAAAAGAGATTACCGTATTCTTCGGACCATAAGTCGCATCAGTCAAAAAATAGGTCATAAAGAGGAAAAAACATATAAGTCGCACCGGAATATTAGTCGCATATATTTAGAAATTTATTTCACAAAATCCACCACTGAAACCTGACGTTTAACATCTGATAAGGCAACACAATTGCATCCAGAACAGGCTTATATAACATGGAACACACCTGGGAGGTTGAATGGAATAAATTAGCATAACAAGCTAGCAACTCCAACCAGCAACGTTCTTGAAATTAGATATAACGGTGCTACGTGCTAAGCTAACAGTATGACATGCATTTTTGAGAGCAACAAAGCGTCAGCGAAGTTGTAATTCCCCCAGACAACATAGCTGTAAGCTAACTGCAGCTTTTATTAGCTTCAAGGACAGACCAATATCGGGGTTATGTCGCAGTGTGGGCCCTTTGAGCTGCACCACGTAACACTCTGCTGCGTGAATCCGTACTGAAACAACAGAACAACATACAAACTTAGTCTTCGTTGTCTATAAATTCATTTTCATTTAATTTTTAAGTGGTACAGGAGCCTAGAGCATCCTTTTGGGACTAGATGGTAATGTTTACTCCTTGGTTCATGTTGGTCAGTATAATTTACCATTTAAAATTTATGTAAAAGTCGCAGGATCAGCCAAACTATGACAAAGGTGCGACTTAGAGTCCGAAAATTACAGTAATAATCTCATTGGATTTCTTTCCTTGAAAAATAATAAATAAAATTCTTGTTGTGAAAGTCTTTGTTTGCATTTACCCCCAATCAGCACCTATACGATTGCCTCTTACAGTATATTCTAGCAGGGGATTATGGTTTTATCCAGTGTGATGGGGGACCTTAGAGTGTTTCTTTACTCAAATTTAGCCTTTATTCTAATTCCTGATGCTGTAAAATCCCTTTTTTCAGTCCACATAGTAAAAGCTGTTTGATGATTAAACGTGAATCTTCTTTCCTAGTAACCAACAGTAAGCTGCTATGGTATACATTGTGCTCTGGATTAAATGATTTTCTGACAATATATTTAGAGTAATCGGTCTGTTACTTGTAAATGTGGTGGAAAGGCTACTGCCTTGTTCAGGATATTTAAACAAAAAGTTGGATAAACGCTTATTTTTCTGCATTCAGAACAGTTTGCCTGATGCGTTTGTACTCTCTAAATACGGTTTTATGTCACAAATTAAGTGCACCAAGGACATTGTTCAGTCTTCGGAATTAGGGAAACTGGGTAAAATATGTCTTATGGATTTAGTAAAAACCTACATAAAAGATTGTTTGTAACATGCTCTAAAGCAAGTATTACCGTAATTTGAAGTGCAGTGATGAGCCTGAGCTAATGTGAAAACAAAGATTATCAAGGATCATAAACAAAAGCAGCAGAATGCCTAAGTTAAAAGGGTTTAAATATTTTCTCCAGAGAAGGTGTCACTCTGTCAGAAGGCGATGTTGAAACGTTGACTTCTGGTTGGTGTTTTCCACGAAGCTGTGAAGCTGTTATTACACCTTTTGTTGTGTGTTGTGTTAGAAATGCCTAACACGAGTCTGAAGAGCTGCAGGGCTGTAATTCAAAGCCGACATGATGGATGATTTTATTTTTTTATTTATTTTAAAGCCTTGGAGACGTACGTGTCCTTCAAGGCAGCTCTTTGTAAAGTCTGTCCCACATTGCTGTGAGCACGCAGCAGCCGATGTGCTCCTTGTAACCATTCAGTGCAGTTCAGCTAGCAGCCTTTCAGGTGGAAACAATTGTGGTCATTATTATTGACTGATGGTATCTGCATGTTTGTGTCGCTCCATCAGCGAGCCTCATTGATATTCAGCAGCTTTTGACCGGAGACGATGTTACTGCCAGTTCAGCCGTGCAATGTGGGACTGTTGTGTTAAAAGGCCAGAAGGCTTTCTGTCTTACCAATATTACTGTTATTCAAAAATAACCAGGCATTTAATTAACTGATTTTCTTCGTTCTTGTCAGGCTGCATCATTTTACAGTTAATTTATTTCCCAGAATTTATGATTTATGGCCTTAAAGCAAATTCTTTTCAAATTCTGTTGTTCATATAGACCCAATTTCCACACAAAAAGCAATCTCAGGGGACTTTGCAAGTCTAACTGGTCCAATTTATACAGTTTGCTCCAAATTCAACTGGAATAATTCCAGTTTATTCCACTACAAGCCACGATGTAATCAGATTCTGGTCCAGCTACACCCAGTCCTGTTCAGTCCAAAATAGAACAGAATATTTGTCGGACTGTAAGTTACATTTATTTAGAATTTTTTTATTTTTTTACTGGCAAATTATTCAGTTCCACAACAGGCTGAATAATATCGCACATGTCTGGGAGGTTGAATGGGGCAAGTTAGCATAACAAGTCAGCAACTCCTACTGGCAAGTTACGTTTTAATGTAACAAGCCGTTATGTTGAAAGTTGTCAAAATTATGCTGAAATTAGACCGTGAGCGTAAATTCTAAGCTAGCTGTATGACATGGATGTTTGAGCGCAATGTAGACAGGCCTGTAAAACTCTTGAACGTGGATCAGCGAAGTTGTAAACCTCCCCGACAACATAAGCTAACGCTAGCTGTTGTTAGCTTCACAGACAGCCCAATGATGGGGTTCTGTCGCAGTCTGGGCTAACGCTCCGCTACGTGAATGGTACTGATGCAGATGGTCAGGAGCAGCATATAGTTTTCACAAATGAATTACCATTTAAAAATGTTCTATATGCGTATTTTGAGCCGCCTGGGGTAACCATTGTTAGCACCAGCTCATTGTCTAGCCCCGCCATCTTGAGCCTTTAGCTTAGCAGCTTGAAGCTCATTGTAGCCAATCAGGGCTAACAGCAGCCTAGTGTTTAGCCAGATCCATTTCAATGCTGTTTACATTACATGTGCTGCTGTTTTAATGGTGATTATTCAATGCTTAATTAAGTGAGGCTTATTTAAGTTAGAAAATCACCAAAAGTTTTACCAAGTTTCATCACTTTGCTGTTTGCTTCATTGTTTTATTTTCTTCTTTTATGTTTTGTAGTTTTGATGCAGTAGTTAGTGTTTTAAAGTAGTATTGGCATTAATCAGAATAAATGCTGTTAACAGAGAATTATTGGTTTAATAAATTTTGACTATTTTAACTGCGGTCTGTGGTTTTTATATCAGTGATTGAATCGTCTGCAAGAGTTAACAAATCATCCCTTTTGAGGTAACAACACAAATGTACATAGACATTTTTCCTTTGCTTGTGGTTAATGATTAGTGATTCGATTTGCAATTATAAATTAACTTTACTGATATTTGATGATGGCTAAGCTAACTCAGGTACACAACTGGTTAAACACCCATCTTTTATGGTAAATAATGTTTAATAATTGCTCATTTATAGGCCCAATTGCTAGTTATAATCATTAAAGGCTGGTAGCCCCTAATCACAACCATTTGGAAAAAAAAATGTGTCGCTTACCTTTGACTAGAATAACATATTGATTGTAATATCCAATTATAATTGTTAATAATATTCATAATCAAATAGGTAAAATTGCACAACAGCACTGAATTTTTGTAGCTCCAGCTATTTTGATGCCCTGCTTCAAGGAAATGGCAAACTTAAAAAGCCCCCTTCTAGTCATACAACTGACTCCAAGCACTTTTACGTTCGAGTCATATTCACCCAGCAGCACTCATAACGCTCAAACACTCATACGCTGATGGGAAGGAAACTTGGAGTTAAGTCCTCTGATCAAGCGCACATCGACATGTGGTGGGGGAGCTATAGTCAAACGCTAAACGGCCCGTTTGCCAGGTGACTCAGCCACAGCCGCCTCCAACTAAACAAACACGACTATACACAGAAGCACGGCATCAGGGGTACTTTCTATGGTAACCAGAACAAAGTTACTGGCATCAAGAATTTCTAACTTAATGACGATTTTACAGGAGAAAACAGAAGATTGAAGAAAAGTAGTCGGCATTTCTTCCAGCAGCCAAATAATTACAGAGATAAGCTCAGGATAACTTATGTTAAGAAAAAGGAAGTCTACACCCAGAACTTTCCAGAAGCCTTTTTAATGTAAAGTCACGTGCTGACCGACAGATCTTTGGACATGAAAGGTCCAGAGTGGGTATTCTGTGTGTTTGAGCCAGAATATGAGGTTTGGCAGTACTTAAAAATACAGAGTATTAAAAATAATGTATTGGAAGTTAGCATAACTTCACATAGACGTCTCTTCATCCCAAACAAATGGCAGTCACTGACGCATTTAAATAGCTGCATTACCCACAAACCATCAGAAACATGACTGATAAGGTTTCATTTCAGACAAATCAACAAATTCCAGACATTAAATCTATTTAAATCAGCATTAAAACAATCATGATAAATGTAATTAAAGGAGAACTGTCAGCGATTGCGCTCACTTCAGTCAACCTGGGGGATGTGTTTTTCTGCAGCATTCTCTTTGGAAAAGCTGCTATTTCTTCATGTTGGTAAAGGTCTGCAGCACAAATGCAGGATGCCGATCAATCTGAGCGCTCGGATGTAAGAAGCCTTGCACTGGAGCGCGGTGCTATTATGCAAAACCGATACGCTGTGTTTATCTGCACTAAATCAAATGGAAATTGCACCAGGCTGCTTCAGAGTAAACACTCGTACACCTCCACATATTGCAGGAGGTTAGAGCTTACAGCGTTCTGCTATTTACAGTATATATCAAATCTCTGGTTCCTCACTCTGAGTCATACGAAGCCTTGGAGTGCCAGCTGAGAGGAAATGAACGTAAGAAATCCATCCTTTGAGGTCGTAATCCAAGCTCTCCGGATTGTAAACCGTATGTAAATGTATCTTCATAAACAGAGTCGTCCTTTTAAAGATAAAGAAACTAAATTAATTACAATCAGCCTTACTCCGAGCTGGAAGTGTATGCTAAGGTTTCCGACCAAAATAGAAGACACGTTTGTTTATTTTTCTGTTATGCTGTCGATGACGTTAAAGCCTGTTAATTGGTTTTGTTAAAGAAGAGCTAAGAACGAGATTTGGATCTGGTTCAGACGAGCAAGTCAGTCCGGACTCGGTAAACTCCTCGACGGACAGCTGTCTGGGGAGAGAACTCAGCACAGCAAGCCATAACACCAGTCAGTAATAATTAGGATGTTCTTAGCAAAGTGTGGGGAACAACCCTTTCTGTAAGGTTTGCCCACATTAATTGGGACGCGAGGGTAGGAGAGAAGCCAAAGGTTTTTCTCAGACATTGTGCTTTAAAAAAGAAAAATATCTTGTGTACATAAATGTATATGTACATATTGTGTTTTCTTTTATTTCATCTAAAATTGACATATTTTTGCTTGACATCTGTACGCTGTAAGCATGTGAAACCAAAGTGAAAATCCCTTTTTATGCACACAATCTTGACCAATAAATCTGATTCTGAAGTTAGAGTATTACTTCCATTTATATGTACACAAGTAGAAGTAAAGTATTAGTATCAAGTACTATGTAACTGTTTGATCATAGCATCTGATTTAATCTATCAAAATGATGCAATTAGACAGACCGATATATAAAGTTATGTGCAAATTCTGTTATTTCAAATCATAAGTTTAAGAAAGAAGTAATATATTTGGATTTTTATAACAAATTCAAGGAAAGGAAACAAATATTTCCAAATAAGCTTTATTTACAACATAAAACTTTCGAAACCAAGATGAGCAGTGCAAAGCACTTCCAGTGACTATATATACAGTTTACACCAACATATTGCACAGAAAGTTCAGCAGATGGAAAATTACTTTAAAACAATGAAGCAGTTTAGTATAAAGTGTGTTTGTTTGGTTTAATCAGGTGCATTTTTGGTTTGAACGTCCTTGATTTTTATTCATTGAAGTAACCTAAAGTGGGAAGAATAGCAAGAAATACAAAAGTGTAGTTTGGAGGAACTGTCACTTTAAAGCAAACGGACAACAAAAAACTAAATGCCGAATGATGCTACATGCTACGCTAACACAACAAGCTAATGTTACGACACCAATGTTTGAAAGTACCTTGAAAAGTTCAGCAAAGCTTCTGTAGCTGCAACAGTGAAGTAGTGAACCTCCCAGACGACATAAAATAACGCTATCTGTTTAAATATTAGCTTCATAGGCGCCCAGTCACTGGGTTCTGCGGGTCTGAGCTCCCCTTTCGGGATGTGCCGTTCTACTGCGCCGTTCCACTGCGGTACGAATCTCCACCATTAGCTAATATGGCTAGTAATGACAGGTTATGGTTGAGCCAGACTAACACTGACAATTAGAGCACAGAAATGTAGGAACTCGAAGCAACCTACCCTGCTGCTATAGCTGATTACTAAAGAAAATATATTGCAAAAGGACCTGAAAATTGTTAAATATATTTGCATGGACCAGATCTTTGTTTACACTGTAAAAAATGTGATGCCATGTAATACAGAAATGTTAAAAAAAAATTGCTCAGTGCAAGCCACCAGAAAGGTGTCGAAACTTTTTAGAAAGAACTTGCGTGAACGTCTGGTTGCCTCCGATTTAAGCCCGTTTGCTGTTGTGATGTCCCGGATAACTTAGAATTTGCACAGAAACTGTAAAAAAATGTTTTGTATGCTCCAGATTTATATTGGTTTTGAAATACAATGACTAGTTGTTCCAGACCTTTTGCATTATCTAGTATCTTATTTCTGAACACTTCCTACAACGCAGTGTCGTTTCTGACCTCTGGTTGGTATAATATGAAGCTGCAACACGTGTTGTTTCAGGTAGGATTTATAAACACCTGCTGGCCGTGTCGAAGACCCGTCGTTTCTAAATTTAGGTAAAAAACAAAAAGTTGGAAGATTAGAGAACTATAAATCTAGGACATTTTAAACAGTAATTAGTCTCCAATTTAGTTTTCATTCAGACCCGACGTGAATTAAAAGCTACTAATGCAACAGTGTGGTTTTATTTCAGTGCTGGAGAATGTGGAAACCAAAGGAACTGGTTTTAAGGAGGCTCTGACCAGTGGTTTGAGCCGACTGGATGTGAGAGGAATCCTTTCAGTCGCGGTGACTGTCACCAATATCCCTTCAGGCACCAAAAGTGTCTGTTTGTGATACCAAAACAGTAGATTAGTCATGTGGAGGGAAATGCATGCAGAGTACATTAATGCCCTTACTGAATGCCTTTGGGCAGTTGATAATCTAACATGGTTGTATGTAGGAGAGATTATGTCCAGCTTTTAGAAAAAGGCTTTAAACCCAAAAACAGGAAACAAATCACTCAACACTCAACCAAAAGAATCAAATGAGGTTTATTTCATTTTCACACACGACAGAAGTATTTAACTTTTTTTATGTGGCAGAAATATGCATCTGAACAGTCTGCGGAGAGCTGTGGCTGTCTCAGAGGGTCTGTTAATGTGTTAGCCTCAGCTGTTTCCTGGCAGCTCCACGGTAGCTGTCACATCAATCATTGTTCCTGCAGCTCCCGCTCCATCAGGACCCATGTCTGTTTTGACTCCACATCATCTCGTATCAGTGTGTGGAGGATTTAACTGCTGACTCCAAACCTGCCTGAACACAACGTCTGCGACTTCAGGGCCGAAGGCCGTCGGTGTCTGACAGTAGATCCGATTGCATTGTTGTGGTTCTTCAACCTTTAATGACTGCTGACCCGCCACCACGCACAGCAGCAACGTGAGTCACCAAACACATTCAGTGAAATACGAGAGTATGACCAAAGCTAAAAATAAACCATCCAGAGTCAAAATTCCTCATATGTGCAGAAATACCTGGCAAATACAGCTGATTCTGAAATAACCCTATTATTTATACAAGGGCTAGTCAGTAAATTAGCATTTCATTGAGATTTTATTTTAGTAATTCAATTGAAATTTTGAAACTCCTACTATATAAGCCCGTTACAATCAGTGTTATATTTATCAAATGTTTCTGTTAATTTAGGTGATTCTGGCTCTAAGCTAATTAAAACCCAAAACGTTCCTCAGGACACTAGAATATCACCTCAGACTAATTAAAAAACGGATTTTTAATACAGATATGTTAGTGTACTGATTGGTATGTCCATGAACTCTACAGTGTCTGCTCTCAGTACTTGGTCTGGGCTCCTGCATGAATTCCTGCATGGAGGTGATCCGCCTGTGGTTCTGGTGAGGTGTTCAGAAAGCCCGGGTTGCTTTGATAGGAGCCTTCAGGTCATCTGCATCGTTGGTTCTGCTGCCTCTCTTCTTCCTCTAGACAATACTCCATAGATTCTCTACGGCACGTGTCAAACTCAAGGCCCGTGGGCCGAATCCGGCCCGTCAAGGCAATTTATCCGGCCCTCATGAGCCAAAAAAGGCGTATCATGTCATAAGTAGAGGCATGTATTCTTTTAAAGTGTATAAAGTGGCTAAAACTGTGCCTCCTGTAGTGAAAGGTGATGTTTTTTTAACCATGTAGTAACAGCATCCTGCTACTAGGTGTCAGTTTTCCCACTACATATTAAAACAACCCAGAAATGTCCAAAAAGAGAAAAAGTGATGCAGAATAATTTAAAGTGTAACTCACCCCAATATGAACTTTCTTTGCAGATAAACTGTATAGCAACCTTTTTGTGAATATAAAATGTATAAACTGGGCCGTAGGGTGCTACTTTTATGTTACTGTGCATTTGTTTTTATTACTATGCGAACTGAAATCAAATGAAATCAAAAGTATCATCTATACAGGTGAAGCCTGCTCTTTTAATGACTTTATGATGCCAAAATGGCCCAATATAGAAATGAGGTTCTGGTCAGGTTCTGGCAAATCAAGCACAGCACCACCGAGGTCGTTGAAGCAGCTTTTGGTACCAAGTCCTGCTGGAAAATGAAATCAGCATCTCCATAAAGCTGGTCAGCAGAAGGAAGCATGAATGGGTGTGAAATGTTGTGGTAGATGACGGTGGACCTCAGGTGGTTTGGCTGCAATTTTTTTATTTGTATAAGAAAATGAACAGTAAGCGATGCTGGAAACTCATCACTGTGTCTGTGTGTCATTAATCCTCGGGCGTTCTGCTCCAGTCCTGAACAGATGCTATCCGACAGCTTTTAGATGCATCTTCTCCAACAAGCCTGAACCTAACGAAGGCCTCGTTTCCAGGCCTCTGCAGCGCTGAGATACTGAACGCTGATGAGGGAATTCAACCTTTTCATTCAGGTGTGTTGTAGCAGGGATTCATTTAAAAGTTGCAGGATGGTTGCCCTCCAGGACCAGACTTGAGCATCTCTGCAGCTACGTATTAAGTGGTTTCATTTTTCTGAGTTTCTGCAATAAATAGACATTTTAGCCCCTATGCTAAGTTCCTGGCCTGGTCTTCGCTTTAAATCAACATTTTTTTAACAGCAATAATAGAAAATATATAATTAATACTTAGAGGAAGCTTTTGTGCCAAAGAGACGTTGAGTTCGATCCATTGGTTCGACTGTTTCCAGATGAAGGTTTAAAGCTGTTCAGGTATTTAAATTATATATAAACACTTCTTGGGAAGTGATTTAAATAATTACGTGAAACTTGCCATGGATTTACGCGATACCTAAAGGCCAAATGCCTCGAGATAGTTATGTATTATAATGATCTCACAGCTTTAAAGAACTCAAACCCTGGTGTTTTAATCCGACAGACAGATAAAAAAAACTGAAATATAAATAAATCCCAGTGAAGCTGTTGTACAAAGCTGTCTGTTTGCTTTTCAGGGTGATTTAAGAAACAACCCCGGGCGAGTCATTCCAGATCTATGAGGCGTGACTTTAAAGGCTCTCTTATCTTCAGGTCTAGACGTTAGAAGAAGGAAAGAAGTAATCAGATTGAAAAAACCAATAAGTTCACAGAGAGCGGATGCCAAGATGAGTGAAATGTGGTTTGTTTCTTTCGGCTGCACCTCCGCAGGCTGAGCTTAAAATCAGTTTTCAACAACATGGAGATGTTGTTTGAGATGAAAAGAGCTTTTCTCCTTCCTGTCGTTTCTTTACAATCATACCGACTTTAATAATAGATCACAAAAGGCCATTTTTGGCTTAAATAACAACAGTTTAACATGTAAATGCAGCTCCCATGTGATTGTACAAAAAAACATAAAATTTTAATCTAAATAAACGATTCTGCTTGTATGAAGCAACTTCAGATGTGAATTTTTAACTGATGTAAATAATAAAACATTTATTAACATGAAGGAAAAGCTGACACCAGTGATCGTTTTGTGTTGGATGAACATGTGAGGAAATAAAAAGTTTGTTGTTTTGGGCACAAGAATGGAAAACGACGTGAGTCGAGTTAAATTTTAGTCAAAGAAAATTTCAGATTTAAAATAGTTTGTTTTCTCCCTTTTGATGTTGAAAAGCAACAAATCCTTGTTGTAAAAAAAGACATCTAAAATAACAAAATCAAGTAAACGATCCGTCATCCATATGGAGCAAAAAGTAAACCATAAAGTCCCGTAAAGGCGGCACAAAACATAACATTTGTTTAAACAAAATCTATATCTAAAAGTTTGATTGAATACATAATACATCATTTGTTTCTTCATTTTCCTCCCTACTAACTGTTAGTAACTTTATTTTGTCATAAAACTGATTTTATTTGAAGAGGATGACAGGTGGCGCTCCTCTCTTAAACAAAATGGCGTTCTGGTTTTCTTCCATATGTCAAAAACGTGTTGTTTTTATGAAAGAAAGTTTATGATAATTGCCCTCATTAGCCAAATTAACCTAACAGGCTTGTTTTTGAGAGAACCATGTCGGGATTTGAACCCAGGACCTTTTTTGTGCAACTGTGCCATTATGATTTATTGAGGGAAAAGCTTATGAGCCTTATTTTAGCCAGCTTACTAGCAGTGTGCAGCAATAGGTGGGGGAGGGGCCTCACCTTTCATTGCTGAGCTCCATTCAGCTGGAATAACTCTGATAACTCCTTCGCTTCTTCTCGCACGTGGTTGTGTGTAAAACCTCGAGGCACCGCGATATCGTAACCACCCATGCGTTTAATGTATTTTGTAGTTTCGCTGTCAGCAGATGGATTTAGCTGCTAAATATTAATGCAAAGTCAGCTGTGGTTCTTTCTGCAGGATGTTATTGTCACACAATAGGACTATCCGCAGAGAGACAGAAATGCTTTGTTTTGCTGCTCCTTTCTTATTCCCGTTCAGTCAGAAGCATGTCTGATGCATCCTTTGATGCCACGATGACAGTCTCACAAGGATTTAGTTTGCTAAAAATGGCTCAAAGTCCCTGGAGATGAATCGCGCCGGTTAGTTTTTAAAGGTCTACAGTGAGATGTGCAGAAAGAGGCTCAGAGAGCAGAGCCTCCGTGCTCCTCATCGTCTCATATCAGCAGCCAGACAAAATGTTTTACGCCAACATGACACCATTCACTCGTTAACTGAAAGCTGCGCTGCACTAGGCACCCCTCAGGTCCACTTCCCTCATCAGCTCACAAAATATAGGTTGTGTACAGCTGCTGTTGGATGACTTGTTGGCTCGGCTGTCGCCTCTCGTTACGTCCCCCCCCCCCCTCCCCCAGCGCTGGGTCAGGAGCGAGGACCTTCCTCTAATGTATGCCTACACCAGGCTTGATGTTCTCTCAGTAAGGTTGGGGGTAATGGATTATTAAAGCGAAGGTGACGGTGTAACAGAGCAGTGTGCAGCAGGAAGGGAGAGTTTGTTAAATCTAAAACCCTTTTTTAAAGCAAATGTATCTCCCCGAGGACCCGGTTGAATTATCAGACTGCCCTGTGCGGGCTGCCTCGATGGGAGGGCGAGGGGGTGGAGATTTCCCCTGCGGGGCTCAGAGTTATTGGAGTCATTACTGTGACCTTTATTTGCCCCGCGGCCTCCGCTGAACTCGGCTTGACTCGTCGGGGACGGCGTGGCTGTCACATCATCTCTTGGAGGGACGAGACACTTTGCAGTCAGATGGGTCAAGCCTGTTCAGAATGATTACCGACCGTGATCCACGGGAGGCGAAGGCATGCTGTGAGCCAGAGAGAAAGCTGTGCTACTTACATATTTAGCAGACAGGCTGTGCCCTTTTACTCCCACATCTGATGGACTAAAGTTCCCACTAAGACTGTTGGGGTGTGTGTCCACTTCATTTATTTTTTGCTGCTGCTATTGGAAAATAAAAACAGATTTTTTTTAACTAAACAGCAACATCATTACAGCAAAGCTTTCTACAAACTCGGCCATTGATTGGCAGCCCTGTTAGTATTAACATGCAAAACCTCTGTTCTTCAACAGGAACTCTCTGATAACATTTCACGAGGTTAATACTTGCAGACGGGATAGTCTTTGAACATTCACTTTTCCACAATCTCCCTCTATCGTCCAAAATCCTGGACAGAACCAGACCCACAGCATCACAGGTCCTCCGTCATATTTGACCTGCAGGCTTGAGGTGCTTTTCGCACATATTCATCCAGCTCAGGATGCAAGTAGACAAGCCTCACAAAGACCATTTATACCTGGCATTAAAGCTTGTCCTCTGTGATTAGATAAGTTACCAGCTTTATACTGAGACATGTGACAGATGCAGTCAATCACTTGAACATTGTAATAATTCAGCGCTATTAAAGCCAAACAGGCTGTTGGGGGAATTGATACTTACCTTAGACATCCCCCTATCCTAACATCGGCATATCCTCATTTATTACGTTATTTTTGGCCTTCTTCAGTCATTTTATTTTAAAATCCTACATTTTTATACAGGAGTTTACTATATTAGCTTGGAAAATGTGTTCCCATTGGCGGTGCCTAGGGTTAGCCTGGTGCTGAGTTAGGAAAAAGCTTTCAAATACGCCGCAATTCATACAGGGAATCTTCTGTGAATCCTCTTGTTTTGTTCAGTGGGTTTAAAAATATACTTAAAGTAGCCAGTCATCTGAGTGCAGCTGTTTTTATTGTTGTACAAGTCATTGAATTCGTAGTTTTACTCATAGTTTGTGACCTTTGATGTTTTAAAGTGTGTTAAATTTTTTGAACTTTAGTGCAGTTTTAAGCAGCTGTCGTTTCGGTTAGGACCGCCATGAGATTTTTAACGTCAACGAGGGGTTTACTGGTGAAATGGAGTATTAAAAAGACATCATATAACGTCTAGTTACAAGTCTTTATTGTATCAAATTTGGAGCTTAACAGGGGAATGTGAGAAAAGTAAAGAAGAATAAATGATGTGGGGCTTTAAATATCTCAACATCAGCGCACAGACACTAAAGATTTTAACCCAATAAACAGCAGGGAAATAAAACAGCTTCCGTCTTGGTGGCAGATCTTTAATATTTACACACAATGTTGTGTGAGTTGAAATAATCAGATTTTCACCACTAAATAAATGTCAAATTATTTGCCATTCTTGTTGTTGACCTATTCCTCTTTGGCTTCTATTTTTAAAGGATTTGCAGTTTTATGTGCAAAAATTATGAAAAATAAAATGACTATAATGCCTGTAATCGTCCATCTTGATTTAATGTCCAAAGCACCTCCAGTTACCCACTCGTCTGTATGAAAAAGACTTTATAAATCAAGTTGGACTAATCTGTAGCTGTAACGATCCCTTTCACAGGGCATGTAACTGAGACGTGAGGCAGAACTAAATGTTTTAGTCATCATAGAGCTGTAGTAGTGTGTGTGAAGCAGGAGGTTAAATCCTTTATGTGGGTCAGAGCTGTAACCTGAGCGATGTACAAAGAGAGGAGAACCAGAGAACCCTCTCTGGTCTAGGAGTCGTAGTCCTGACCGCAGATGGAAACCCTCTGAGCCTTCAGTCTTATGCCTCTCAGTGAGTTTTGGGTCATAATTAATCAGGTGTTTCCTGGCCAATGTGGAAACCGTGCCTCTTTGACAGAGGCGGCCGCTTTAAATTCAACAGAGAAGGAAATATTAATCCATATTAATGCAGCAAAATGTGTCTTTAACCTTTGGGTTTAGAGGTGGACTATAATGGGAGTTTTTATTGTTTCTGCATGTAATGAACGGATAAAAAAAAAAAAACGGATTTTTCAGTATTTGACACGCTGACCTCAATCAGAGGCCATCAGGGAAAAATGAACTGATTCTCATTTCTGGCCCGTTGATCGGTCCGTCTGTAGTCAGAGTCCAGAATCCAGCGTTTGTAGTTTAATCAAATATTTGACTTCCAGGATTCCTTTGCTGTCTGGATCAGTTTGGGGGGGGAAATCTAGAACCTCATTTAGATATTTTCCAGGTCTAAATCAGTTTGGAAAAAGAAAATAAGGCTTGAAAAATGCCTGTTGCCCTATTTCCCCCCCTCTCGGAACGTGTCCTCCATCCACGTCTTACTTCCTTCGTTCCTTGCTTTGTTTCTTCTTTGTGTCCTTCCTACCTATCTCATGTCCTTCCTTCCTGGTGTCCTCGTGTCCTACCTCATTTCTTTTCATATATCTCATCTTTCTACTGTATGTCCTATATTGTTACTCCTGTCCTCCCTCTTTCCTTTTTTTGTGTCCTCCTTCTAGGGCTGGACGTAAATTCAACAATGATATATATCGATCAATAGACGTATATCGATTATAGAAAAAAAAAAGGGTCAATAAAAAGTTCAATAGAATAAAGGTTTTCCTTCCTTTTGCATTTTAGCCATGTAGGTTAATATTACAGTCATTATATCCTCCCAACCAATCACAATGCAGACCCAGGGAGCTCCGCCCCCTTTAAAGAGTTCAGAAGCACGTGTTCTTTTTTTCTTTTTTAAAAACCTGCAAATTTGGTAAAAAGTTGGTTGAATAAAGGGTTGTGTTTTAATTCAGTGTTTGTGTTCTTTATCTAAAAATAGGTCGCTAAGCAACAGCATAAAATGGCCAGAGCTGCACTTAAAATATACGTTTTGAATTTGTTGATAATTATCAATATCGATCAGTATGATTCCTAATTTATTGATATGCTTTTTTTCTATATCGTCCAGCCCTACATCCTTCCTTTGTTCCCCACCGTTTCTCACTTCCCAGGCAACGTATGTAAAGTTTGTCCTCTGCAGAAACATTCGCTGCAAATTATTATATTTTCTATATGGACTTAAATGACTGAAGAACGGAGAACTGGAAAGGTTTAGCTTACTGTTCACCCACGTATTTATCAGTATCCATCAGGTTGGAGTCCTTTTGCTTTCCTGATGTCTTTAAAAAGTAACATCTGTGTGAGAAGCTCAAAGGATTTCCGCTAAAAGTAATTCCTCTGTTTATTTGCTCCCCACTGAGATCTGAATGCTGAGCTGAAAGCAGGTCGGTCCAGGTCCAGAGGGAGCCCGGTCTCGTATTGCTCCCCCACTTTCTAGTCCGGCTTATTGGATCAGATTTGACCTTCTGTGTTTGCTCCCACTTACACTGTAAACGGGTCACTGTTATTACCAGTCTCCAAGTCAACAAGCTCCTTTCTCAGAGCTCTGGTACATCGAAGCTGACGCTCACAGCTGAAGAGACGACAGAGAAGCTCAGTCCACCCACAGATCCCTGGTTCTGGATGATTTCACCCAGACGGGTTTATCATCTCACAGCCGCCTCCTGTAATCCCCAGAAATGCTAAATATGCTAATCTTTCCCACGTCTGCCTTCCAAAACCACAAGATGTAAACAAATGATCCCAGATTTACTCACCTACGTCTTTCACCCAGATCAGTCGTTCAGTCCTGAACGCCCTGCTTCACTTGGACGTCTTTGGGTCTCTGTGCTGCGAAGGGAAAAGCCTCGCAGACATCAGACTGATAATTTATCTGAGTCCACAGTGCTAAACCGGACCTAAAAACTAAAAATCTTCACCCAAAGAGCCAAATCGTTTTAGAAATAACGGTTTTGAAGAGGAACTAAGACTTAACGGCCTTTGTTGAGGAGTCAGAGTCGCCGCTTGCTGATGTCGCCGTTCGCTCGATTCTTAACGTGCTGCTGGTTCAAATCCTCCGTGGCCCGTTTGGTGCAGACAGGAACTACATGCCTCATCCGTCTGTTTAAGGCTCTCTCTTCTTATTTTACTGACGTGGCCATGAACAAATCAGTCATGTTACGCAACACTGTGTGCGCGCTCAGGAATATATTAAAAATTATGTAATAGAGTTTAGATTTTTGTTAAATCTTCATTATTTTCTTTTAAACCGAGTAAATATAAAAGACCCGAGGAGCTGGGAAAACAAGGCTGTGAGCGGTTTCAGTGAATTACCTCCAAACGTATCGTTCGCTGCCTTTTCGCCACGCTTTCAGGCCCAGAGCGGCCCGCTGCCTCTCCAGCACATACCATGAGGGTTTTTTGTGATCTGGAAAATGATTTCCTCTGCTGCGGTTTGTCGGCTCTCTGGGTTTCTCCTCCAGCTCCACTGAAGTCATACTTCATCACTCTGCATGCATCAGTGATGTTTCTCTGTCGTTGCAGAGGCTCGCGGGCAGAAGCGCAGCCTGCAGACGGCGCAGAACCTCCTGCAGGAGGAGGTGGCACGTGGCGAGGAGCACTCCGAGGTAAGAACAACGCAGAAGCTCCTTGTTTTTTTTTTTGTTTTTTATTCCTGCTGACGATTCGAAACAGAGCTTTACTGCTTTGCCAGCGCTGTACGCTCGCTCAAAGCAAGCCCACCCACTTCTGTAAGGCCACCAGGCGTATTATACATACACCGAGCAGCCCAGAGGCGTGTCAGCACCCAGCATACTCTAGCAGAGCAGCCAGCGAGCTCTGTCTGGTAACACACTGCCCCCCCCCCCCCCCCCCCCCCTTAAGGCTTCATTTAATGAAATAGAGTTTTAGGTAAACAATCTGATGTTCTTCTGTCAAAATAAGCAAATGAACCTAATCTGGACCAGATGGTGTATGTTTTTGTTTTGAAGTTGCTGTCAATAATACATTTTTTTTTAAATATCTCAAAAAGATAATAAAAACTTAGCGATCTTCATGGTTTTCAAAGTGAAAAGTGGGAGAAATCTGCTTTGGCCAGAGGGGTTTGTACTGCACAGACACATTGCGCTCTTCTAATGATAAAGATGAATTAAGTAACAAAATTAATCTGGTTGTACCGTTTATATGGACACAACCATTTAATCCGATCATAATGTGCGTTTATATGCACCTTTATTCAGAATAGAACCACTCTGACATGCGCAGTTATCAAATTCCTCAAAAAAAAACACAAAGAAGAAGAACTTCCGTCTTTGTTGAACAACAAAAAAAAATAGTAAACAAAGCAGAATTATACGAGTTTGTTTATCTTCTGAGCACCAAGGCTGGACTTGTACGACATTTTGCACGACGTAATTTTTTACATCTTAACATTTAAAAAATAATGGTTGTATTGGGAGCAGAGACAGTTTTGCTTCCCGACGTATGAAATAGGTCAGAAATGCGTCACGTTTACGTCGGGCTCACATGCGCACTCGGGTCAGTTTGCCACATTCTGAAAAACTTGATCCTGACAAACGTTTACATGCATGTTGATCGGATTATCAATCATCATAAACCACCCGTTTATTTGGAAAACAATTTCCTTCCGATTGAGCTTAATCCGATCACAATATTCCGATCGTTGTGTTTTTTACGTGACTCGTTTTTATCCCAATCGGCCGTTTATTCTGATTACTTTTGTCCATGTAAACGTAGCTACTGACGCAACGCATCCTGCTGGGTTCCTTAGAGTGAAACGGTTTGAAATAAGAGTAAAGTTAAAACCGTAGTGGGTGGGAAATGGTTTAATAGTTTTGTTGATGATTTTGTGATCATTTGGGGACGAAATTGTAAACTGATACAAATCAGATTATGTTTGATTTTTTTCCCCCACGGTCGTCTTATTTAAAAAAAAAAAAAAAACTCTTTATTTACAAATTCAGTTTTTCTTTGTGTCAGAGAATAAGCCGAGTTGTTTTAGAGGTCAAATCTGCTGCTTCATGATTAAAACATTTGAAGATCTAAAACCCAAGAGAAGCCCGGACGTCACCGATGTTTCTGAAACAGTTTAGCCAGGTGACTTTGATGCTTTCACAGGTGTCTAGAAAAACAACCGGCTGTGTTTGCTCGGCATGGCAGGCCTGCACTGCATGCCTCCATCACTGAACTGCACTGATTCTCCTCCATGCACGCACGGACACGTCCACGGTGAGCTCAAAATACAGAACTGTAAAGCCAGACCTGTTTTCTGCAAGTCTGTGCAGCAAAGGATGGGAAGCCGACACGCTGCTCTGAAGCCCGGCTTTTAGCTTGTTTGTTTCAGATTTAAAAAGGACTGCAGCGTTGTTTTGATTTAAATGCAGAAGTGGCTGCACATTACCGTTTATAGCTGCAAAAAGGTGAATGCTTTAAATGTTTACAGTCTAATGGATCACCCTGATCTCAGGGATCAGAACTAAATCAGACAGTTGGGCAGTAAGAAGGAACAAACGTTTCAGGCACAAAATCCTCTTGGAACTAAGGATTGAGACGTGTGTAGGATCCAGGTTTATCAGTTGAGCAGCCACTATACTGCTGGGCAACAGTTTACATACGCTGACGAAGGAAATGTGATAATATGGGGTAAGATAACTGTCAGTATAAAGGTATGTGTAGGTGTCTGAATTTGTAAATGTAAGTCAATAAACGTGAATAAATTTCAGATTTGTATTTGTCCCTGGTTGTCAACTCTTAAATACGTGTGACATCAAATGTTTCATCTCAGAATACAAGTTTAGAAGTTAGGGACACAAGTTCAAGAGTTACAACTTTGCAACAGTACAAGTACGAATCACAAATTTACTATTGCAAAAAATAAATTTACGACTATGAATCACAAATTTACGAGTAAAAATCACAAATGTTCGATTACGAATCACAAATTTTTTGAGTACGAATCACAAATTTACAAGTAAAAAAAAATCACAATCTTACAAGTATGGATCATAAATTTACGATTCCAAAGCAAATTTACCAGTACGGGTCTACAACCCCTGATGAAGCTGTTTCACACTCCTTACCAGTTGGCGGCGGTAATGCACTTGAATCTTTTTCACCAACCACCATTAAACAAATAGAAAAGAAAGAACAAGATGAAAACGGCACGTTTATATTGACGGTTATCTTACACCATATGTAATTGGCTGGGCTGCTGTCTGAAAGACTGTGTGGACGATAATGAAACGACTTTATAAGTCGGGTTTAAAAAATCAAATTACTGTTAAAATCACCAGTAGTCAAAAGAGGAATACAAATCTAAATAAAAAAGGAAAATCCGTTAATTCAAACAGCTCATATAAAAGTCAACTAATCATGGTAACAAAACAAAATCAATATAAATATATATAAAACCTAGATTATTTTGTCCCCTTTTTTAGCCCTTAAATACATTTTGTTATGTACTTGGAGTTTCTAGGAGAGCAGAACATTTTAATGTACTCTGTCCAGGAGCTGCGTAGGGGAATTAACAAGGAATTCAGACCAAAACGTTGCAGTTCCACTTTATATAGACCACAAACGAATGATTTAATGTGAAAAGGAAGAACTGAAAGGCATGATATGTCCCCTTTAAGAATAATATTAGCTGAAACTCTCTTGAAACTGCAGATAAATGTAAATGAAGTTAAATTAGAAACAATCTTTTCTACTAAAAGCCAGAGCAAAGCATCCTTAGTCTCTGCTGCTCTTAGTTCAGGGCTTTTGTTCTAATTTTGGGGTATTATAAGAAGATCTGAGGGAACTGAATTGTGTATTTGAATAAAAGCAGATCTGATAAATATGTGGAACAAGGCCTTATTGATCCCTAGAGTTAAATCAATGTTATTTTATTTAAACAGTTTAAATTACAAAAAGGTATCGGACCAAACGCTCCCTGCGAGGCTGGAGTGTGCAGATAGACATTAGCATGTGAGTGACGGTGTGAATAATTCCCAGTCGGATCAGGAACCCGTGGAACCAGCAGCACGTCTGTAAACATGACCGTGAGCTGGGCTGGTGGTCTATTGATTTTCAGCAGGCGTCGACAGAAAGAAGCTGTTTTAAAGTCAACCAGATCTTGGCAAATCTTCATCTTTTTCTTTTTAATTGGAGGACCGAATGCACGTCTGTTGGTGTTGCTGGAGTACCCACAATCCTTTGCTGTGCATGAGAGGAGGTTGATGCAAGCAGTTACCTTCGGCGAAGCTTATTTACCGATGAAAGGCTCTGTGGATCAATGCAGGCATGCATTGATCCCCCTCCCCCCCCCAACATGGCTGCGATCGATGCCTTCAGGAGCCGCTCACTGATTGATTAAGCACCAGCAGCCGCCTCGCTGAGACATCCTCAGTAGGGATGCGAGAGTAAATATCCAACGCAGGGCGGCTCCTTTAATTTCCTTTTTTTATTTTTATCTGATTAATCACAAGTTTTAAGAGATGGTTTGTGATTATTGCATGAAACAGATGAAAGGCTCCCTCCTCTGTGTTTAATCAGAGCTTCAGAGTTAGTGGGCCTGAATTGATACAATCAGGCCCCGCTAGCGTCTCGCTGCGCCGTGACTATCTGCTTGGATCTAAAACGTCTCGCATTGAGCCCTCAGAGGGTCGTCGGTTCGGTGGCAAAAACGTTTCAGTTTTCATGGTTGACGGCGAATCTGTAGCTGCGGAGGCGGTCTTCTTTCACTAGCATTCAGAGTCATGTAACTGTGGCTGTTTTAATCAGCAAAAGCTGGTCTCATCTTGGCCTCGCCGTCAGAAACGGATCCAAACCTTCGGGACTTCAGGCCAAAAGCCCCCCTGTTCTGTTGCCCTGGGTCCGACCCGTTCTCAGGTACCAACACGAACAAACAAATCTGATGAAGGAAACCAAAAACTCCATGTAATCTTCCGTCATCCTATAAATCAAATCTCCTGTCAGCCTCCGAGTCGTCTGTTTTTAAAGGAGCTGAAGTGAGGAAATGTTTTTTTTTGTTAGCTGTTCTTGGAAAATGTTGATTAAACTTTTATTTCTTCAAATCTTTGTTTCCTGTCAGGCTCACGCAAACACAGCAAAGGGTCTGATGCAAATTAAGCACAAACGCATCACAGATAGTTCACAGTACGCTGGTAGTATTAATGCATCTTAAACTATTTACATTACAACTAGAAACTTCAGATGATGGGATTTCATGTGATAGATGTAAACTAGTAAGTGAAACGGAAATGAAACACGGTTTTCAACATGTTTTTTTTTTTTTTAACCAAACAAAAATGTGGAATACATTTTTTTTATTCTGCCTCCTTAACACTGATTCACCTAAATAACATCTAGTGCAACCAGCTGCCTTCAAACGTCACCCAATTAGTAAGTTAGTCTGTCTGTGTGCAGTGTAGCTTAAATTTAAATGGGAATTATTGTGAACAAAAGTTTGACTGATTTTTCTGTTTTGTTTTGTTTAATGTGCCTTATAATCCAATGTGTCCTACAGTGCAGAACATATGGTATTAATTTTAAAACATTTAGACTAATCAAACCTGAATAATTCTACGCTGATTACAGGTCCTTTACTGAAATCTTCCTCTTTTGTTTGCCTTTTGAGTGGACAGTATTGTTACCCAGCTTATATTAAATGAATAGGTAATATTTTTACTTTGATTTCTTGGTCGGTATTTTAAACCAGCAGAAATCATTTAAAAAAAGACGAATTATCCTCGAGTTAATGATCTCATCTCAGAACAGACGCACTCAGCTGGTCTTTCGTATTTATACGAGTGATAATGAGTAATGATGAGACAAACGCTGTGATGTGTGCCGGATAAACGTGGCCGTCCACAGGAAGTCAGAAACAGCAGAGGGGAGATCAAGCGTTTACTGGAGGAGATGTTGGTCACATCTTAACCGGGCTTTCACAGAACCGCTGAACAAGTGGCTCTGGAACCGGTTTGGTGGACAACCAAAAACTTAGCAAAAAGCCCAGTTCCAAGGCAGCCACATGTACTCATGTCAGCATTTACTGGGACAGTGGTCCTGGTCTCTGTGTCTCCTGAGGGACCCAGACCCACCCGGGTCAGCTGGGAATCCTGGGACGACCCCACAACCTCTGACCATCTGGACCTTCGCCTTTAAATACTGTAGCACCTGATGTCCTAAAACAATTTATTAAGAAAGGCAAACAATTATCAGTGGATTTTAATTAAAAACAACGATAAAGTTATCTTATGAATTAAATACTGCGTTAAAACCAAGAATGTTTCATCGTTGCAGGGCTAAATGATCATATTTATAAAATACAATTAACAAAATATCGTGCATGAGTGAATAATATTTGAATATTGATTGACTCCAATATTGATTCTGTTTATTTTACTAAAAGCTGAATTAATTCAATTCAGTTTTATTTATGTTACACCGATTCACAACACAAGTCATCTCAAGGCTCTTTCCAAAGTCAGACTCCATCAGATCCTCCAGGTTGGTCAGAAAGTTTCCTCTCTAAGGAAACCCAGCAGGTTGCATCAAGTCTCTCCAAGCAGCATTCACTCCTCCTGAAAGAGCGTAGAGCCACAGTGGACAGTCGTCTGCATTGTTGATGGCTTTGCAGCAATCCCTCATACTGAGCATGCATGAAGCGACAGTGGAGAGGAAAACTCCCCTTTAACAGGGAGGAGAACCTCCAGCAGAACCAGAACCAGGCAAAATCAAGCTGGACAAGACATGTTAAAGGCCTTAAACTGTGTTTTATGGCAGCAGAATAATTTAAAACAGAAACTTTTCACAGAGATAACTTTTAATTTGAGTATCAGTTTAGTAGAGAATAAAAACATCCACCAGTAAGAAATAGTTGGCTTTGCAGCAATCCCTCATACTGAACCAGAAAATAATAAGTATTTGCTGGTAAATGTTCTGAACATATCCTTTAATTTAATTTACACATCAGCAGCCGTACATTTTAGATCACTTCCTGCTTCCTTCCGCTGACGAGCTTCATGGAGATGCTGGTTTCGTTTTCCAGCAGCACTTGGTACCGACCCGCACTGATGGCGACGGCGGTACCGTGGTCGCTGCGTATAATAAATCCGTTTAATTTGAGGTTCTATTTTGGAATCGGATTACTGAAAGAAACAGACTCTTTGACGATATTCAACCTTACGGAGGTACATCTGTATTAGCTGCTGTTGACGTGTGTGTGGTTCTGAAGAAATCCTCCACGTTTGGTTCATCTGGACCAGTCTCGCCCTGGGAAGCCATTCAGGATGAATGAGCTACAGGCAACACAGAGCCCAGGAGCTTAGCGGCATAAAATGACCTGCAGCTAAAAATCAGGTGCTAAAAAAGGGCGGCAGGTACGTTGAGTTTGATTCTGCCTGAACTCCCAGCTGGTGGACCTCTGGGATGAGTTCGGTTCTGGTTGGAAAGCTTTTTGTTCGGTCGCTCTGCGTTCGCCTCGGATTATTGGATTATTGAGAGCAACAAATCTTTCTGATACCTGGAGTAGCAACTACAGGCTGATGTTGGTGTTTTAGCTGAACACATTCGGGTTTTTAAACCGATTTGTCCTTTAATTCACTGTTTAAATTGTGACGAAGCTAAATGAACATTGTTGGGTTTTTCCGGTACCTGTAAATTGGACCCAATTGGTCGTGTTAGTTTCTGCAGAGAGGACTAACGAGCCATTAGTTTCACATCCATCCTCCTCGGCTAGTTTTAGCGTAGAAACTGAGTCATTTTTCTACTTTTGGCTAATCTGGTTTAAGGACAAAACGTAATAGAGAAAATTTAGAATTTCTTTATAATTTTCCAGGTACACAGAAACTTCACGGACCTTTTCCCGTTTTAAACGAGGAAAATCAGATTCAAATGTGGAAACTGTGGCACACTCCAGCTCCAGATTTCAATGTTTTTATTTGCACCTGGATCCGAAATGAAATTCCTACGTTGTACTCAGTCATGGCCGATAAAGATTTATAGACGACAATCGAGGATGTGATTGAAAATACATAGAAAATATCTGGTAACTAACAAAAAAAAAAATCCCAAAACGTGATTTTAAAAAAACATGATGGAAAAAAACATGATTTAAACCTCTTTGAGCTGGTAAAATCTTTTTTTTTTTTCTAGCTGTACTGCATTAGTTGGAGGCATTTCCTGCAGCCGGACCCCCTCTGCGTGTTGCCTGGTCCTCTAATGCCGCCTTGTTTGTCTGCCCCGCTTCACAGGAGCTGCTGGAGAAGTTCATGGAGGGCAACGTAAGCCTGGACGAGTTCCTGGACTCCTTCCAAAGCTCCAGGAAGACCTACCACATCCGCCGCGCTCAAGCAGAGAAAATGCAGGAGGTCGTCCGAGCCCAGAAGCAGCCCAACAAAAGCAAGCGAGCCGAGCAGAACCGGGTCCCGGAGGTGAAGAAGGACTCCGAACAGCACCAGGAGCCCCAGCGGCCCAACGGCTTCGCCCCACAGGGACCTCTCAGGGTCTTCCAAGTGCGATACGGGCTAACGCCGGCCATCCTCGTCCCCCATTACCCCGTGTCCCCTCCTGCCTCGGCTCCGCCGCATCAAAGTAGCACCCCCACCTCCGACTCCCCGGTGGTACAGACCCACATCCTCAGCCCCAGCAGCCCGCTCCCAGGCCACGGCCAGCCGGTCGGGCTCAGGGTGATCGGACAGCTGCCGGGCGGCTGGCCGGCTAACGGGCGGCCGGTCCGGGTGCAGCAGCTTTACAGACCCAACCCGCAGCAGCCAGAGCCGCCGTACCGGTAGCGTACCAGCATGGCGTTGTAGAGAGAGACGGTCCGACAGGTCTTCCAACCCGCGGAGCCGGACGGTGGCTGGCTCGATCCCGCAGGCAGAGGCCGACGCAGGCGGCCCGAGGTCCAATGTTTCTGTTCTCCATCCACGGCACGAAGGCATCAGGGGGAAGACGAGCGGAGCAGAAAGGTAGAGAGGCGGCAGGCAGGGAGAGCTGGGGGTGGGCTGCGATGACCAGCCGCTCCTCCGGGAGTCTGACTCCATTACTTTACAGAACCGAACAGAATCAGAACCGCTGCCAAGCATCCACCTGAACCCTCCTCGCTCCCTTAACTCTGCGCCGCTGATCCAAGTTTCAGCAAATTTGGCTGAGTTGTTCATTTTTATGGGAATTTTCCTCTAATTTTATTATTATTATTATTATTATTAATGCAGCGATCTGTCTCTTGTTGTTCAACTCACTCCCCTTTAAAATGCATTATTTTAATCCAATCTTAGATGGTTTTCAGATTTTTATTTAACCATGTGCATCGATGGGCGGGAGGAAAAAAGAGATTTCAATCACTAACAGTAATTTAAGACGTTACAGTGTCTGAAAATTCATAAAGTTTTGTTGTACATGTTAAGGGCTGCAATTTATAAAGGCGCTGAACGTAAAATCCAGTTAAAGGTAAATGATGGTGGAAAATGGCCCCAGAATGAAGGAACCCCAGAGGGTCAACCCACAGAAATCCACCCTGGAGGAGTTTTAGTATTTATGTCAACACCGCTGCTATCACACCCCACCCCCAGTGACGACAACAGAGTCCAGATTATTTCATAATATATTTAGTATTTTACACTGATTGATGCGAAAGCACAGAGCAAACCCAGATGTTGGGGGGGAGAAGGAAACGGCTGGGAGACGAAGCGAACCCCGACGTTTTTCCTCTCAAACTGAGACGTTCTCACTAGGAGTCATTCCCAGGACCGGGAATGTTGAGGCGCTTTTTAGCTCCGAGCTGTTGGGAGACGCGTCTCTGTCAGCCTCTCTGGTGCCGTTTCATCAACAGCGCCGCGGCTCATCGCCGGGCGACTTATTTATTCGTGGAAATCCTGTTTTCACACGTCAGACTGTGTCGTCTCCAACGAGAAGCTGCTGCTTCCTCCTGTCCAGGGAGGCCACAGACTCTTTCTGAGCTGCAGAGTGAGCGGACATGAATCTCCATGAGGACGTCGGCGCTCTGCGAGCCCAAAACGCTTCTCTCCGCCCGTCCTGCAGAATTTTATGGTGGGGAAAAAAACTTTGGATTGTGGATTCTGCTCTTTAACAAACATTTGTTCTTCGCTCATCAATATCTCATAAGTGCATGCTTACAGCAGCTGGTTGGAGTTCATGAAAATGCCTTTACAGAGCCAGCGTCCAGTTGCATAAGACGTCTGCTGGAAACAACTTTAGCCGTAAATTGGGATGAACTTCGACTATTTAAAGGGCGGCAGGTACGTTGAGTTTGATTCTGCCTGAACTCCCAGCTGGTGGACCTCTGGGATGAGTTCGGTTCTGGTTGGAAAGCTTTTTGTTCGGTCGCTCTGCGTTCCTCTCAGATTATTGGATTATTGAGAGCAACAAATCTTTCTGATACCTGGAGTAGCAACTACAGGCTGATGTTGGTGTTTTAGCTGAACCCATTCGGGTTTTTAAACCGATTTGTCTTTTAATTCACTGTTTAAATTGTGACGAAGCTAAATGAACATTGTTGGGTTTTTCCGGTACCTGTAAATTGGACCAAATTGGTCGTGTTAGTTTCTGCAGAGCGGACTAACGAGCCATTAGTTTCACATCCATCCTCCTCGGCTAGTTTTAGCGTAGAAACTGAGTCATTTTACTACTTTTGGCTAATCTGGTTTAAGGACAAAACGTAATAGAGAAAACCTGAAAATTTGGAATTTTTTTTATAATTTTCCAGGTACACAGAAACTTCTCGGACATTTTCCCTGTTCCCGTTTTAAACGAGGAAAATCCGTTTAAAATTTGAAAACTGGCACACTCCAGCTCCAGATTTCAATGTTTTTATTTGCACCTGGATCCGAAATTTAATTCCTAGGTTATACTCAGTCAAGGCCGATAAAGATTTATAGACGTCACGGAGGATGTGATTGAAAATAAACAGAAAATATCTGGTAACTAACATAAAAAAAATCCCAAAAACTGATTCAAAGATCTGAATTAGTGATTTTATTTCCTTCGCTAGACTCAGAAAATCGATTCAGTTCAATAAAATTTTATTTATATAGCGCCAATTAACAACATGTCACCTCAAGGCTCTTTTCAAAGTCAGACTCCATCAGATCCTCCAGGTTGGTCAGAAAGTTTCCTCTCTAAGGAAACCCAGCAGGTTGCATCAAGTCTCTCCAAGCAGCATTCACTCCTCCTGAAAGAGCGTAGAGCCACAGTGGACAGTCGTCTGCATTGTTGATGGCTTTGCAGCAATCCCTCATACTGAGCATGCATGAAGCGACAGTGGAGAGGAAAACTCCCCTTTAACAGGGAGGAAAACCTCCAGCAGAACCAGAACCAGGCAAAATCAAGCTGGACAAGACATGTTAAAGGCCTTAAACTGCATTTGATGGCAGCAGAATAATTTAAAACAAACTTTTCACATAGAGATAACTTTTAATTTGTGTATCAGTTTAGTAGAGAAAAAAACATCCACCAGTAAGAAATATATATATTTTTTTTAACAGAGACTGGTGCCACAGTTTCTGCTTTCATTTCTCTCACCATTGAGCAAAATTGGAAAGACAGACAAACATGTTATTAACTCCTAATCTTCCCCATATCTTGTGAGCAACCATTATTAAAAGTTTAGGACTGGAACTGTGGCGGACGAGGCTGGATGAGGACCCAGAGGAGCGTTTCTGTCCAACCGTCACAAACGTAAAGGTGCTGAATCTGTTAAATTCAGATGATGTGTTCAGCGAACACCTGTTGAGTATGGCGGAGGACCTGTGGTGCTGCGGGCTCGTTTCTGAACCCCAGTAAATTTTTCATCTGAGATTAGGCTCCTGGAATAAAGGATGAATGACTTTGAATGTGTGCACCAATCAGCAGCCAGCGTTGTCTGCAGCCAGGTACTTACACGACCATTTAGGTGTCTGTTACTGTTTTTATTGATATGTGGTGGAAAGTTTTCATTCTGGTCCATTCAGCTGCCCTGAACACGGCTGGCTTCCACTCTCAGTCTATAATGAATCCCCATTTCTCACTGCTGGATGTGTAGAATTAGCTGCATCTGCAGCCCTAACAGTCGTAGATGTTTTACTAAAAGGAACGAACCAAAAGAAAGTTTTGTGAGCGTCTTGAGGACGTTGGGTGGTGATGCAACTGGGCTCTGGCTTCAAACATGCTGTGTCCACTCAGGTTCTTACAGAGGAGAACAAAAATGGCTTCATAAGGTGTAGCAGGCATGAACTCATCATTTATACGAACCTCATGTCAGACTGTACGCATCAGTGATACCAAATCAGCAGACATCCCGCCGTTGGTGGGAGGTTTTACCAAAAGAAGAGGCAGGTCGTGTCTCAGTGCTGATCTCTTTTCTTTGTTGGTGTGTAATAGTGGTTTGTGACGCTTGCAGCCTTACATGGACCTCGTGTAAGGCCGGATGTGTTTGAAAAGTTCTCGGACAATGATGTGAAGTGCTTGTTTTCTGTCCAGTCCGTCCTTAAATGCGTCTGTTTTCTAGAGAGAGCTCCTCCCAGCAGCCTCCTGCTTCAGAAACCAGGAGTCAGACGTTCAGCAGCATTAACTGTGATGCAGGAATCCAACGCGGAGCCGCTGCAGGCGCTCGCACCGCACGGTTACGAGCGCCGTCAAACTTCATCAGCGCTGCGGCGTGTAAGGCGGCGCTAATAATATCCCAGTTAGCTCAGGCACGTCCCTACGCTGCAAGCAGGGCCTCATGTTTACTGTCGGCAGATAAAATGTCCCGTGTTGAAACCAAATCTTCCAGTTATTTAGCTGATGCTAAACTAAGCGTTTACCAGTTTTCAATTAAAAGGACTTTTTTTTTTTTTTTAGATCTTGTAGCCACGATTTCTGCTGCTCAGGACCGGCGGTAACAAGCAGCGATGCTGCTTTCCAACCCAAAATTATGCTGAATTATCTAAAGAGGCAGATTTCATATTTTCCAGCCTCTTAAACCAAAATGTCTGGACAACGGCGCAGCGGCTGAGTGCAGATGGAAATCACAGCAGACAGATCAACAAGGAGACTGAAACTCTGCTAACAGCATCCAAACTGGGCTGAAAGTGAAACCGTTTGATATTAGAGGGCTGGAAGGAGCTGAGGCTTTTTCCTGCTTTTTCAGCTCAGTTTTAGGTCACAGAAAATAGTTTTAGTGAAACTCTGTTTCTCTGTGCGGACAGAAACGTTTAAGGCGATACAAAGGGAGTTTTTATGCAGCTCAAGATTTCTGTCAGAACCAGATGAATTAAAGCCGAACAGGATGATTATTTGCTTGAATTTCCTCAATGAAATAAGATTAAAACTGAGGTCAAAACAGATTAAATAGGTTTCTTTGTACAGGTATAAAAAGCTCCTTTCTTCGGTTTTCAGACTTTGTGAAGATTTTCTTTGAACATAAGATGCTTTTCTACTCATTTTTCAGTCCAGCAACAAAACTGCAGTTGAAAACATGACAAACACTGATTTTTTTTTTTTTTAAATCCCCTGTATGTCATTAAAGGAACCATAAGTAAGATAACCTAAATCATTCTCATTTGTCATCTGGGATGTTAGTAACATTCCCTATAAACTATCGGTCTTCCCCATCAACAATGTTTTAGTCACGTTTTTTCCTTTCAAACCTAGAGGTACGATCCGGAACTACTTTGGTTCAGAGTGCAGCCCGTGTTTACTTCCTGGTTCCTCAGCCAATCATATGAGAGTTCCCAGGGTTCCCAACACAGAGCACAGCATTTGGTATTTTATTTTGGTAAGAGAGCAGCAGCCTGCAAACATGGAATCCAGAAAGAGAAGCGGACCAGAATAAAACATCATAGACCTGTCCTGTGGAAATAAATATTCAGTGTAACAACAGACCGTTGAGTAAATGGCGGGTGTCCATGAAAGGCATCGTGGGTGTGTTGTTCTGATTATAACCACTAGGTGTCATTATTACTTATTGTTCCTTTAAATTAGTGAACCTTTTTTTGTTTCAAGTGGGTTAGGGTGATCATAATGAATTCTATCAGCCAGAGCGATGAGCGAGATATTAATTTTCATTACCGTTGTCCATTTTTACACACATTTTATTTAGTATTTAGTAGAATTATCTTTTAAACTGTTTGGATTAGGTCAAACATTTTGGATTTCCTTCCTTAACCTTTTCCCAAAGGTTTCTGTAAATTTGGCCCATTCCTCCTGACAGAACTGGGTCGGCTTTGTGGGCCGCCTTGCTCAAACGTAGATTTTCAGCTCTGTCCACAGAGTTTCTGTAGAACTCAGATCGGGGCAGAACATGGACGTTGTTGTCTTTAGACCACCTTACATCCGGGCCCAAGCTTTGACTTCCTGGCTGATGTCTGGAGATGTTCTTTCCTCCTGATGGCATCTATTTTTCTAAAGGCTTCGTCCCTGCCTTCATTTTCAAACCGTAATCTGTGTTTTTTTCTGCTGCCAGTGGCATAATGGTGTCTCTGGTAATGACTGTCTAACCAGCTAAAGCCATCATCTCGACAAGGTCTTATAATTTTGGCCCATTGAGTTCTAGTTGAGTGGATGAACGCGGAACCTTCAGCCATCTGGAAATGGTTCCCAATGTTGAACAAGAAGGACCTGAGATGTTGGATGTCTCCTGAGTTTCCCATGATGTCACACAAGGATAAAATACATCCACAGCTGGTCCTCCATTTACTGTGAATTAACCTATCAGAAGCTTAAAAAGTCGTGACATCACCACCTGGCCTTTCTGAGGTGTTTTTATCAAAGGGGGAGGAAAATAAGTTCTCCCTCTGATTATCCGGGGATTCAGAAAGAAACAATCCTTATTTAAAACAGGAAACGTTTAATCTGGTCTCACCCAGTGACAAAGAAATGTTTTTTTTTTATCTTTTTACACACTGTATAAAGACGTCTGGTTACATTAAAAGTCACAAAATGCAAAAAAAGGAACAAAAATCATCTATTATGGGTAATTTTACCCCACAGGGTGAAATTATAAATATGTTATGGGTGGTTAAACGTGTGCGCTGTGCTCTACAGATCTAGAGCCTCTACTGCACATGCTCAGATTGACTGAGGTCATAAATGTTCAGTAGGAGCAATAAAACAATCACTTGTATCCCTGCGAGCAGGTGTGTGGCTAAAAGGTCGCTGTTTTACATCAATAGCCCTGATGGGAGGGTTAATTATGACCACTCTGAGATCTCGCCATCTGTCAGAGGAGACACTCATTAAAGGGGGGGTTCGAACAGCCTTCAGCCTCCCTCTGAGACACAGCTTGAAAACAGGCCACCTGCTAAATAATTTATACGCGGCACATTAGGCCATACTGTGCTAAACCTCTCAGTACAGCTGAGAAGCGGCTGAGACGTAAACATGGCGTACATCACAGCCTCCGTCCGTTTGTTTGGGTCGAGGCGTTTTCAGACCTGGAAGGTAAAGATGGCTACGCAGCGTTTCTTCTCATTCAGCCACCCAAAAACTGGTTTTCACATCTGAGCTGAGCTCAGGAACCCTCGCGGACCGCCTGTAACGCAGAAACAGCTGCTTCGCTCACGTTGGGGAGTTCTTCTGCGGTTCTCTTTAAAACTAAAACCATTTTTAGCAACGTGGCTCAGAGGACGGTGTCGGCCTGTAGATCCACCCGGTCGGTCCAGATTGAAATATTTGGGTCGATGGATTGAGAAGCGGTCCTGTGTTCAGACGTCCATCTTCCCCAGAAGCTTCAAAACGAGCAAACCTCAGGACTGGATGGATGCTTACTGAGACATCTAGGCTAAACTTTCATGAACCCCCAGATACAATATTTGTTTTTATGTTAACTTGGCAAACTATTTGGAGGGCTGGCACTTATGTATCCAACTTCCTGAAATAATTTTTTCTTCAGTCTAGACCCTCAGCCAGAACCCTTCATTTGATGCCTTCACACCTAAAGGCCGCAGGTGTCCTTTTTGCTTCTCCGTGTCTAATAAGAGAGGCTGTTCCACTGTGTTTGAACAGACGGTTAAGAGATGTACAAGAAAAGAAACCTACAATAATCAGTGTTTTCTATGCTGAATATAATGGAAACATGAGTGCAGGTAGAAAACAGCAGGACTGGGCCTGTTTCTGCTCGCCCAAATCGCCTGAGTGCAGAAACCCTAGAAGATGGGATTGGGCGCCGTCTCTCTCTTACTCAGATTTTGAGGATCAACTTGGCTTCTTCATTAAAATATTCCTGAACAAAAACCTGCCACGTCTTCAGAAACGGTTATAGCATCAGTTGACACCATTTCCTTTTACCCAGACACGCATTTTGCAGGACTGTCAGCGCCCTGCAGACATTTGGCACCTTTAGTAAAGATTTATTCAACCCTTTAGTAACTAAATTTAGGGGGAAAAAATTATTTTCAGTACGATTTATATTTTATATTCAGTATATATTGAGTTGGGAACAAAATCTATGCTAAGCATTTTTTTTAAATCACTGGTGACAGTAAATGGACCCAGTAAAAATTCATGTGTAATTAATGTTACTGAAGCATTAACCGTACTTTTTGTCTAGGGACTTTGAATTATAATCCAAGTTTAATTTGGATTTTCTGTTTACCAGAGTCATAAATATGACGTGACACAAAGGCCTGTTTCCCTACAAAATGGGAAAAACTATAAAACACGACATTCAAGTGAGTCAGGCGTGTTTTTAACAGCCCACTGTTAAACTGCAGCTAATATTTATGCGAGGCATTATTCTACCGCAATAAAAACTAGTTCATGCTGCTGCATAGCTAGGCTTCCAGGACAGCTAAGGAATATTTTGTTTTTGCATATCCAACCAGCTCTGATGCTGTTACAGAACACAATACATATAACTTGACAACATAACCCTTGCTGTTACAGTAAAACATGTTTTACACAGAAAATGTGTTTCTTTCCTGGCACAGCTCCTGTTTGCAGACATTTAGGAATGTTTCCATGAAATTTAATTTCCAAATGCATTTAATTTACAGATTTGTCCTCTTTTCTGAGGGGCCGCTTCCGAAGCAAAGATCATTTATTTTCCTCCACATTACCGTAATTCCTTTAATCTCTATCTGCCACTTGCTGGTGAGGAAATTAAACTGCTACATTTATGCTCAAGCAGAGTTCAAAAATCTATAGGGTCTCTTTATTCTTCCTGGGTCCTGCACTTATTGAATCAGTTTCTAATTACACGGCAGAAATCGGTTCTAAACGAAAGTAGCTGCACAGATGAATTAATTGTTAAATGGTTAATTAAAATGCAGGACTTTAGCACCAATTATGTTTTCTATTTTCTTCCTCTTTCCAGAATCGAAGCAGAGATGTAAATAACCCATTTTTGCCACTTTCCCACTAGTACCAAAATGTCATCATTTGTAAACCACATAATGAGTTCCAAACCCACAGGATGTGGTTCTGTTGTTTTAGAAAAGATCTGAATAAAAATGTGTCCCTAAAAACAGGAAGAAAAGGCTTTGAACCTCCCATTTTCTCCCTGATCCACATTGAATAGTTCAGCTGGTGAAAAAGAGGCTGCTGGGAAAGTTCTTCTGCATGCTGAGCTTTACATAAGCTATCTGCTAAACACCATCAGGCTGATTTATTGTTCAAGAAGACTCTCAGTGGGGGAACGTCTCTTGTTGCTACAGTTCTGCTAACATTTCAACATTCAAGTGACCTTACACAACATGTTTACATGTGAAATCATCATTTGCTTCCTATGTGGATCCAGGAGATGTAAATAAAACCATTTTGAACTGGGGACGTGTTTGTCTTGTTGTTTTCATCTGTTACCAGGACTCTGGAATTTCATATACATGGGAAAAACATTTTTTCTAGGATAAAGGAGTCACATCAAATAGAAAAAAAACACAAGAAACTGCTATTAACAGCTATAAGATGCTCTTCTATAAGTTCATGTTTTAACTCTCTTTAATGTTCATAAGGATTGTACGTTTGTCATGTGTTTTCATGCAGACTGTGGTTCCTCCACAAAACAAAGAACCCACAGTCCTCCCAGCTCATTATGACATAGATACTGATTCTATTTTGCTAACAAAACACTGGGAGAGTTGTTTCATAAAAAAGCCTTTGGTAAAACATCTCACAAGTTGGGTAATTGGCAACAGGTCAAAGATGTGACTGACACGCACAGAAAGGAAGATGCTGTGCCCCCATATTTACCCAGAGGTCTGTACTTTCAAGTTTTAAGTTGGAAACAACGATCAACGGCGACTGAAGACAGAATTTTTAATGGATAAGTTGGGGACAAAACCTGACCTTACAACAAATATGTAGTTAACATGCTACAGTTTTCCTTCAATGCAAAGAAATGCACATATATCAGTTTCTGTTGTTAACAGCAGTTATCTCAGTAACTGAGCAACCATTAAAGCTTTAGTTGGTAATCCTATTCAGAAAAACTTTTTGCTATGGGTAAAACGGTCCTTTCATCCTGAGTAGTCAATACATTATGTATTCAGAAAAAGGAGGTTAAAAAATGTGATCTCTGTGGGAACTGAAGGCCTGTAAAAAATGACCGTTCGGTCCGAATGGCGTTGTCCCAGTAAGGGACATCGCCATTAGGGACATCACGACGTTAACAGCGAGAGGAAGCTTACAGGCTCCCTTTCCTCCCTCCTTCCTTACTGACTGCACTATTTGGACAGCACTTATCAACATGACGACCGCTGACACACTTCCACTTTGGCTAAAGCGTCTTTACCCAATAGAGGTATGGAGCCAGTGTAATGAACAACCGATGATTTGTCCGATTGTACTTTTTGTATCCTTCAGCTTGGACTACAAAATTGCTCTGAATACCAGTTGGTGGCGGTAATGCAGCATTTTGTTTGCCAACCGCCAATGAATTATGTATTCCATACAGAAGAAAATTGCTCTTAGGGGAAGAAATGGTGGATCCGTAAAACTGGTAAGCCAGAAGTCCCTGACCTTGTTCATCAGTTCAGCAGCAAATACTGTGACGTAATTGATTAAAAAAAATAAAAACAGAAAACTAAACGGCTTGAAAAATACTACATTCAACTGTTCTGCGCTCCCAGAGACTCCAAGCACACAACAAAATGTATTTAAAGGCTAAAAAAAGTGGATTTTGCATGACAGGTTCCCTTTAATAGAAATAACGGTTTGAAAACATTAACCCAATGGCAATTCAGCATAATAGAGATTTTTATCATCCATTGTAATTCTGGAGCAAAGACCACTATCATGTTCTTCTTTGGACCAGGAAAGCAGATTGAAGGAGGCAGAGTTGGTGGTTCCACTTAGAAGGTTTCATAAAATTACCTGTCATTGCTAAGACTAGCCTACAAGGCTAACAGGCTAACCACTCTGGTGCTATATTCCATGCTACCCATTTTTATTATTATTCTTTATGCTATATTCTCATATAGTCACGAATTATACTTATTCCTTAGTAATTTTAAACTTTTTACTCATAAATCAAATCACTGCATAGATTTAATCTTTACAGTGATTGTATTAAATAAAACCTTAAAATAACCTAGCAACCGTTGACGGCTTTTGGCGCGCGGTTCTAGAAGGTTCAGATCAGCTTAGCAACAGTAACTAAGGACGTGGAATGTAGCTCCAGCCGCCATCTCTGTTTCTAAAGTCTTTAATTAGCAGAGATGGAAGTCCCACTTCTTAAACCCACCTTTGTTCGTCTCATCAGCTTCAAACCCACTGTCCCAATCCATCTCAACAATTCTGTTCATTGTTATGCAGATGAGGCCCAGTTAAATTTGCCTCCCGCTAATCCAGATGGGATCAAAGCCGTTTCAGAGGCTTCACTGACAAAAACATGTCGAAGCTGCTCCTGAGTAAACAACTTGGCTCTGTGTTTTTGGTTCGTCCGTCCTGCATGAGGAAGACGATGGGCGCAGCCAGGTGATGTTTGTTTCTACCTGCTGCCATCACTAAAATGATCTGACACTGTGAGCGTCAAAGATTTAATGGCGGGAGCTTTTCTCTGAGCCTATAAGCATTTGAAGGAGACTGTTGGCAGAACTGGGACAGATTTAAAAAAAAAAAAAAAATCTTTGTTGAAGTAATTGAGTGAAGTACTACATCATCACACTGAAGCAAAGAAGGGGACTGATGCCCTCTAGTGCTCAGGGGAGCTGGTGCAGCAGTCTTTGATCAATTTAAAGAAAAAATAAAAGGATGCTGAGTACATTATCAGGATCCAAATATACCTAACTGGTTAGTTTTATGTAAGATACGCTCAGAAGAAATTAGATTAAATCTAGAGTCATTTTAGAACATGCTATATGGACAAAATGCATGTTTTTAAATACTGGAATATGTAAGGCACAGTTGGTAGCACTGTCTCCTTGCTGTAAGGTCCCGGGTTCAAATCCTGTGCATGCATTCCTCTCAGAGTCCGAAAATATGATTGTTAAGGTGAACTGGCATCTCCAAATTGCCCTTAGGAATTGTTTGTCCTGTGATGAACTGGCAACCTGTCCAGGATGTGCCCCGCCTCTCACCCAATAACTGCACGAGATAGGCACCAGGCCCCCTGCACAGCTAAGCTGGTATAGACATAGATGGGTGAAATAAAAACAATTAATAAAAATTAAAAAAACAATAAAAACAGATTCAAATGTATACACAATAAAATTAGTGGAACAAAAACACAATTTATTCAAGTGAGAAAATGCTACATTACTCTGCATTTAAATTAATATTGTTTTTTTTTTAAAACAATTATATGTATGATCAATTAGTTTTCATAAAATATTTGTTAAACATGTCCTTAATGCATGGTTTGTTTTCCTGCAAGAGGGCTTATACCGAAATCATACCATTCAGTACTCACATATTGATATATCCTGTGTCCAAATTTCCCCCTCGGATGACAGAAAATTGGACCTGATGTGCGCTTTCAACGTCTCAGCATATGCTGAGAAGCCAAATATCTTTTGGAAAAAAAACTGTTGTATGATCAAAGGAGGCAAAGACTTGCTAAAAACTATTTCACCACAAGGACAAGAAATTTGTTCAGAGGAGTCGAGGTGAGTCTTAAGAAAATAAGAAGAAAATACCAGCTGTCAAGCATGATGGTGGAAACAACATGGTGTGTTGCTGTTTTGTTGCCAGTGAGTGGTCAGTATGTCTTGAAAAGTGCAACGTAAATTCAGTACATTTGAAATAATCCCAAACAAATATCAAACAGGCTATCATTAAATCACCCAAAGACCCATTATTGAACGTGACAATAATGAATGGTAAGACAAATACTTGTGAGAAAAAGATTTATTCCAGCTAAAGGTCTTACTTTCCCTGAGATGTTACAGCATTACAAAGTTTCGTCTCTAAACTCGAGACTGACTATAACTAAATTATGACATTTACAGCTACCCTCACCGTTTCTTCATTATCATGAAATACAGGATCTGTCAACATGACAAAAACACCTCAGAGTTAGTTTTTAACCAAGATTAACAAGCTTGTTCTCTTAAAAAGGCCCAAACGTTACATTAGCACAGGATCAGACTCTAATCTTCTCAAGGAAAGCCCTTTGTGCCTTTCACTGTTTTACCTATTTAACGTTCACCGTATCAAAACTTCAAAGTGTCTTCCAAATTTTACCCCCACAGAAAGTCCCAGTGGGGGTCATATTGCAATAAGCAGTCTAATTCATGTCAGGTAACAGTTTTCACCGTTCTTTTCTACTGCCCTTAGCATTGCAAAACCATTCTTTTGTCTTTAGTACTTGAGTACTTGAAAAAGTCTGACTAAAAGAGAAACGGTCGACCCACATCCTGATTCCTTGGCTTTTACTTTTTCTCTAGAACAGGAGCATCTCACATTTTTGTGACAACCACAGGGTTGTGAATGTCGATCACCTGGAAGCCCAGGTTGTCAATGCCCAACTTCAGATGGTTGATGTGGTTCTCCTTGTTGTGGTTGTTGTGGTTTCTCTGGTCTACGTCTGTCTCAAAGCAACGGACACAGTGCGGCGTGGTGACCTGGACACTTTTAGAAAAGTTTGAGAAATCCACTCGATACTTTCCTGTTTTAGTGCGAGAGATGATGGGAAGGAAGTTGTAGCCCCACTGGATCTCCTGTGGGATGTATGAGGTTCGTACCTGGCAGGAGGAGCTGGTTGTTTCGGCAGTCCCGTCTAAAAACACCACCAACTCAAAGTCCTGTAGGGGGAGAGTGTCGGCTGACAACTCGTAGAATGGACTCGATTTGTTAATGACGTGGTAGAGTGTTAGTGGACAAACAAAAAACAAGTTATCCTTGCCAGCATCAACCATGAAGTCAACATCCACCTGATCTAGGATCATGGTCTCTCCATCTGGCGTGGTGGTTGTCTTCAGCAGCTTCCCATAAATCTGGCTTCCAATCAGTAAAGTCTTTCTCAGGTTGGCCACTCTGATGAGGAGACTTAGACTTCCTTTCTTCAAACAGATAACAGCTGTGGTGCTAAAGGTGACAGTCTTTGCCCTTTTTTTGGGTAAGGAGATCTTGGCCAGGATGATGCCACACATAAAGCAGTTGATGAAGACTCCAACTAGGGACTGGATGATAATCAGAGCCACTGTACCAGCGCAGTGCCCAGTCAGCGCCCTGCCCCCATATCCAATGGTGGTTTGGGTCTCTAACGAGTACAGGAATGCCGTTGTGAGGCCGTTAACATTGTCTATACACCGGACGTGCCCTTCTGTTCGGTTCTGCACAGCGAGGTCCCCGTTGCTCTTTGCGATCCAGTACCACAACAAGCTGAACATGAACCAGCTGCCTGTGAAGGCAGCCACAAACAGGAGGAGAACGAAGCGCCAGCGGATCTCCACAAAGGTTGTCCAGAGGTCTACCACGAAGGCAAAATGGTTACTGTACTTAATGTTGCCAAACTCGATGTTACAGTGTCCGTCTTTGGTGACCAGACGGCTTTTTCGGGTTCGGTGTCCAGTTTGCTGGATTTGACCCGGGAGCAGCTGGAACATCCTGGATCTGCAGAAACAAACACAGGATTGGTAACAGAACATTACACATGCACTAAACAAGACAGCCTCGCTAAGATGAAAATTCCCAGTTCCCTGACCTCTATCAGTAAAGCCACCACACAGCAAAAACACAGGCAGATTATTTTCTGATTTATCATACAATAAGGAGTGTATCGGGTAGTCCTGTTGCATTTAAGTTCAGTTATTCAATTCAATTTTATGTATATAACACCATTTCACAACACGGCATCTCAAGGCACTTTACAAAGTCAAATTCAATGAAATCCTTCAGACAGTTTGGTCAGAAAGTTTCCTCTCTAAGGAAACCCAGCAGGTTGCATCAAGTCTCTCCAAGCAGCATTAACTCCTCCTGAAAGAGCGTAGAGCCACAGTGGACAGTCGTCTGCATTTTTGATGGCTTTGCAGCAATCCCTCATACTGAGCATGCATGAAGCGACAGTGGAGAGGAAAACTCCCCTTTAACAGGGAGGAGAACCTCCAGCAGAACCAGAACCAGGCTCAGTGTGAACGCTCATCTGCCTCGACCCACTGGGGGTTAGAGAAGACAGAGCAGAGATACAGAAAGCACAGAAGCTCACATTGATCCAGGAGTACTTTCTATGTTAGATGGTAATAGAGGATGATCTGCCTCCCCTGGATGATGTCACAGCTAACAGAACACCAGACCAGGTGTACCTCAAGACAACATAAAGTTCAAAGATGAAACAACAACAAACAATGCAAATTGGAGAGCAGTAGGAGAACTCAGTAGAGTGAGAAAAATAGGCCCTGATGTCCTCCAGCAGCCTAAGCCTATAGCAGCATAACTACAGAGACAGCTCAGGGTAACATGAGCCACTCTAACTATAAGCTTTGTCAAAAAGGAAAGTTTTAAGATTAGTCTTAAAAGTAGACGGGGTGTCTGCCTCACGGACCAAAACTGGGAGTTGGTTCCACAGGAGAGGAGCCTGATAGCTAAAGGATCTGCCTCCCATTCTACTTTTAGAGACTCTAGGAACCACCAGCAGACCTGCAGTCTGAGAGCGAAGTGCTCTGTTAGGAACATACGGGGTAATCAGAGCTAAGATATATGATGGAGCTTGATTATTAAGGGGTTTATACGTGAGAAGGACAATTTTAAATTATATTCTTGATTTAACAGGAAGCCAATGAAAGGAAGCTAAAACAGGAGAAATATGATCCCTCTTGTTGATTTTCATCAGAACTCTTGCTGCAGCATTTTGGATCAGCTGAAGGCTTCAAACTGCATTTTGTGGACTTCCTGATAGTAAAGAATTACAATAGTCCAGCCTTGAAGTAACAAATGCATGGACTAGTTTTTCAGCATCTCTCCTGCTGAATGGTGGTTTAGTCCAATGTCACACCGTAGCATTACAAACCACATGGTGTAGTTCAGGCCGTACATGAGAGTTACACTTTTGTATAAAACTAGCATTCTATAAGCACATTTATTATCCTCTGAAGAGCTATGTTATAACATTCTTTGAATTGTAATATTAACACAGTTTTGTCATAATTATCAAACAGGAAAAACGGCTTTTCCTCCCATCGTTAACAACTAACAATTATTATTATTATTATTATTATTTTTTCTCCCAATGTCCTGTCTAGCAATGTGCTAGACAGGACAGACAATGCTGCTTGTGTTGGCGTTTTTCCTAAATCACTGAAGAATATTGTTGAATCAAGTCCAATTAACGTAGACGAAGGATTCCATTGGGTGTTTTCTGGCAACCACTCGATGGTGAGTCGTATATTTTATGTCGTTTGTGTTATATTATAATAGCAATAAGGTGGCGACCCGCCCGCTTAAAATCTATGTATTGGCATCTTAAAAATGGTCTTATAGCTTAAAAGATCATTCTCTTTTTGTTGATTATGTGGCCGAATAGAAGAGATGTTCTCAAAGCATTAAATAAGCCTCTTGATTTTTCAAAATTGGGTCCTTTAAGGATACTTTTAGTTACTTTTCATTAAATTTGTCAATGGCCTATGGAACTCTGGAATAGGTTAATTCCTTTGGAGTTGCGCAACAAAAGGAATATAGCAAATTTTTATGAATGTTTAGTTGTTTTGGATGGCAGTTTAACCCTGCTAAAATGCTAATTTTTGTTTTTAATTTATGACCGTTTTTTTTTTCCACCCCCTGTTCCGACCCAGGATGGGGAGCTACCTGATGACCGCAGCTATGCGGTAGGATTTAATTGAACCGAGGTATTTAATTTTCCTGGACCTATTGCCGTGCATCATAGACTAAAAAAAGAGTCGGATCATTGATTGATGGACCATTGATCATCCTGCAAACAAAAGGACAGACTTAAATGAGAGAAAGAAACTCTTGGGTGTTATCAGGGTTATTTGTTTTTTTGTTATTGTTGTTTTCCTGTTGTGTTTGTTTATATTCATAGGAAATTATTAATACTATTATTGAATACCTCCCTAAATGTATGTAAAAATATAAGTTTGAATACAATAAGTCAAACTTACTACTTCTCTCTTGGTATTTTATTCACACACAGGCTCCTTAGCCAAACCTTTCTTTTACCATATATGGCCGTAGTCAGGCGCGTAGCTTTAATAAGCGTTACAATCGGAACTAACGGCAGCACTGAGCTTCAGATGTGGAACATTGATTTTAAATCATTTCTTCATTTTATCTGTTTGATGTATTTTGTCATGCAGGACAGTGTTTTTAAGTCCCAAAAACTGTGAATAAATGTTTTTCAACATTTTACAATCACTGTGATCAGTTCCATTGCATAATGCACTTAAATAAATGTTTAACTGAGTAAAAGTATTGTTGAAATTGCACATACTTTTCTTAAACTATGAGGTTATTCATAATATATTTTGTAAAAGGGAAATTCGTTTAATATAAAAATCAACAAGTCCACTTTTATTAGTTCTATTTAATCTTGCAATGAGTTTACTCGTGTGGCCCCCTTGAGATCAGATTAAGCTGAATGCGGCCCCTAAACCAAAATGAGTTTGACACCCCTGCTCTAACTTGTCAACGGTGACTTAAATACAGCTAAACGTCTGACATTATTAAAAGACGATATGAAAATAGCTACTTTACCAATCAGCATGTCATTTTTTTATTTTATTTTTTACATACCATCAATTCTTAGTCCAATAGTAACAGTTCACTGGGAGTTTAGTGGAAAAGTTGGGTTTCAACCTACCTGCTCAGTGAGACTGTGGACCCGGAGTGCTGACTGGATCAGCGCTGGAGCTTTGGACTCTTTTTCTTTTAGCTGGTGGCCATGGAGGAGTTGGAAAGATTTTAATCCACAGTGAAATTTCCTAATCCCAGCCACATGCCACCATGTACACCGGCCTCATACAGCTGCAGAACTCCCGGTGGGCGACTCCCTTCATGGTTTTGACACTGTAAAAGTCTGACCAGGATGAGGAGGGAGGAATAGTCTGGAAAACGGCAGTTTGAATGCCTTCACTGGGGTTTTCTTTGTTGGGGCAGTAGGTGCGTCACTTGAGGCGACCAAAGTTGGCTGGCACCAGCGCTCATGCTGTTTTTGTTTTCAGTTCTGAGAACATTTGAGATTTACAGGAGGCCACACAAAAGATCCCTCCAGTTCCATTTCCTTTGGTTCCCCTCCCCCAGTTTTGAACCTGCAAGGTTGCCTCACATTTACATCAAAATGAAGAGCTGCAGGGACACAGTGTCCTCGCTATCCTGGTTCTGCTGGCTACAGTTTTTATATCTGTGAACCATTTTCTGCTCATAAGGGAAAAATCTGACATCTATCAGATAAGCTTGCAGTGGTGCATCCAAATTAAACCAAAAGGAGATGGTTCCCCTGAACTATACAACAATAAAATTTACATGGATCTATGCAGCACTGGAAAAAGGGATTTTTTTTTTTTTACCAACTCATATGTTAGACCAGTTTGGCTTTAGGATGCATGGTGTGCACAATAACTTACTGTTATTTCTGCATAACTTTGGCTGTATTGATGCAAAGGATGTCAAATTTGTCAAGGTCGGGTATGTTTTGTTTATTTTTCAAACCGATTTTAAGCCAGATAGAGCAATCTGTGTCCATTCGGGAGTTTTCTGTAAATATTTTTTCATTTATTGTAAATTTATGGGATGGGAAAAATCTACTTTTAAACAGGTTTTGAACAACTTTGCACAAAAAGGAAAAATCTATGAGAATCCTTATTGCTGTTGTTGTTTTGACACATCGGTGCTTTGATAGTAATCCCTAAAAAATGTCTCTTTGCACAAGGTATGGAAAAAAATCTACTTCTTGTGTTTAGATTTTCTTAAAGTAAACTCTTACAACATCCATGCTCACGATAGGTGGATGTACAGTTTTGTCAGGTGCTGCATAGAAACAGGAACTGTACAGGAAGATGTACCGGTGTCTTTATGCTTTCTCAGTTTAACAGTTTAGCAGGTTGGTACGATGTTTAGGGTGGGGGTGTCTCCGATCGAGCCTCAGAAGAGTTAACGGCTACTTTACACACGACCTTTGAACATGGTCCAGTTTAATACCTACAAAGCACTTTCCACGTCTGAAACTTTGCTCTTATTCACCCGGGTGAGAGGAGCTGTTTTTCTACCTCAGAGATGTTTGTGTGTTTCTGGTAGCGAGACTAACTCTTTTGCACATGAAATGCATTGTGATACAAGAAGTGCAGCTTGCTTCTTTGTGGCAGGTTACGCAAAAAAAACAAAAAACAATCAAGCCCAATGAGCAGAATCCCAGTGTTTTCAGTGTAGTTATTTCACTTTTCTCAGGATATAAATGAACATTTTGTTTTCATTACTTTTCTGGGTACGGGTGTTTGTTACCTTTCTGCGTCTGACAGCTATTTTTTTATTCTGTTTTATGTAGCTCAAATGAGTCTGTATCTGGTTTCAGAGCGAAATGAGAGGAACAGGTGATGCCCGGTGTAGGTGCGGTCCTTAAAAATACAGCTGGCCTTCTTTTGTAGTTGGTGAGTGTGCATTTCTTTGAAGGGGGGTCATTGGTGTGTGGATAATCTGTTCTGCAGCCCAATACAATAGAAAATACTTTATCCTCCGTGGGGGAAATGATGACGATACTGTGGTATTATAAGCACTGGCATAGACGGGGGCAGTCATGGGGCAAAGCAGAAGTGAAGGAGGCCGAGGACACGTCCCTGAGGTGTGCCTGTTTTTACAGAGGGATCAGTCAGGTCACGAAATTTCTGCTGCCTGTTACAAAACCAAGTCTTTCATTTTGGTTTGAAGTCATTTATTTCCTGTGCTATCTGCATGTATCTTTAAGATAAAAATTTTTTTTACCCTTCGTTTTTATCCAGCATTTAAAGGCGTTTTAATCAGTTGTTCCTCCGAGCCCTCTGAAGGTCTTTGGAAGATTTTCTTTTGACTTTGGCTGTTTTTTCACTAGTTTTTTTAGTCCTGACCATGACAGCATAATCCACAGTATTTAAAAATAACAACAGTAGAGGATTAAAGAAGTGTGAGACTTTAAAAACTATAAGTAAGTTATTTAAATGAATTAAATGCAAAGCCTTGACATAAGACCTGATAGATGCATCATTCTTCTACTGTGGGAGTCACCTTGTTGGAGCTCAAATATTATTTTCTGCCATATAAAGCTGGTTATCCATGTTTTATTCTGCAGATTTCCTTTATGAGGGGCTGCTTTTAACAAAGTTCCTATATATTTAGGTTACAATGACTTCTCTACTATGTAGTTTGCTGTCTGTGAGCACAACACAAACTCATATCATGAGTTTTAGAGTTTTCTGTGCCTCAAGGATCCATGGGTCAAAGTTAATTGGCCAAACAACCAAACTAAGAGCATTCTTCTAAAAATTTTCTGATGCTCGGCTGGAAATGAAAGAAAAAGTCCAAAGAAAGAAAAGGTTGTCAGAAAACCTGGACAACTTATATTGAAGATCTGTTTAATAGACTAGAAGAAACTCTGGCAGCTTGGAAGGGAAATAAAAATACATTTAGAAAGAATGTACTTTGGCAGATGTGAACGTTGTAAATTTGACATTCAAGGTTTTATTACCTAAAAATATTGATTCCTCACATGGGAGCCCAAAATCCTTTATCTGCAAAATATTTGAACCAACATTTAATAAAATCTCTGGAAAGAAACCAAAGCAACTCTTCCCAGAGTATTTTGGACCTCAGGTTGGAAGAAGGTTTTGCTGTCGGTGCAGATTTTTGTAGCTGGATTCTCTCCTCAGAAACAAATAATGGAAAACAGAACAAGTTGTGATCTGATTCACATTTTAAAATAAAGTGTGTAATATTTAAATATCAGTTTTTTTAGGGGGGTTAAAATGGATGAGGAGACATTTTAATCTGGTTTTATATCTTTTTGGTTGTTTAAAAATAAAAAAAATAACATCTCTGGCCCAAAGGAATAAAATGCCAATTTTTCCCCTTATTTCTTAACTGGCACTTAATTCTGCAACCATTATACAGTGTGACGCTAGGTGGCGCTATTCCTTCCGTACATCACAGGGAACACAGAGCAAAGCAGTTGTCATCGCTTCGGGTCGTGAACCACAAATCAATTGGGCTGTTAGAGGGTAAGAAAACAGCTCGATGTTAATGACAAAAATAGTCAAAACAATTGCTGTGTTGAATAAAGTAAAAGATTCATTGAATTAAAATGCATTATATCTATTATATAATTCTTTGATTGTTCTATATCTGACTTACTGTATATAAATAACATAAAACATACATAAAATCAGTCTACACTCTACAAAAAAATGGAAGAAGATATAAAGATCCATCCAATCCATTATTCCTCCAATTAGTTATTAAAGTTTGGGGATTTAGTTGATTACAGTGTTTTGAAACTGGTGTACAAAGCTCATATAATATGTTTACTAAATAATATCCAAAAGACATTTGAAAAAGCATGATAATTACAATTTAACAGGATGTGAAATGTTTATAAAAGGTTCAGAACTAAAGCAGTGAAGTGATGTGTTTCTGCGTACAAAGTCAGTTTGTGGAGCAATCTGGAGAAGGAAATTAAAAAAGCTAAATCAATTACTGTGTAAAGAAAACATGCAAAAGACACAATGTTAGGAAAATATAACGAACTGGGTTAATTTGTTTTGGTTCTTGGTGCTTGACGTTAACGTTTAGAAATTAAATGAAGGGTGAAACTTAAAAAATGTTCATGAATCTGTTGGTCGGCCTGCAGCTGATTTTGTTTCAGCGTTTATCAGTTAAATATTTAAAGCTATTTTTGGTGTAACTATCTGTCCTAGAAGGCAGATAATGTAAGATTTTCTTCTGCTCTGCTCCCTTTCAATCAGATATTTTAAGTTGAATTGTGTTTGTTCTGTTTTGTGAAGAATGAAATGCAACATTTTCTTTTAGTTAAATGAAATTTAATTAATCAAATCTCAATTTATTAAAGCGCCATTTGGAATAAAAAAAGTCATTGATTGCAGATTGTTACGCAGTGATGGCCCTGCTGTGTCACCACACAACACATCGGTTTGCTGTGAGGTTGATTAACAGGCAGAAACAAGTGAAAAAGAAGAGAAAGCAGCTTAAACACAGAAAGTACGACCATAAATGTGTCTTTTAGTTAATGGTTTAAATCTCAAACTTATTCAATTGACCCTCTGGTGTCTGCCATGTATAAAAATCATTCGCTCTTTACACCAAAATTGCTTACTGTTAGAGATGAGCCATATTCACCATGAAGATGCTAAAACTGAGCTGCTTAAATAACTCACTAGATTATTATTATTATTATTATTAATTATTATTATTATTATTACTCACAGAACTGTCCACTTTATTAACCTAATGGAGGTTGAGCACTTGTTTATTAAGTATTTTTTGTGTCTTTAGTACATTCCTCTTTGAGGGCAAATCAGGGTGTACAGAAGAAACAGCGCCCCCTACAGTCACAATTCATGCTTGTCGCAGAATATGAAAAAAATTAAAATGTATATTAATGTTTATAAGATGTTATTAATCATATTTTAAAAATGAAAATGAAATGAGAACAAATCGAAATTTCGACTTTCATATTTTGTAATTGTAATATTTGAATGTAAATAATAATTTAAAAATATATATATTTTTATTTTTTACTGCTGAAAATTCCATATTCTTATATATTTTTAAACATATGAGAATATCCTGCGACTCAGACTCAAGGGCTTGTGAATTTAACCTTTACCGGAAAGCATTAATATAAAACAAAAAACAAGCGATCAATTGATTTTAATTTTAAAATGCAAAAATATTACATTGAAAAACAAACATTTGAGTAGAAATTAAAAGTTTGAGAAATGAAAATTTTGCCCATTTTAATGACTGCGGTCATGACTCCAAGAGGCACCATTACTCTGTAGATGTTATTTTCCCCCAACAAGGCAAATATCAATGAACAAGAAGATATAAAATAAACACATGTTCGAAGTTTAATTAGTTTGGATGAGGACAAGCATTTTATAAAATCATGTTGTGATGTCAGAAGCACCTTAACCGTCCACATGCAGAGGCGTCCTGGGGTGAAGCTTCTGGTTGCAGAAGGTTTTCTCTTGCTGGTATCTAAGACCCGTAACCCTCTGCAGGAGATTCGCAGGGTGCAAATACTTTAATGTGGACCAGGATTTAAACAACAACGCGGTCAAAGACGCTGTTTTGATTGCTCCGCAGCCTGTCTGTGTGAATGACTAAATAGCTCCATCTGGTGTACCGCCTCTGAAAAGCACCAAAGGTCAAAGTGCAACACCTCATTTATAACATAAACCCTTAGGTCCATTCTCTGTACCCGCTCATCCTTGGATGTGTTGTAGGAGAGGCGGGGTCCATCTTGGACAGGTCGCCCGTCCCTCACAGGGACACAGAGACACAGAATCACACCTAAGGACAACTTAGAGTAACCAATTCTCCCTTAATGAACTTAATGAAAGAAGCATCCATCTACAAGACAAGTTGTGCAAGCTTTTATTTTTAAAAACACACATTTTACAAACTTGCTCTGACTTTAGAGTGGTGTAAAAGGTAACCGCTGTGAAATAATCATTGGTCATCGCAGCCAAACTCTGCGCTGTCAACCCAGCCGGAGCGTTCTCTGACAGTGAACACGGGAGTCTGCATCGTTGAAATTCACATAAAGTTTGTTACAGTAATACATTTTTAAAAGATTAAGTGTGACTCCACATAAAGTAGAAATTGTGACAGAATCCCGGCTTTAATTGTAACTCTTCTCCTCTCTCCTGCATAAACTCTGCAGTCTGTATCGGTAACTATCATCTGTGTCACATTTCCAGAACATCTGGAGTAACTTTCTAAATCTCTTAAACCTTAACCGTTATAAAACCCTCTCATATTAGTGTTGTATTGGCCTGATTTCACTCTTTTATGTCACATTTGGGACTCTGCTGTTGAACCCCTGCAGGAGGAGAATCCTCCCAGATTCAGCAAACAAAACAGCCCAGTTTAGTGCCTCAAAGAGGAAACACAACAGACAGCCAGGGTAAAACGCTCTTTGCAGGTCATTTCGCTGAAAGATTACTTTTTCCCCCTTCATTGTTTCATACTAAACATGTAATTTTTCTGTCTATTTTGAATCCGTGGTGTCATTTTGATCAAGACTGAATGGAAGAAGAGCTGCTGCATGTCTGCTGGGAGTCCCTGGTTAAAGAAAACCAAATTAAGACAGAATATAACGCTTCCCTCGGTGCATACGGGCCGAAATTTTCAAAGTAAGCTGCAGAATAGTTTATTTGCTACTGATTGGCATTGTCGCAGGAACAATAACCGTTGTATAAAACTGCACTTCAAAGTCACAACAGCTTCAGCCAGAAAAAAAGTTGCGTTTTGACACAAGTTTTCTAAAATGACAACAATAGTTGCTGTGTTTTTGCACAAGATGGTGACGTTTCACACTGAAGCTCTGACTTTCATTAATCAGAGCTACAACTGGGACTTTTGCACATGCCTGAAATATTTTTTGATGCGTCACCCGTGATCCATCCACTCTGGAAAAAATAAAGAAAGTGGAAACAGAAGTGGACCTTGGAATTTTATTTTGAGGATCTGATAATTCCTGATTTCGACAACCATGTTCCCAGCTTTAGGACTACATTTCTGACGCGACAGTATCCTTTTTAAGGCATACTGAATTAAAAAAATAAGACTTGACAAGATTTGGCACTTGTAGCAGAGTCACTGATCCGAGCCCCGTTACACGATGTTCTGCTCCAACATGGGCTCCTGTGCGAAGATCCGGCTGAAACTCATTCCTTTCAGGTTCAACGTTTTAAACTCTCCGTCCAGGATGAGCTCGGCCACGGCGCGGCCCACCGCCGGCGAGTGCTGCAGGCCGTGGCCGCTGAAGCCGGTGGCGAAGTACATGTTGCTGATCAGAGGATGTATTCCGATGATGCCGTTCTGGTCGAACGTGTTGTAGTCGTAGAAACCCGCCCAGGCGCTGGTCACCTGACGGCAAAAGTGCAAGTCAGACCACGAAACACTGATTTATGTTCCGTTTTTAATGTTTCTTTTATGTCCATCCATGACTTAAAATTAATAATAAAGTTAAAAATTGCGTCAACTTGTCCTAATTCATCAGGGGAAACAGCAGCATAGACCTGCATGTCATCAGCATAGCCGTGTATCCTGATCACACCATGCATTAATTCTGTGTGCAGATTAAGACTTGATATTCAGCCTTTAGGAACTTCACAGTTTAAGTTAAAAAATTTCCACCGTTTAAGAAGAATGTTCTATTAAATGGATAAAGATCGCTGCATGTTAAAGTAATTAAAGGTAATCAGATCCTGAGAGAGGAATTGTGACATTTCCAAGTTTTACCTTAAGCTTCTCAAAAGCTGGAACTCTATGGGCCAATTTGGGCCAAACCTTGTCCTCAAAAAACTGATGGTCCACCTCAAGGTTACTGGTGTCTGGCTCCTCGGCCTGAGAAGACACACAGGAGGATAATAAATGAGATAATCTCTCGGTTACAGTGTAGACAAACAGACACCTGTCGGAGATGATACCAACCTCCTCGGGCGATACTCCAGAGATGTAGTTCCCTCCTAAGCCCTCTCTCCGGAAATACACACCGGAATAGTCAATTAAGAAAGGACAATCCAGACCGGGACCATCAGGACAGTGAACCACATACACATATCTGCAAAACAGCAAAATACTCTCTTCACACTCCAAAATATAATCAAACACTGTTTTAGATAAAAGAACAAAACTCTGAAAAAGAAGCCGACAGATGGTAGAAGCACAATAAACCTCCTGATGTGAAAAAAACAGCCAAACTCAAAGCGTTCTCCATTTAAAGTAAAACCGAGCAGCTCAGGTCAGAGACCGACCTCTTCCGAGGCTCTACAGGGATGGGCAATCCATCGAGGGAGTCTTTGGGGCCGCGGCCGATTCCCAACATCTCTGCCAGTTTGCCAGAATAGGCTCCGGCTGCGTTCACCACAATGGCACACTCCACCGGCTGGTACTCCATGCTGTTCGGCATCTGCACCTGTGAGACACGGACCCATAAATGCACAAAGCCAATCTGCTCTAGAGGAGACATAAGAGGGGCAGGTTGTTTGTGTCAATCGATCAATTAATCTTTATTTTTATTCCACACACAAGAGTGACCAAAGTGCTTCGCCTGTTAAATCTACTGGTGGTTCCTAGAGTCTCTAAAAGTAGAATGGGAGGCAGATCCTTTAGCTATCAGGCTCCTGCTCTGAGCTATCTCTGTAGTTATGCTGCTATAGGCTTAGGCTGCTGGAGGACATCAGGGTCTATTTCTCTCACTCTGCTGAGTTCTCCTACTGCTCTCCAATCTGCATTGTTTGTTGTTATTTCAACTTTTAACTTTTTGATCTCTCTCTTCTCTTTCTTCATAGAAGGTACACCTGGTCTGGAGTTCTGTTAGCTGTGACATCATCAGGGGAGGCAGATCATCCACTATTACCATCTAACATAGAAAGTACTCCTGGATCAATGTGAGCTTCTGTGCTTTCTGTGTCTCTGCTCTGTCTTCTCTAAGCCCCAGTGGGTCGAGGCAGATGAGCGTTCACACTGAGCCTGGTTCTGGTTCTGCTGGAGGTTCTCCTCCCTGTTAAAGGGGAGTTTTCCTCTCCACTGTCGCTTCATGCATGCTCAGTATGAGGGATTGCTGCAAAGCCATCAACAATGCAGACGACTGTCCACTGTGGCTCTACGCTCTTTCAGGAGGAGTGAATGCTGCTTGGAGAGACTTGATGCAACCTGCTGGGTTTCCTTAGAGAGGAAACTTTCTGACCAACCTGGAGGATCTGATGGAGTCTGACTTTGGAAAGAGCCTCGAGATGACGTGTTGTGAATTGGCATTAAATAAATCAAAATTAATTGAAAAAATGAATTAAATCAAATAATAAAATGGTAAATCAACAACTAATAAAACACAATGTCTCTGTCAGGATAAACAATGCAATACAAGCAAAAAGGAAAAAATAAACGATAATACCATAAAAAACAACACTGGGTCAATGCTGAAGCTCCCCAGAATAAAAAGCCAATTAAAACCGACCATTCTGGTGGACCTTGTAGATAGTGGGAGCTGCAGCTGAAAAAGCTCGATCTGTTAGTCACCAGTAGAGTCCTCAGAAGGACTAAATGCTTTTGAGTCTCAGATCTCAGCGTCCTACGAGGACTTTGTTTGAGTTCAACGAGGTAAGACGGTGCCGGACCATTTAAAAGGTTTAAAAACAAAAAGTAAAGCATTAATAGTAATTCTTAACGACACAGGCAATCATTGTAGAGAGGATAAAACAGTGTTGATGTGCTCATGTTGCCCAGCTAGCAAACACGCAGCAGCATTTTGGACAAGCTGACGAGAACGGAGACGGGTTTGGCTCATCCCACTACAGAGGGAGTTGCAGTAGTCCAGTCTAGAGGTAATGCAAGCATGAATGACAGTTTCAAGATCATTCAGGGGAAGATAGAGCCTAATTTTGTTAATCGACCTCCAACAATAAAAGCTAGACTGAACTACAAAACGTAGATTCTGGGCCTTTCTGCTCCTTCAGACTCTGAGATCTTCATTTCCAAATGAAATGCAAACTTTACTTTCATGTGAACAAAGGACTTTGGACCACAGAGCAACAGCTGAGGTTTTGTTTCCTCAGGTCAGGAAAGACCATCTAGACACAGTTTCTGTCTTTGCTTTACAAATCTCTTAATGCTGCAGTTATCCGTGTTGCTTGGGGACTTTTTTTCTTCCACCTAACTTTCCTTGAAACTTTCTGTGTCTTACCATCCTTGTGGAGGTTGTTAATAACTACATGCAGGAGGAGAACTAGCATACCATCATTTTACTTTGTCGTACATGATATTTTAATTTTCCGAGAAATTTTTCATTAGAGGTAAACAGGTATTAATAAACATTTACAAAAATAAATACTTGAAAACCTGCAGGGAGTTTATATAATAGGAGATTCATTTTTTTTCATAGAATTATTAAATAAATTTAGTTTTCAATGGTATTCTAATTACAGATTTACCTAAAACACAACTCCAGATTATCTCTATATACTCTCTATACATCACAACATCATCTGCAAACATTAGACTCCATGAGGGCTCCTGCCAGTAACCTCACCAGTAACCAGACCATCACCACTGATGACAAAAAAATAAAATAATAATTACATAGCAGCTCCATCTGCTACCTACCAATACCTCTCAGTCAGGTCTGAATTTTCCACTTACTTTGACAGATTTTATTCTCCTCATTTCCAGTTGTTCCTCATCTGCTGTCACCCTTATATGTGTCGTATACTTAAAATCTGTGGATGAGAACCATATTAATGGCTTTACAGACAATTACAAATCGATGAGTTATGATAAAAGATCACAAAAGGGGGTCTTTCTGATATTCCTTTAACATAAAAAACAAAAGCACTTTTATTTAGCCAATTTATAAAACATTTAAAAATAAATTATAGTGAGGGGAATCAGTATAGTTTCATTTTAACCTGTTCCCAGGACATGCGGAAGTGCAACAGGCCCACAGCCTCGTTTCTCACACTTCTTTTTGTTTTAAAACGCATTAATTTTTACTCTTGCTGTGGAAATGAGCAAGTCAATGCGAGTAGCTCTGTACCTTCATCCATTCCTTGATGAATCAACATTCATGATCAACGTTGATCTGCCTCACTTAAATGGCATGTTGTCTGGTCTTTCTCATTTTGAAGAGAAAACAGGCCTCTGTGTCACGCCATTTTTTTATTGTAAGGTAAACAAGACAAACAAGGCCAGTAAGAATAGGTAAACTGACACAAAGACAAACAAAATGTGTAGTCCATTATATGGTTGATAGGGTAAATAAAATAATCTGATAGTTATGAATAAACTATTAAAAATGTAAAGGGTAAAAATAATATTGAAACTAAAATAAATAAAACAAATGTCCTCAAATGTAGAAACAATAATATTAAGAAAAACTATTGTAATAGCGTCATTACACAGTAGGAGTGTTCAATAACAATATATATCGATCGATAGACGTATACAGATCATAGAAAAAAAAGGGTCAATAAAAAGTTTAACAAAATAACAGTTTTCCTTCCTTTTGCCATGTAGGTTAATATTATATTGTTACATCCTCCCAACCAATCACAACGCAGACCCAGGAACCAAGCTCCACCCCTTCAAAGAGTTCAGAGAGCACGTGTTCTTTTTTCTTTTTAAAAACTTGCAGTTTTGTTAAAACGTTGGTTGAATAAAGGGTTGAGTTTGAATTCAGTGTTTGTGTCTTTATCTAAAAATAGGTCATTAAGCAACAGCATAAAATGGCCAGGGCTGCACTTAAAATACATGTTTTGAATTTGTTGATAGTTATATTGTTATATTTTGTCAATATGTTTTTTTTCTATATCGTCCAGCCCTATTACACATTATAAGTTGAAAAAATAAACAACAAAGAAATCTGCCAAGAGCAAACCGATCGTGCAGCGCAGACACCCCAGGGTACCGAGCCGAAAGGTGAAGCTCTCGATTTACCGTTCTGTCTGCGTTCCGACCCTCACCTGTGGTCATGAGGCGCGGGTCGTGACTGAAAGAACGAGATCTCGGATACAAACTACCGGATACAAACTACCGAAATGAGCTTCCTCCTCAGGGGGAACCCTGAGACACAGGGGGAGGAGCTCAGCCGTCCAGGAGGGGGGCTCCGAGTAGAGCCCTTGCTCCTCCACTTCGAGAGGCGTCAGCTGAGGTGGCTCTGGTGTTTGTTCTGAATGCTCCCTGGACATCTGCCGTGGGAGGTGCTCCAGGCAGGTTCCACCGGTGGGAGGCCCAGGAGACGCTGGAGACACTTTGTCTCTCAGCTGGCCTCAGGGTTCCTTCAGCTTAAACGGTGACCAACATCTGAAGGTGTTTGTGACCCACCTGTGACTTCCCCGAAGCACTGAATGGCCCCCAGAGAGATGGCCTTCCTCCTGAAGGCGTTCAGGAGAGTCCAAGGATCGAACCAGCCCTCGTTCTCCAGCCCTGCGTAGCACGAAACACCTACATGTCAGAAGGAAGTAAAACTAGCCGCAGAATGAAGAGATATTCACAAGATGTTAAAATTTTTTTAAGGTGTAGCTTGTTTCCAGTTAGCAACCTAAAGACCGGTAATTTCACTAAGCCAATAAATAAAACACTCTCAAAAACATTTTATGCTCAGTAGGGCTGGACGATAATTTAATAACAATACATATCGATCGACAGACGTAGATAATAGAAAAAAAATGTTCAATAAAAAGTTCAATAGAATAACAGTTTTCCTTCCTTTTACATTCTAGCCTATCATGTAGGTTAATATTACATCATCACATCCTCCCAAACAATCACAACGCAGACCCAGGAAGCTCCGCCCCCTTCAAAGAGTTCAAAGAGCACATGTTCTTTTTTCTTTTTAATAAAACTTGCAGTTTTGGTAAAAAGTTGGTTGAATAAAGGGTTTGTGTGTCTGTATCTAAAAGTAGGTCGTTAAGCTACAGCATAAAATGTCCAGGGCTGCACTTAAATATATGTTTTGAATTTGTTGATAATTATAGATATCGATCAATATGATTTCTTTTTTATCGATGTGTTTTTTTTCTATATCGTCCAGCCCTAATGCTCTGTGGTATTTTAAAAAGATGCCCTAACTATTATTTAAATAATAATTAGCACATTTCCACATACATCTATAATGATTTTACGTGATCTCAATGCAGCTGTTTACACCAACTAGATTGGTTTTCTTCTTACTTATCTGGGTGGACTTTTTCTTTTATGGCAAACAAGTTCACATCTAAGATCGCCGCTGCAACCTGCGGCGTTCCACAGGGGTGGGTTCTAGGCCCATCATCATTTTCCTTTTTGACATACTTCCTTTAGCTGGCATGGTGGGCCCCTGGTACCCAAACTCATCCACCTTCAGTGGCTACTTCTTCTCCCTCTCTACTCTCACTACAGATCACAATATCATCTGCAAACGTCATAATCCACAGGGACTCCCGCCAGTCCTCAACAGTCAACCTTTCCATTACTTCGGACACGAAAGGGGTCAGAGCTAATCCCTGATAGAGTAACCGTGAGCTGGTTCCATGAATCACGTTGCCAAGCTTTGTTTTGGATTATTGTTTGTTCGCCTCCCCTGCAGCACATTTAATTTAGCTTTAGGTGATGACGTTTAGTTTGTTTCATCAGCTTCCAGCCTGTGAGCCACAAACACACAGCCCCGTGACAAAATGAGGTTAATAAAACCTTATTACATAAACATTGTGTCATAAATAAAATCAGGCTCTGACGCTGCTTAATCGTTTATGGGGCAGATTAGAGCAGAGCGTAAATTTGCTAAATTACATGCAGTAAATCAGCGTCGGCTCATGCTGTGCTTGTTCTCACCATATGAAGCGAGCGCTACCCCCTCTGTGTTTATCCATGGAAAGTTCTCCTTCACTCGTTGTGGAGATAGGAGGGAGACTTTGGCTCCAGCCAACCTGGAATCACATGACGACATAATTAGCCCGGCAAAACGTTTCATATTCAGAGCACATCATCAGGCGCTCGGATATCCTCTGAGCAGGAGGTGACCGTCACCTTTGTGTGTTGTAGTTCTGCTCCATGATGTGAGCCACCTCCTCGCTGGCTAAGAAGAGGTATCCCGAATGGTTGAACTGCAGATCCACGGGGTCTTCATTCATGACGCCCAGATGCTCCTGTTGGGACACGGAGGAGGGATTCGCTCATTTTAACCCAGGCGTGTTCCCACAGGGACAACATAGAGCAACAAGCCGCTACATTCAATGGTAGCTTCCAACTGTTTACGCGCTCATTTTTGACATTCTCCTCTTTATGCGTGGAGAAACACAAAACAAGCTGATATTAGCTTGTTAATTAGTTGGGCTAACTGCGCAGGTACACAGCTGCTTTACAAACCGCAGTTTTTAACCAGCAACCCGACTAAGAGTGGTGTTACGACTTTAGTTTGCACACCATGACTGCCCTTGTTTGTTACTCCCAAAAATAGCTGCATCCATCCACTGCATAAACCTGCTTGGTTGCTCCCTGGTACTTAAACTTATCCACCTTCAGTACTTCTACAGCACTTTTTAAAAACCCAAGTATATATTGATATATGTATATAAACCAACTGGTTCACCCTACAAAGGACTTCATAGGATGTTTACAACTTCACATTCAACAAGCGGAGGATTAGCCTAACCGGAAACAATAAGAACCATTTAAATACTCGTTGTGCACGTTGACCTACGTTGATGTTCCTCATGAAGTCCGCAGAGGCCAGGGACAGGTGGATGTTCTCCAGTAAGGAGAACTGCTGGCGGATCCCGCCAGCGGACAGCACCGTCGAGGCCCGGGAATACTGCACACAGTCAGGTGAGGCTGGAGTTACGACGCAGCAGAGGACAGTCAGTTTATAAGCTTTACTGCGCGAAGCGGCATAATTTAATTCCATTCTATTTTATTTATATACTGCCAATTCACATCACATCATCTCGAGGCTCTTTCTAAAGTCAGACTCCATCAGATCCTCCAGGTTGGTCAGAAAGTTTCCTCTCTAAGGAAACCCAGCAGGTTGCATCAAGTCTCTCCAAGCAGCATTCACTCCTCCTGAAAGAGCGTAGAGCCACAGTGGACAGTCGTCTGCATTGTTGATGGCTTTGCAGCAATCCCTCATACTGAGCATGCATGAAGCGACAGTGGAGAGGAAAACTCCCCTTTAACAGGGAGGAGAACCTCCAGCAGAACCAGAACCAGGCTCAGTGTGAACGCTCATCTGCCTCGACCCACTGGGGCTTAGAGAAGACAGAGCAGAGACACAGAAATAGAGACAAAAAAGCACAATAACTGGTGTTTGCTGTCAATTGTCTGAGAAAATTGTCCTTCGCTTAAGAAAACCAAAATCTTCAAAAACCCTAACTCTAAGCCCTGGCTTTAGCAGACTTTGAGGTGTTCCCTGTCGTTTTAATTAATGACTCAAATTCAGCATAACCTTCCATTAAAAGCTCTTGTTCTGCTTGGGAGAAAAACTGTGGGCGTTCTTTGGCCATGCTGAACAGCCAATAGCAGCGTTGCTGATCAATGTTTCTACTATCGATACATTTCCCCTTTTAAACAAACGCATGAACGCGCAGTTATCTCAGATAACTCAATCAAGCGATACTAATCCTAAACAACAGGTGTGTTCGAAGAACCCAATTATCCGGATCATGATTAGCCGGATGAAATCATCTTGGATGTGTCATTTGATCTCGGATGTTTTAAGCAACGTACGAAGAACGGACCCCTGGAGTGAATGCTGCTTGTCAGCTTTGCAAAGAGCCTTGAGGTGACATGTATCATGAATTGGCGCTATATAAATAAAATTGAATTGAATTGGAAAAAAGTCTTGCAGAAAAAACAGTAATACCAGAACAAAACATTAAGAAAACAACAACTTTGGGACCAACTTCAATTCAAAGCAGTTAAGATGCTTCATTCCACCACAAGTGACAAAACCAATGGACTGAGTTTCCGGTCCAATTTATATTTGAAAAAATAACTATAATTTCTCTAAATTGATTTGGCAAATGTCCAATCTCTTTCATTTCAAAGACCTCTTGAATCACTGAACCATTCATGGCACCTCTTCGGTCTTGTCACAGAGGTGATCCAAGCAGAGCATCCTGGTGTTTTGTTCAGCGGTACTGGCAGGGGGAGCAGGTGTTACCACTGGACCACTCACCGATGGGTCCCTCTCCACAACAAGGACCCGCATCCCTCTGGGGAGCCTCTCCTTCTGCTTCAGCCAGTAGGCAATGGACCAGCCCACCACCCCGCCTCCAACGATCACGATGTCCGCCGTCTCAGGAGGGAGGTTGGGGTTGATCTCGAAGGGCGTCCAGCTGCTACCCGGCAGAGCGTCCGCCGCCTTCTTCCTCATCGCTGCCAGCTGGTCTTCCAGATCTAAACAAAAACAATTTCACAGCAACCATTTAAATGATCTAATCCCATTGAATGAATTTAAAGCCATGTTAAAATGTCATGTAATTGAAAAATGGAACTGCCCTATGTGACCTGTCTTTTCCTCTATGTGAGATTTTATCTATGTTGTACTTCTGTTTGTATTTTAACTGGTGTGCCGTCTTGGCCAGGTCTCCCTCGAAAAAGAGATCTCAATCTCAAGGGACTTCCTGGTTAAATAAAGGTTAAATAAAAAAAACCTGCAGAACCCAAACCCCACGTTTCCATTAATTTGATCCCAAAGTGTCTTCAGTTAAACCAAACCACTTTAACTGAAGCTTTTCAGAGGCTCAGTCGGTGATCTGGACACATCAGCTGAATGATGGAGCGTCTTTCAGGTCTTGTTTCTGGTCTTTGATGATTTTTATTTCTTATTTCTACTTGTGTAAAAAAATATTTAGCAATTCAAACTTTGTCTTTTGTCACCCTGTCTAGTTTTGACCGTTTTAATCAATGTAAAATCATACAGGCAATTTTCACATGGTGCTTAAAAATGTCAGGTTTTCAGCTAAAAAGCTTTTTAAGAATCATCTCGTTGATGCAAAAGTACAATTATACGCCAGGAGGTGTTTTATTCTTTACAAATTTACAGAAAGCAATTAGATCAATACTATTTAATGATTTTTTTGCAATTCATTTTGATAAAATGATTATAACATTTCTTCTTATTGTTACTATTATCAGAACTATGGTGTTGATCGTTGGTAAAATCTAAAATTATTGCACCCATAAAAATTATTAAATAAAAATATTCTTTAAATTATTGTTGTTATTGTGACAATGACAGTAAACATAACCGTCATCATCCTCTTAATTAATGTCATATTTAGAAAAATCCAAACTTTACTATTATTATTATTACTACCACTTCAAGGGTAACTACAGTAATAATGTTATAATAATAACCATCAGAAATGTGACATATTTTATAAACTCTGATGTAATCAGAACAATAAATACTATTTATTTGTTATAAATTAATCTTTAAATATTTCATAATTATTATAAAAGCATCATTTTTTAAAATATTTTTACAGATTCATCCAAGTAACTGGAGCAGATTTCTATTGAAATATTATTTCAATGCTAAGTTCTGGTATAATTTTACATGACTTCCTCACTATTCAGCAGGTATGGCCGGTTCTCCAAAGGGTGAAAACATTCTTTGAACTTTGAACTACCTTTCTTCAATTCGGCATGTTATTAGACTTGGTAAAAACCAAATTCAAAACAAAAATTAATAACATTGCATCTAACTATACAGGATCCTTGTAAAATAATCCTGAATATAATTAACACGTTTATTAAATTCACGCCGAATAATTGCCCTGGTTTAAGTCGTTCAGAAAATGATTGTACTTTAGCTATAAACGCAAGAATGATGTTTATATACTGGTTTTATTTTTAATGTACATATATTTTACATGAGAACTGGCTCGCTCCTGTTTAAGCACCCCTTCGGATCCGGAAGCCTGGTTCCCACCTTTGAAGAAGTCGTTCCGTAAGGCTCCACCTGTGCTCAGACTCTGGCAGAGAGTCAGCCCTCCACACCGGCCTGGCTGCCGCCGTGTCGCCGCTGTGGAGCTGAGACACCCACGGAGGAGAGATCCACGGAGGGTCCGCACGCTTCCGTGCAGCCGCCTCCACGCACACATCCCTGCTGGGAGCGCAGTGCGTCAGTCAGCGGCTCCGGTGGACGGCTGCTGGGTCCCGGGACCAGACCGAGAAGTGGAGACAAACAAACAAACCAAAAAAAAGTCACATTTCATCTAAATTAACAGAAAGTCAGCGAAGTCTGTAATCTGACAGCGAGGTCACCAGAAAGCTGCGCGAAGTTAAATACACATCCGGTTTCATGTGTTTGCCCTTTAAAATAAAAGCATGCGCACGCGTTGTGCGCATATTGGATTGAGGATTCCGATTGTGATTTTGTTTTGTTTTTTTGTAAATCAAATTAGCGGTGGGATGATTTTTATTGATAATTTGCTTTTTGGCATCAAATGTGTGGAACATCATCAACTGTTAACGCTACTAAACAAGCTTACAATTTATTATACAGAAAACTAAGCAACGTCTGAATGTTAATTATATTATAGTTATTAATGTTTATGAAAACAATCTCTGATATTTCTTTCATGTCTGATGAGCCTTTTTTCACTGTTTCCTGCTGGAAATAAAACTGTCCAAAAATGTTGGGATTTTACATTTATGCAACCTATGCAAATATGACTTAAAATATAAATACAGACATTTAGCAAGATGCATAATTTATTGGTTAGTAGTTTGTCTTTCTTCAGATGGGAAAAGGTAACAGGGGGTGGGTTTTATTCTGAAAATCTAACAGGAAACGCTGTTATGTAAATGTGGCTTGACTTGACTAAAATGAGAGGCGGTGGCTTTCACGTGACCCGAATAAACCAATGGTGAAGAGGAACAACCTACTGGTCTGTTTAACTTTCTTTTCTAGTAATTACATTCATTTAAAAATAACTTTGAAGTTATTAATATTTAACTGTGGTTGACAACAAATCTAATATTTAACATGCATATTTGTTATAAACAGATAAGGTTACAGCTGCCTGCAACATATGAAAGTTTTAAAGAACTGAGCTTTTTGTTCTTTAAAAAGTTCTGGTTATAAAAAGATTAAAAAAAAAGAACGGAAAAAAATACATCTAGTGTCTATACCCATGCAGGTTGGAGGGGCTGGTGCGTATCTCCGGTGGTCATTGGGTAAGAGGCAAGGCACCCTGGAGAGGTTGCATCACAGAGAAAAACATGATGAACAACACAGACACGCGCATCTGAGGATATTTTCGAGATACAAATTAACCAATTAACAGTCAAGTTTGTGGATTCTGGGAGCAAGCCGGAGTACCCAGAGAGAACCCAGGCATGCACATGGAGAACATAAAAACTTTATGAAGAAAGAGCCCAGGACCTTAAAGGTAGCACTGTGCAGCACATAGGAAGAAATAAAGAAGCCATTATTATTATTATTATTATTATTATTATTATTATTATTATTATTATTATTATTATTATTATTATTATTATCCATCCACCCATCAATTTTCCAATTCCTATTGGGGTCGTGAGGGCTGCTGGTGTCTATCTCCAGCTGTCAATGGGCGAGAGGCGGGGTACACCTTGGACAGGTCGCCAGGTTATTATTATTATTATTGTTGTTGTTTTTTTATTAAACTCCCAAAATATTAGAGGCAGGATGCAAATGTTATATATATATATGTGGCCTATGTGACAAAAGATTTGGACACCCCCAGTTTAAGAAGGGTTGTACACTCACCGGTCACATCATTAGGTACACCTAGACCTGTTTAATCACACATTTAGCAGTTCAGTTCAATTAAGTTGAATTATATATATATAATCAAACTTTTTTTAATTATTTAAAAAAAAATTGTGTGATTAAACCTCTCCCAGAGGTCGATTTTATCCTGTAGATGCCTTTCTTCAAGATCTAAACATCCACAGAAACCGTACTTTATTTTGAAAGATTTTTTTAACGGAAGCAGTGTTTTATAATGCCGCGACATCCGGCTTTTATTCTCGTAGCCTCCACCGGAAGTGTGTCACGTCACAGGCACAGCACGTCTGGCTTGACGGACGCCAGTGCGTGTTTTCTGTTCCCCGGGGCCACAGTGTTTTCAACGGGACCCAACTCCACTACTCGCTGGACCCGCTATTGGCCGCTCGACCCGGGCTGAAACTCCATCCGTCCGACTCCATCTTGCTCCAAAACCCCGTTCGCACGAACTTTTCTGGGTGAACTTTTGGACTTTTCGCGTCAGTTTTATGTCCAGAAACGAGGATGCAACCCCCACCGAGAAAGGTGAGATTTTCCCCCCCTTTTTTCCGCCGTTGTAGCCTCCTAAGCTAGCGTTACTTCGACGAAGTGGTGCATATTTAACGCTTTGTTGCTGCTCGCCTGCTTCACACGATCAGATTCCACTTCCACGCATGAAAAAAACAAAAAAAAAAACACCCCAACTGTCCGCTTCCACACAGAAATTACTGCTGTTGGTAGTTTAGGTCGCTGGAAAACTTATTAAAACTCCTTTTTAGAGCTCAGCGTGCTCAGGATCGCTCTGAAACTGAAAAACGGTTCTGCTAAAGACCCACAACTTTCCCCCCCAGCATTTAAATCTGAATTTAAATCACATTTAGAAACTATTTCTCAGTTGTAGCATAGCTGAGATGCTCTGTTAACGCATCAAACGGCTCTAATCGCCATAATTAACTATAACTGTCCGGATTATTTATATCCTTGTAGGACAGGTCATCGCATCACCTCTATAAACATTATGGGACAGTTATTTTTATTTTTTTTATTTTATTTCCATTCCAGAGGTAAGTGGATGTATGAGCTATTTAAAGCCCAAATCGACCACATTTAAGCATTTCAGGACATGTTTTCATCAAGATAAGCCTCCAAAACACAAATCCCTGCAGAAATCAGTCTCTGTGCAAAACTATGTGGACACAGGATCATATTTCAATAACAGCAGCGACCATTTCTGTCCCCGTCCTCTGGGGAAAGATGTTGCTCTTCCCTGCATGCTCATAAATCTACTTATTTATACATACACAAAAAAATTATTTATATATATATATATATATATATATATATATATATATATATATATATATCACGTCACAGCACGAGATATATATATATATATATATATATATATATATATATATATATCACGTCACAGCACGATATATATATCTATATTTGTCTGTCTAAGGATGGGTAAAAAGTGTTCATAGATACTCAAATGTTCATATAGCCATAAATTATAAGAAGTGTATCCTCATATTTAGCTTTTAGCTGTAATAATAATCAATGAGCAGCTTTGCAGGGAAAAATAATACCAGTTTCCCAATTGTTGAGTTTTACTCACCAAGCTTTTCTTTGCAGATACTGTTTTTTTCTAGTTTTCTTTCAGGTCCGATTGTGAATTCGACAGATTTGTTTTTAAAGTATAGAAAAATAAATCAGATTTTTCTGCATTTGAGCCTCTGATAAGAGGCATTTAAGGAAAACTTAAGTCGATCGATATGTGGAGTACTATATTTTGAATGCTTTCAGCCATACGTGCAAATGTCTACCCGAAATACCTTTTATGTTTTTTTCCATCGTGTAGCTGCTGCAAATATTTGTTTGTGAATATTTAACTTCAGTGCAGCGTTCGCAGCAGCTGTTGATAACATTTCCCCTTATGACACCCGATCTATTCCCGCTGCAGCAGTCGTGTCACTTCCAGTCAGAGAGATTCACCCTTTCCTGATCAGCGCTGCCGGTTATTAACGATAAGATTGTTTTATAGTCGCATAGAGCATACAGGTACGCTCCATAGATGGTGCCCAGGTAAAAAGAAAACCGCGATATAAAAGTAAAGCTCTACAAGCTATATGATCTCTTTTTTTCCCCTCATGCAATTATTGAGTTTTTAACCCTTAGATTTGTATCGGTGGTAAATGTGAAATAAAAAACAAACACGTTTAAAGTGTCGGATTGCAATTTTGGATTTTAGTTCAACAGTTGGGGAACCCCCCCCCCCCGAAATAGGATGGTGTTTATAGCCCGTGGTTCTGGGGTAAAAAAATCTGAAATGTTAGTATTTTTCAGGTCAGGAGCAGGATGGCGGGAGATTTGTTCATGCATGGTTGGAGGTTTATTGATAGCAGTGATTAAACGCCATTTCTAACGGACCCGGGTCCTCCTGGGAGATTTGGATCAACATGCAGTCAGGAAATACTTTTTCCTTTTGATTTGGCTGGAGGTAGAGCTGGGTATCATCTAGGATGAGCCGATACGATACGATTCTCGATACATAGCTCAGCTTGATTTGATTGGACTCCAACATCGATATTTATTACTTTCAAATTAATGCTCAAAATCATTCAATCAACAAAACCAGCCAAATATATTTATGTTCAATTTATTGACCACTGATATATTAACAGGAAAATAAAGTGCATTTGGTTCAATGCATTTAATGTATCACAGAAACCAAAAATGTGCTCAAACGTCTGATTTTAGGGGTGAAGGCGCTTCTAAAATCCTGTCGGCCGTTTCTGTAAATTCGTCTCACTTGCTCTTCCTCGCTGTGAACAGTAATGGTGCGCTGTGATAACGCCCCCTAGGGGTTGGGAGGTATATCGATATTGAAAGCCAGAATATCGATATGAAATCGTTTTTAAATGTATGCAGATGACCCAGTGGTGTTCAGATAAAGTAGCGCTGGTTTACATGCATGCACTGAATATGGTGTGTGACATGATACATAGAATAATGCTGTTAAAACAACTGTTTTGATGCGTAGATCCAAGCAGGAATTAATTTTTGTGTGTGTAAACTGTGTTTAAATTATTTTATAGATTACCGTATTTTTCGGACTACAAGTCGCTCCGGAATGTAAAGCGCATCAGTCAAAAAATGCGTCATAAAGAGGAAAAAAACATATATAAGTCGCACCGGACTAAACGCATCAGCGAAGTTGTAACCTGCCCAGACAACAGAGCTTTAAGCTAGCGCTAGCTGCTATTAGCTTCATGGCCTGATAACAGGGTTCTGTCGCGGTCTGGTTCCTTCAAGCTGCACCACGCAACGCTCCGCTGCGTGAATACAGACTGAAACAGAGAAACTACACATATACTGTACATGTTGTCAGTCTTTGTTGTCTATAAGTTAATGTTTTAATACGTTCAGCTCAGCTCTTCTGCTACGTTTGGACAGCGGCAGGACCGGGTAAACACCTCCTGCTGCACTAAAGTGTTTTTCCTCCATCATAACACAATGATATATATACTATATAGTAATGTTTACTCCTTAATTCATGCTGGTCAAGATGATTTACCATTTAAATTTGATATATATAAGTCGCACCTGAATATAAGTCGCAGGATCGGCCAAACTATGAAAAAAAAGTGCGACTTATAGCAAGAAAAATACACTATATTAATATATTGTCTGTGTAACCATGGACTTAACATCTGTTAATAAAACTTGATTGATTGATGGGGAATGCATTTATTTTAGTATTTATCTTCACTGTATTTATGCTACTTTGTAAAATAAATGGTTAGGGAACATAAGTGCCGGTTTTGCTGAGCTGCACCGAGGGTCATATAATGTTGAGGTTTATGGTTCCCCTTTTATTGGAGTCGTTCAGAGCGCAGGAAGCTCGTCATGAAGATGTCAGACCCTCGTTTTTGTGTGAGAACATGAACTGTGCAGGAGGCTCTGTTGTTGAAGCGCTGTTGATTGTGATGGTGGGGTATAAAGGCAACACAATCCAAGCTTTCTGGTCAGAAATTAAATCATAATTATGTAAAAATTATTAGTCAATGAGTTTGGAAACATGTTGCATTTATTGGACTTAAAACATTAACGTTTTTATTGTTTTATTGCACAATAAAGGAAAAGATACAGAAATAATAAACATTGTAAGCCAGCCTCAATAAATGAGTTTTACGGTTTTATTTAAAAAAGACTTGGCTGTGCGGAGGAGCTTCTGCCACTGATCGGGTTGGACCTGGTCTTTGGTACATCTAATAAAAACTGATTTGAAGACCTCAAAGACCTCCCAAACACATGAAAGTTTAGTAATTGAGACAAATAAGGTGGAGCCAGGCGGCCATTAGGGGCTTTAAAAACAAACAAATCTGCTCTAAAATGGGCAGGAAGCTGATTCAAAGGTTCTTTATTGTCACTGTGGAGAAATTTCTTTTTGGACACTCCGGCTAAGCGTACACACAACAAGACAACAGGCAATGAACAAAGTGTACAGGTTGTTTTATTTTCGCATTATAGCGTGCATAAAAGATTAAAAAAAGATGAAGATCAAAAGATGTTAGGAGGGAAGACTGAGAGACCAAAATAAAGTCGGCTATAATAATCAGTTCTGGAGCAGAATAAAGGCCTTCATGACGGTCCAGTTCACAGTTAGAGATAAAAACATTTAACATGAAGTTTGATTTCTCGATTAGTGTTAAAATCAAGTTCATAAATGATAAGAGGAATTAAAAAGGATTAACAAATAAGTGAACTAAAGCCACACTTTGACAAAAATACCTAGATTATTTTGTGCATCTGGTCAGCTTATAGACCAGACGGATGTTGTTCTGCGTGTGAAGATCTCTGCAGGTCAGTGCCTCTCTAACCGTTTAGTTACACGTAACTGTACACAAAACGCAGGGATGCACCGAAATGCAAACTTGGGTCTAGATCGCCTTCAGCTTGTCCAGAAAGCAGCCGTCCGTCTTTGAACCAACGCCTACTCCACCAGAACGACCCGGAGGTCTTCATTGGTTTGTTCTTGCAGAAACTGCATTGGCTGACCAGATATCAAGGCTTTTCAATGTCTTCGGGCGTTCCCATGTGCATTTTTATTTTACTGTGGATTTAAAAACCAGGAAACTTATTTCTCTCCAGGTTTTAAAATATGCAGCCAGAACTTTCCTTTTTTATTTATTTTTTTTGGTGAGTTGCAAGGATTTGTGTCGAGACGAGGAACGACTATCATATGCTTTCCCTGTGAATTAATTACATTTATTTATTTTTAAACTAACTTGTCCTGACTGGCAGTGTAGCACTAAGAATAGCTTTCTTAATGCCAAAAAGACCCCAACAGATTTACTTTAACTGAATAAACATAACTAAAAATAAGTAAAATTTTCTTGAAATGAGTCTATTTGCCCTTGAATTGAGCAGGTAAATAGGATTATCTGCCAATGGAATATGATTTTTGCACTTAAAATAGGAACAATTCATCTCCATCATCTTATTTCAAGTGTATTATATTTAATGATCTTATTCTAGGGGTAAAATTACTCATTCCATTGGCAGATAAGATTATTTGCAAGAAAATTTCACTTATTTTTAGTTCTGTTTTTGCAGTGTTCACATTTCATTCTTCTGTTTCCTCTTAGAATAGCAGCACAACACAGTTAAACCCAAAAAATATTCTCGCTCCTGACAGATGTAGGTTTAAAGTAAAGATTTGATTTGCCCAACGTGTTTCCTGCGACCGGATGTAATCTTAAGTGGTGGAGCGGTCCGGCTCCACACAATTAAAATGGGCGAGACTCTCTGTGGAGGGGGCTACAAATTAGGGTGATGGCACAGAAGCCCTCCAATCCCAAAGTCTTCGAGCCCATCCTTAAAATTAAGTCACGAAAACATCAGCAGGAAACACACAAAAAGCTGCGTTTGATCGCTGTCATGCTAATAAAGCTGCTTCCCTCGATCATTAGGGTATAAGTAATTTGACACGAATATTTTCAATAAAATTTAAATATAAGTATATGCATATTTTTTTTTAAATTTAAAATCTTTTTAGATTGTTTAATCTTGAGCGATGAAGGTCTCATTTTCTTATCAGAAATATAACTTCTTGATCGAATTAATATCATTTTAAATGTAAATCTGTCAGGGGTGTGAATAATTGCGGATTATCTTTATGGCATTCCTTTCACTTATTTTAACCCAACCCCACCTGCAATATATAAATAAAATATTTTGGTTCAGGAATTTAGCATAATTTATGCCAGAAACACAGTGATAAGGGAGTGAGTTCACTGTTTCAGGGGTTTTGAAGCTTTTTCCCGGACCTGTTCGTATTGAGGAGCCCTCCCATGATGCTTCATTTCGTAACTGGTCTCGTTTCCTCGTCAGGTACGGCTCACCCAGGAGCTGAAACACACCCAAGCCGAGCAGATGAACCAGTTACAGATTAAACACCAGGCAGAATGTGATCTGCTGGAAGATCTGAGGTAAGTTCGCCATTTCTTTGTCATCGGTGCAAATAAATCTCAAAACTCGTCCTAATGTGCTTTCTAGCGCAACAGTGGAGAACCAATCCATTAGTTGTGAATAGGGATGCAAAGAAATAATCAACTTACAATTAAAGGTTAATTACATTAAAGTTTGTTTCATCCGATTAACTGATAAGGTCCATTTAGACGGACCTTCATTCAGTGTTGTAGTATGGCTGCCATCCAGCAGAAGGCGCTGCTGGTCATTCTAAAGTGGAGCCAGACAGTCATGGCAGACGCAACATGAAGCAGTCCAAACGAAGTCCAGGGTGGGGTTATTTTTTCACTGTTCAATGACAACAAGGATGCAAAATGCTCTTTATGTGGTTCTGTTTTTACATATAAATGCTCAACAAGTTCCTTAAAGTGTCTGCGAAATAGCTCCAATTCAGCCAGGCTGCATGGCGGAGCAGAGTCAACCTCTCGACCAAAATTCACTGATGTGCTCAGAAGGCGATGATTTGATGACAGAAAAGCGGAGGACATTACGCAAAAAAAAATGGTAACATGGTAGAAAAAGACATGACGCCAAAATCTCAGTTGATGGTGAGGGCTTTCGCGAGGATTATTAGTGTTTCAAATATTTTATTCTGTTCAACTTATTTGTTTCTATATAGTAACCTAATAGGTTCCTGTTTTGTTATATTTTATAACTATGTCCAAGTTTAATAATGTTTGAGACAATCACGGGTTTTGTCTGTTCAATGATTATTTAATACAGGTGGCACAATAAACTTAAAATAATATGACGTGGCTCTTTTAAAATTCACCATATTGTAAAAAAAAAAAAAACCTTGTGTTATGGAAAGACCCTGTTGATACAAGAGAAGAAAACTAAGGTTTTTAAGTAAATTGCCACTTATTAGTTACTCGTTAGTCGATTGAGACTAAGGAGTAATTGATCTTCCACAGTAAAGACCTCATAAAACCTTTTAATGTGCTTAAAAGTTTAAGTTCTTCTCTCCAATCAACATTAAATGCAAAGTTATTTATGTAAACTCTTACCTGAATGTTGGCACTGAACATACTTTGCACAAGACATGATGAGTGAAACTTAAAATACGAGCAAATGTGTATTACAGGTGTCCTTTAACTCGTCCCCAAACATACTCGCATTATCTTTTAACCTGGGGTGTAACATAAATAGGCACTAGCATCGGTATCGGTTGATGTTAATGCCATTTTTAACATATTTAGAAAACTGGGCCGATATTTATCTATGTTTATTTCCATCCTGTTGCTGTTTGTGTCTCTGGAGAGGGAGGGAGGGTGGCATGGTTGTTCTTTCACTGTTGGAAGGGTAGGGAAATGCATATAATATCGGTAAATATCCAATTGACATTGGCCCAACTTTTCACATCGGTGCATCCCTACTGCTAAGATGTGGCCTGGTCTCAGTTTTGGCTGACGCCTGCAGGTCCAGTTAAAGTGTGCAAAGACTTCAGCGAGTTAACGGTCCGAACCAAGAAGTATTCAGGTACATGGCTGGTCGGTGAGCATTCTTCCCTTTTTGTGTTTCCCTTGTTCTGAAATAAAACGGCTCATAAAATCTGCTAACTTCGACTATTAAATCACGATCCTGTGTATCAGTTGGTTCTGTGGTCCGCTGTGTGCTTCGGCTCTCGCCACAAAGCCAGTAAAAGAAAAAGAGACCCAGTTAACATGTTATGAGTTATCCAAAAAGAAGTTTGTTGAAATGTTTTTGTCTCTCGAGTCTGAGGAGGTGAACTCAGCCTCATTAGCAGCATCTTCACATAGTCAACCTGTTTAAGAGTGACGTTCAAAACTGGACAAAATAGGACCATCAGCCTACAAACCGATTGAGGAGGCCGAGTCATGCTGGTAATAACAGGATTAAGGGGGGGGGAGAGAAGCCTCCACGCTTGTTTAACAACGTCCGGTTTCTCTTCACAAAAATGTCTCCTTTATTCCCCCTGAAACCAGCGTTCCTCTCCATCCAGGATGAGAAGATCTTCGTCCCTGAAACAATGGCTGCTGACGTGCAGATGAACCTAAACCGCAGGAACTTGGCCTGATGATGTTGCTCTTCTCTACTGGGCTGTACTTTTGGCCTGTAGCTGCTTTGTGTCCCCTGATGTAGAGCTGGTTGTGTAAGTGGAGGACGAAAAAGCAATATGGGCATCAAAAACCGGTCCCCAATAAATCTGCAGCACATATCGGGTATCGGTTAGACTGATGTCAAAATAACCGATATCGGCATCGGATATCGAAAGTAAAGCTTGGCGGCGCACCAGGCTTGTCATACAGTGGGGGACATTTATTATTATTCTCTGGTTATTTTGCTGTGGAAGTTGGTAGTTCTCCTTGTCCTTGCAAAGGTTTTTCCAATCACCTCAGCTTCCTCCTTTAGTCCAAAAACATGCATGTCCTGTAAAATGGTGACTGAATAGTTATTTGGTGTCTGGGTGTCAGTATGACGACCATGCTGTCCACAGTGGTGGGCACATCAAATCCTAACAAAACTTCCTGTTCATTGAAACCTTTAAAACCAAAAACTTCCCCCTTATTTATTTTATTTATGGTCAGTGTTTGTTACATTTAATTGTTCACATGGGGGTTTGTTGGTGTTTTCGTACTGAGGGAGAACGTCGTAATCGGATCAGGTCACGTTTCGTCCCTGGCAACCGTGGGGGTTTAAGGAAATACATGTGGAAGTATTTGTTCGCACTCTTCCTACATAAAAATGTCTTAATTCAGCCACATTGGAAGGTTTTATAGCAGGAAAAGGCTACAAGTTAACGCCACAGCTTCTTAATCAACTTTAAGTCCAGACTTGTGACACGGGTCTCTCAGCAGCGGTTCTGGCCCCCGAACTCCCCCATGGAGGCCATTTTTACCTGGTCCTCTGTCTTATTGTTGAATCGTGAACTCTGACCTTAACTGAGGCGGGCTTTAGTTGTTGTTCCGGGTTTTTCTGTGACCTCCAGAACTTTCTGAGTCGTCTTGGTGGACCAGCCACTCCTGGAAAGGTTCCCCTACTTCACGCTGTCAGACAGGTTCTATATAAGGCGTTTCTAGATTCTAAAGGTCCGACAGTAATCCGGGTCGGGTTTGTGTAGCGGAACCAAAAAATGTGTCCAAACACAGTAAATTCATGGTGTACTGGGGCAGTTGCATGGAGGAGGTAGCTGATGGTAGAGTGGTACAACCAGTTATTAGGTTTAAGGGCAATGATTATTATTTTTGGTTCGTTAGGTTGTTTTACTGTCTGGTAAAAAAAATTAACAATTTTAAAACTTTGCTTTTGCATTTAAACAGGTTATGTTTGTCTTAAAGTTATATGGCCACATTATATGCTTATAAAAAAGACCAAACACTGTTTTGTCATGATAAAATCAGGTTATATACACCAAGCCTACATCCTGATAATGTTTTATGGTCCTTTCTGTGGATAAATAGCCCCACACCGGGCGGGATTAATAGATATAAACAGACGTGGCGCCATCTAGTGACAGTATCACAGAACTACCATAATGCCGGTTTGCTTAATTAATAAATCAAAATTAAATAATGACAGACTGAGCCTGACCCTCTGCAATGCCTCACAGTAAAGCAGCAGCTCTGCATGATTGAAGACCGTTATTAATTAAATAAAACTGATCTACAGCAACTCTAAGAGTCTCATATCAGAACATTTACTCACGTCAGTCAACTCTGCGTCACATCTGAGCCTCGGCAGGTTTAGCATCTGCTTCAGTGAACACCAACGTTCAGACTGTGTTCCCAGAGACATTCCAGGCTTTTCCATCTAGGAATCATATTTTTGCGTTTTTTTTCCCACTGGATCTTGAACTATTCAGCATTGTTTTGCTGGGAGATGCTAATAGTCGTTAGCCGCTTCCTTGTTTTAACCCCTGCTGCTCATGAGCAGTGTTGTACTTCTGTTAAAATCGTAAATAAACACAAAAGGCTTTATTCACTAACAAATTTAGCAAAAACAAAGCATAAAACACCAAAATAACAACTAATACACCAGCAGGATGTAAAAAGCTTTCATAAAAACTATGTGTGCAACCAGAGTGAGCTACTGACGTATAACTAAAAGTCAAATAACAAGTCTATGCACCTTTAAATAAAAATCAGTTTGATCGTCTGAAGAATTAGAGAAAAACAAAAGAGCAAATCTGTGAGGAGCTGAATACCTTTTCCAGCACCTTGTCGCCTGGGACGGGTTTCTTTCCTCCTCCTGTGTTTCTGTAAGAGGCTTGGTGTTGTTGTCTTGTTGTTTTGCAAACTATATGTGGGTCAGGATCGGCCCACACTAGGTACTTAAAGGTACCAAACTTTTAAAGCATATGATAGGATTTTATCTCAAGCTTTTAATGTGAAGTCAGTTTCAAATAAAAAATGTGTGGAAAACCTTAGCAAAGAGCTGCTGTCTTTGTCTGAAACGTAAAACTGAAAGGGGAATAGGCTTTCATGATTTCAGGACCTGTGAACCCACACAGGCAGCCTCAGCTCTGAGTTCATGAGCCAAACCTGTGGTTATGTTTTCAGCCTTTAGTGTCGGGTGGAACTGACAATCTCTGGCTCCCTGCTTCCTGTCTGTGGTTGGCGCTGCAGCTCCGGCCCTCTTAACAGCTGGAGGTTTGGGTCACAGAGAGCTGCCAGATGTTCTCCCTGCCCTGAATTGTTCGCCGCGGGAGGCTCTGTAGCTTCGCTTTTATCAGAAACCGCGTTCAGCGCGGCAGACACATAAGAGGCAGGGGCCAGCTGGTGCTGAGGGACGAGAAATGATTCAGCAAACTGGAAACAACTGCAGCCCTGCATGGGAAAATGGCAGGAAGCGATGGGGGGGGGGTGGAAAAGAGAGGGAGCGTTGGAAATGCAGCGGAGAGGAAGAGGCGGAAGCGCCCAGGAAGTACGCCAGATTGTTTAGAGTCAGGGTGGAGCATGGCGGCCAAGTCTCGACATGTTTAATGACTTAATGATGATTTTGGTGTTTTTTTTTTTCCCAGGGCGCTGACCTTGCTGCTTTTCTTAGATGCTTTCATAAGCCTCACTTCAGTTGTCATCATCCTGTTTACATTCGAGTTATAAACCAACCAGAAAAGGGTTAAAGGCCGCAATTAAAATAGCTTCCGCGTCTTTGATTTCTCAGCACATTGTCTGATCTGTTTGTAATATCAGAGAAACCAGATGAATACGCTCATCTAGTGAAAGCAGCTGCAGTTCGCTTGAGTTTAATCCAAGTTTTCCACCAGAAAAATGAGTAATCTGACAGCACATATCAGGATAGACAGGATAGCTGTGGATAAATGGTGACTGCAGTGGATATTGCCTACTATATGATGCAATACAAAAATAACCATACGGTAAAAAATAGGGCTGGGTGATATGGCTTAAGAATAAAATGTCTTATTTTATTTTACCAAATCCAATTGAGGTTTTTTTTCCCTCCTTTTCATTTCACAAAACGAAATTAAATAATTTAAAAAACTTACTTTTATGTCAAGCATTTAATCTGGGAGTTGACCTGAATTCAATGTGCAACTAAATACAAGCTGTGAAACATTGTTGTAAAAGATGAAAATATAACAACATTTTTGCTGCTAGTGGTTTTTTACGCAATGAGCTGAGAACAGGCTTCACTTGTGTAACTTCAAACTAACGTTAAAAAAGTAAAAGAGTAAATAAAGTGCCTCGTATTATAGTAGTTTAAAAAAAGTTTCCTCTTTACAATATTTTGAAAATATATTTTCAGCATCGCTGCTGTTCTCCCCATGGAAGCCCAATGAGTGCATTAGCAAATTAAATCTTAGAAAATTGCAAATTCGAATTAATCGATTAAATCAATTCATCGTCCAGCCCTAGTAAAAAATAAACTTCTCTCCCATCTTAGTATGTGCATAAACTATACGATATTTTCAATCGTCGTACTCAGAGCTCAAATTGTACAATGAAGCTGCGGGGTTTAAAAGTTCTCAGCTCTCCATCTCTGCTCTTACAGTACGTCTAAAAACCACGTCGGACTCAGCGGCGTAGAGAGATGCCGCTTGTCGGCCTCCGAACAGCCAAACGTAAACAGTAGAAGAAGAAAAAGGTGGAATTGTCAATGCTCGTTGTTAAATATGAGGCTCACTAGAACGAAACGCGCTGCCTTGGCAATTCTTCGAGTTGCTCCTCCGTAGTTTGACTCCATGTGACACGTACCGCCGCCATGCTTCTCTCCACTCCTGTGTTTTAGCCTGAGAAGAAGAAGAAGAAGAAGAATTCTCTTGTTTGCACATGCTCAGTGCGCGAGGTTGGGGGAATCGGCTCGTAGCTCTACTTCAACAGCAGGATGTCCCCCTCCCTCTCCCTCTCCCCCTTTAAGTTGAGCTTTATACTAAATATTTGTTACTGATAAGTGCTACAAATGTTACAACACTTTTGTTCATATGGCAGCAGAACATTAAAATAAAAGTGCTCTTTACACTACTTTTGAATTTATTCTTGGAGTTTGTAAATACAATGCGATTAATCATGATTAATCAGGCAAATTATGCGTTTAATCGCAATTAAATATTTTAATCGTTGCCCAGCCCTTATATATATATATATATATATATATATATATATATATATATATATATATATATATATATATATACCGTACACACACACATTCATACTTTCTGTGATATGTAATCTCATGCTAAACTGTGCTGGAACGTAACTGTAGTTTCTCTTTCTTTTCTGCAGGACCTTTAGTCAGAAGAGGGCAGCTGTAGAGAGGGACTACGCCCAGGTAAATCAAACTCCCTTTCTTTCTCACACCACTACTGATGCTCGTTAACACCACCACTTTAGTGACTTGTCATTTGTGTCGCTAAAAATAATATTTCTTTAGCACATGGCCCACTAAAGACACCATCTGACAGCTGGTTGAGGATGTGGCTTGTGAAAGAAAACAGTTTTGTTTCACTTGTGGCCAGATAACCCACCAGTGTAAACAAGCCACAGAAAAAACACCCCAGCAGAGATATCTTCTGATCCAGCATCTCCTTTCCCCCTCAGTGGGTTTTTTTTTTCCTCACTGCTTCTTGAAGACATGATTGGAATATTTGAAAATCCGCCTCCATCCCACTTGGCTCGGTTCTGGTTGTTCCGCCCTGTGAGGAATGTGCTCCAGCACCGTAAAGAGAGAGGGCATGTTTGTGGTTTTCAGCCAAGCAACCTTACATGTCTGCTGGATCTCTGGACATCCAGTGTTCAGGAGGATTGCTGTCCGAGGCCTTCAGATGAAAGGGCAGCCATCTTAACACCTACTGTTAATTTACCTGAGGTGGTGGAAGTAATGACACAGGTGCATCCTGATAAATTAGGCCCCGCCCACACAAAGACGTGTTTGGCTGTATCTCGTCTATCATCGACTGATACAGGTTTTTTAAGGCCGGTGCCGATACCAATTATTTTAGACATCATCCTGTCCGATCCTCGATATGTGCTGATTGTTTAATTGTTTTACTTTGAAGGCCGATTCTTGAAGCCCATATTGTTTTTTCTTCCTTGTCCTCAGATACATGAGAAAAATGACACAATTATAACAAATGTTACATACTTCAGTTCAATTTCAATAAAATTTTATTTTATTTTATGGTCCAAATCGTAGGTCCACAGGTGGACCTACGACTTGGACCATAATTAAAAGTATTAATAATTGATTTAATGTTTATTTCTTTCATATGTGACCGTGATATAAGCGGGATACTGCATTTCGAGGTGTCCGTTATCAGAGATTAATGGACTATCTTGTACCATCAGTTTCTGAAATTAACTTCCTGATTCGACCTTTTTTACCGGCCAAAATCTTAATTCTGACTGACTCCTGCTAAATATCTCCACATAATCCCGCTACGTAATTATCTTGAGCTAAATGCTAGCTGTTAGCAAACGGTAATGACTTAGTTGCTGTCGTTCCCGCATCACATGGGCGAGTGTTTGTGACTGAAAAACATGATTTTGGTACATTTACTCACCATGTGGCAGCTAGCCCTCTAAAATTTACTTGTCAAACAGAAAATTTACTCTCGTTTTGCATCTACCGAGTGTTAATTTTGGTATATATATATATATATATATATATATATATATATATATATATATATATATATATATATAGAGAGAGAGAGAGAGAGAATTCTAATCAGCTCTTCACTGATTTTTGTTATTCAGATGTTTTTCATCTTGACATTAAAAAAAAATACTGTGGGATTAAAGTTGGATTAAAGGGCTTTAGCAGGTTTTAAACGCATACATTTGTCTTTTGTTTGCATATAAAGCTATTTTTGTTATTTTATTTCTTGTCCCGTCATTTATTTATCTGACATTGTGGTCTTTTATTCTACTTTAAGTTAGGGCTGGACAATAATTCAATAACAGTATAAATCGATTGATAGACGACTATCGATGAAAAAGGTCAATAAAAAGTTCAATAGAATAACAGTTTTCCTTCCTTATGCATTCTAGCCATGTAGGTTTATATTACAGTCATTACATCCTCCCAACCAATCACAACGCAGACCCAGGAAGCTCCGCCCCCTTCAAGGGGTTTAAAACTTTCAGTTTTGGTAAAAAGTTAATTAAATAAAGGGTTGGATTTGAATTTAGTGTTTGTGTATATCTGTATCTAAAAATAGGTCATTAAGTTACAGCATAAAATGTTAATTTATTGATAATTATCGATATCGATCAATATGATTTATATTTTATCGATATGCTTTTTATCTATATCGTCCAGCCCTACTTTAAGTGATGATTTGTCAGAGATTGAGCTTTTTGGCTGTCAGTTTGAGCTCCAGTCTCTTGGTTCTTTCCCACGTTTTCATGCATGGTTTAGACAAAACTGTTTTTTATGGTAATAAACATGCAATCTTTTAATTGAATATTAAAAATAGTAATTAGCTGCACTCCTGGGAAGAGGTGAATGCTTTTGTTAAGTATCAGATTAAAGTGCCTGAGCTGTTGATTATATTGAGATCAGTTGAACAGCGGCTGTTTGAATCAAAGTGGGTCAGACTGTCTCTGGAACAGTTTACTCTCTTTAGCGCCTCTGAAAGGGCATTTTCCTCGGCCTCTTACACCTGCAGGCGGCTCCAGCCGTCAGCCGATTGCTATTCCCGTCACACGGTGTGGCTAAGAAGCGCTCCTCTGTGTGGCTCTTCCTCTGCCGTCCTCGCTGCTCTTTCCCATCGCACCATTCATGGCCGTCCATTAGGCCAGCTCAGTCGCCGATTGTCTCTCCGTCTGAGCCCACAATGATCGCATCTGTAGTAACTTTGAAGCACTGAGATCTCTCAGATCCACGGTTTCACGGCCGCTGCCTCGCCTGCTTCAGCACCACAACGGGGCGCTTGTTGAGCCTTGAAATAACAGTTTTCTTTTTTAAAAAAAAAAAGTAAAATCAGTCAGAAAACCTGCGTCTATTTGGAGCCGAGGTAAAGCGTCGTCAGTTTGAGAAGCTAAGCCTCAGACTGCTGCGCGGTTTTATTTTTGGTGTAAGCCTCGGCACTTTTAACTAAATAAAACCATTTCTGTCTTTATGGTTTTAGGTTCCCCTGAAGAACTGACTTGGAAATAATTCAGTGTTCAGGATGTCCGGTAGCCATCAACGTTCCCAGAACCCTTAAAAGAGCAAATAGGCCTCAGGCTCAATAGATGTTAAGTCCTGACAAACAGAAGAGGTGTAACTGTTCACAAAAATCACTGTTTGGTATTTGACCCTATTTTAAAGTCATAGTTTGATACATTTCAGTCAAAAGTAAGCAACTAAAATACCTAAATATATATTTTTGTTACCTCATTCAACAGTAAACAAAGAATGTTTAAGTGAATCGTCTGATTTTATCATTATGTTCCATTTCAATCAGTGACCGGTATAAAGCTTAATATCTGATGTTTGTTTAAATAATTATAAATAAAACTTGTCAAATAGTCAACCTTGTGGTTTAGGAAACACAAGGTTCTGGAGTATTTATGGGCATTTTTAACCATTCTTCCAGAGGCCCATTTGTGAGCTCAGACACTGATGTTGGACAAGAAGGCCCGGCTCTCAGTCTTCGCTCTAATGCATCCCAAAGCTGTTCTATCATGTCGAGATCGGGATTCTGCAGGCCAGTGAAGGTCGTCCTCACCAAACTCTCTCCATCAGGTCTTTATGGACCTTGCTTTGAGCTCTGGTGCTCAGTGGTGTGGGAAGAGGAAGGAGGAGCCATCTTTGTTCCCACAAAGTTGGGAGCATGGAGTCAACATCTCTTGGTCTGCTGAAGTGTTCACTCGGCACAGTACAGTCAGCTATAGGGCGCCGTTCTCCTGACAACCCACAAACCCAGTCTGGTCCATCAGTCTGGATGGAGAAGCTCGATTCACGACTCCAGAGAAGGTGCCTTCGCTGCTTTAGAGTCCAGTGGCATCGTGCTTTCCACCACGGGATCCAAAGCTTTGCATGATGTCTGGCTTGGATGCAGCTGCTCAGCCGTGGAAACCCGTTCCATGAAGCTCTGCGCGCTGATCTTGAGATGATCTGGAGGTGGCATGAGGTTTTGAGGTTTGCCAACCTCCACTCACTCTGCTCCTCAGCATCCGCCGCCCCCGGCTCTCCGTCAGCTTAGGGCTGGATGATTTAGAAAAAAAGCACATTGATAAAATGGAAATCATGTTGTTCGATATCGATAATTATCAACAAATTCAATACATAGATTTTAAGTGCAGCCCTGGCCATTTTATGCTATTGCTTAATGGCCTGTTTTTAAATAAACACTGAATTCAAACACAACTCTTTATTCAACCAACATTTTACCAAAACTAAGTCTTAAAAAAAAGAAAAAAAAACTCTTTGAAGCTTGGTGAAGGAGCTATCCTGGGTCTGCGTTTGTGATTGGTTGTAATGACTTAATATTAAACCACATGATAGGGCAGAATGCCAAAGGGAGGAAAACTGTTCTTCTATTGACTGGGGAAGATTAGGAGCTCCGGTGGCATCCTACCACAGAACCAGGCTGTTGAGCTGCTGGTTAAGTCTATTACAGTTGAATGTATTCAAAACTTCTTCTTTTTTCTGCTTGTTCTCTTCCAGGCTCTCCAAAAGTTGGCGAATCAGTACCTGAAGAAGGAATGGCCGGAGAGCGTTGCAGAGAAACAAGCAGATCACAGGTACCTAGATCGTTTTCTTGCTTTTTCATCATAACCCAAATTAAAAAGACTCTTTTTAGTTTTTCCTCACCTTCATGTTAAGGTTTTTGTTGCCAAGCATTAATCAGCAGACGGCTTTTTTATATGATTTTCTTCCTGATGAGTAGCAACAAGCTGCTTTTTTGCTATAATAGAAACCAAAATTGTTTTGCTGTTTTGAAATGTTTCACATTTGTGAATCACAGCAGAACCCACCTGGTGTTTTAATTTTAATAAAATGTTGAAAACATTTTGCTTGAATTTGTTCCTCAGGGAAAAAGAAATGCAACCAAGCACCTAGAAAGCCGATTCCTTTTGTTGTGCTTCGAGAATGAATAATTATTTATGGTCTTATGTTACTAAGTTTCGGCAAGAGGGAAGAATTTTAATGCTTTATCTCCGGTACTTTATCCAAATGTCCTCCATTTATTCAGCCTGCGGTGTTTATTCTGTCAGTTTTGATGATTCTGGCTTACAGATGAAAACGTAAATTTTAGATTCTGAGGAAATTAGGCAGCAGCAATAAAACCGGTTTATGGATGCAGATGGATGATGTTCTAACCGTGTTAGAGCCGCCGCAATCATCGCTAGAGACGCAGGGATTTAACATATTAACGGGAAATTCGGTGGGGAAAAAACACACTTGGAAGGAAAATTGAGCACAAAATAACTGCAGCCTTGAGAGGTTAGTTAAAGAGGTTGGGTGAGGATTTCAGGAGGTGTGGAGCTTTAAGAGCACCCCCCCCCCCCCCCCCCCCCCCCCTACAGGTGGACCTACGACTTGGACCACAGCTAGCATACCAGCGTTAGCAGAGAAAATGTCAGAAGCATCTTACTGGGGCAGAAGGGCTGGGCTGCTGCTCAGGTCCCACAGTCCTCTTTTCACTTTTCATTTGTTAATCAAGACTCTGAAAGAGCGGAGAGGCACAGAATCCAAAAGCTGGTCCAATGACCATGGAGGTACTGGGCTCGGTTGGATAACCCTGTTGTCCAGAGGAAGATGAGCGACACCAGAACCAACGATACAAATGACCTGAAGGCCAGTTTTCAGAGCAAACTGGGCTTCCTGGACCCCTCAGCAGAACCGCAGGCTGATTCCCTCCGTGCTACGCAGCATTGATGCAGGAATTCATGCAGAAGGAGCCCGGACTCGCTACTGAGAGCAGATACAATTCGATTTAGTTTTATTTATATAGCACCAATTCACAGCACATGTCATCTCAAGGCTCTTTCCAAAGTCAGACTACATCAGATCCTCCAGGTTGGTCAGAAAGTTTCCTCTCTAAGGAAACCCAGCAGGTTGCATCAAGTCTCTCCAAGCAGCATTCACTCCTCCTGAAAGAGCGTAGAGCCACAGTGGACAGTCGTCTGCATTGTTGATGGCTTTGCAGCAATCCCTCATACTGAGCATGCATGAAGCGACAGTGGAGAGGAAAACCTCCAGCAGAACCAGAACCAGGCTCAGTGTGAACGCTCATCTGCCTCGACCCACCGGGGGTCACCCTGTATGGCTCTTTTCTAGATGCCAAGAAATTGTAATTTTCTGAGAAACTGATTTGTGGGTTTTAATTTTCTGTAAGCCAGAACCATCAAGCCTAATAGATCGCTGTGTGAAGAACATTGAAATACGCTTTTCAGTGGCATTCTGATTTCTGGGTCTGCACCCACAGTTAGACAAATGTGTGTAAACTTTGGTCTTTTAGATTTATGTGTTTTGCAGCCTTTATTTTATTTTTTTTCCCCTGCATGAGAAGACAATTACCCTGTATGGCTCTTTTCTAGATGCCAAGAAAATAAATAAACCAGTTCCTCTGGTGCGCTTCGCCTTTTAAAGCATGAAAATGTGACCGTTGAAATAATATGTATGTATATGTTAAATGCCAGAAAAACATTTCTAACTGATAACTTGTCACACGTCAGGTTTTTAGTTTCCTAAGATGCAGGGAAATAAATTTTCTAGAGCGACTCTCTGAAGCCTGATTTTTGAGCATCGATTATTCTCCAAAGCTTCTCTTCCAGGATGAATAAATAACCCGGCATGGTGCGACGACTCTTCTTCTGTTTGTTCCCACGTGTGAGGAGGATGAGTTGGGCAGAGGGTAGAGCAGACGGCTGCGTGTCAGGGTTTTTCATAACGTCTTTCTCTTCAGGAACATGTTCTGCGTGTGGAGGGCGTATCTGGAGGGCACCGTCCAGGCCACCCAGGTCAGACTCGGCGCCTGTGATAACTACAAGGTCCAGGTGGCAGATCCAGCCAAGACGGCCCGGCTGCAGAAGGAGCAGCAGCTCAGGAAGGTAATTCAGCTGAGTTACACGCCTCTGCTCCGGTTTCACCCACTTCTGTCGCCATCCACCATCCGTTTGTGTTCATCTTAGAGCGTCACAGAACTCAGCAGCAACGCAAACCCATCCTGTTTTTAGTTTTAACTTCTAAAAAAAAAAAGAGAGAGTTTTTGTTTTTCTGTAAACCTGTTGGAGTGTTTGCATTTGAAGACTCTAAATCAGGGGGGTCAAAACCTTTCAGTACAGGGGCCAAAATTTTCCAGTTAAAGGAACTCGAGGGCCAAAAAAAAACTAATTTTTTTAAAACCCAAAAAATAAAATGTAAATTTTTTTACCTGCTCTACAAAATATGATAATTTTAAAAGGTAAAAAAGGGTTTTGCTATCGTATTAACAATAATGAACTTTACTCTTTTTGGTTTAGAAATATAAGAACATTATTTGGGTCAGTTGTTCTTTGAAAACACTTTCAAAGTGTTTTCAAAGAACAACTGACCCAAGAACAACTTTTCAAAGAACATGCCAGTTTTAATAATTGAATTCAAAGCAGATTTTAATGCACCAAAGTCTGCATTTGAGTAATTACATGTCATTGGATAGATGTTGCTACGAAATTAAAGAGGATGTCAAAAGTGTGTTTATTAAAAGACGAATACTTTGTGTTGAACTTAACATTTTTAATTGTAGGCTTTTAACTTTTCTGTAATAATTTTGACCTAATTATAAACTAAAAGTTTCCATCTGCATCAGCCAGCTGTGCTGATGGAACAAATCTTTCTTGAAATGCAGTTGGGGGGGGGGGGGGGGTGGCCAGGCCGCATGTTGGACACGCCTGCTCTAAATGAAGGTTTTCACACACATTGGCGATCTCACTCTGTGTCACATTTGATAACGGAAGATGAAGTAAGAGAAACATTTCACAGCTGTTGCCTCTCTTCCTCTTTTCAACCAACCACAGAAAGCTATTTTCTCACTGAAAATCACACAGAGGGCATTTGTTTCTGTCATCAGGGCTGAACTGAATAAGTATGAAACTGTGACTTTAAAAGAAAAGCTTGTCTCCCAGGTGTGGGGCTTGTTTAGTTCATAGAGTGTCAGAACCGGTCCAGTTCTAACCATGCGCTGCTGTTACTGACATTTAGACAGAGGGTTTCACTGGAACACATGCGATCATTAGGGGCCAACCACAGCCAATAATAACTGGAAAAAGACGATTAAACAGGTGTTAATTGATAGTCAGCACTAAAATACCGTTGGTGTAAAATGATCTTGTCACAATCTCACGTTTTGAGAAGCCGATACGATTCAGTCCTTTTTAGATATACGCATGTAGACAATTTAAAACCCTGAATTATTTAAAATTTGAATAAATAAGTTGCTCTTCTGCACATTTTGTCATTTTTCCCCTGGGGATGCATCGATATAACCAGTGTCCGAAATTACATACATATACTTTACTTTATTGATCTCACAGTAGGGGAAATTCACGTGTCACATCACCTCAATAATCAAAAGAAGGTGCCAAAAGGAGGAAAAGGTGCATGAGATATATACAGTGCGTCCACATATATACAGTGGATCGGGGGAAAAAAAGAAATAAAGCAGAGATTTAAGAAGATTTATGTACATTTAGGTGACTTATATACATATGGATTTGACGTTGTGCATTAAAGTGGTACCAGGTAAAGAACAACAGTGAGGTAGTGAGATAACTATAACAGCTGAAGTTTCTTATTTAGCAGGATTATTGCACAGGGTATTAAATAGTAATTGCATCTTAGTTATTGCACATTAGTTATTACAGTTACAGTGCAGCATTGTATTGTCTGATAGCAGCAGGAATGAATGATCTGCGGTAGCGCTCCTTTTTACAGACTGGATGTCTAAGTCTGTCACTAAAGGAGCTGCTCAGCTCCTCTACAGTCTGGTGCAGGGGGTGGAAGGTGTTGTCCATGATGGATGTGAGTTTGGACAACACCCTCCTCTCAGCTACTTCCTCCACCGAGTCCAGAGCAGCCCAGGACAGAAGTGGCCTTCCTCACCAGCTTGTTCAGCCTCTTTCTGTCCCGCTCTGCTCTACCTGGGGCCCAGCAGACGACAGCGTAGAGGAGGGCTGAGGCCACCACAGAGTCATAAAAAGTTTTTAGCAGAGGCCGGCTCACTCCAAAGGACCTCAGCCTCCTCAGGAGGTGGATGTTTCAGGTCCTGACTTTGACTAGGCCAGGGGTGGCCTAGTCAAAGTCAGGACCTGAAACATCCATCTCCATCCAAGCTGACTGGACTGGAGCTATTATTTTGTAGCTGAATAGCTACAAAACGGGAGCGGGCAGATTTCCGTCTGTAGACGAGGAGAGCTGCTGGACCTGCAGCTGGACCTGGTTCTACAAAGTACCGGTTCAGGGGAGCTGAATGCAAATGCTGGCCACACTTTTCAGATTTTTGCGGTGCTTTACTTTGCGTTGACCTCTGTCGTTGATATTGTCATAAAAGACTCTGAAGTTTGGGGTTCGTAGCGTCACAGGGAGCGAAGGGATAGGAATAACCTTGTGAAGCACGTTCTGCCTGCTTCGGTTCCGGTCCTTCGCTCTGAGCCGGCGCTGCTCAGAAACATTAGCCGGGCTGCTCTCCTGTGTCTGCTGGCCACGTTCCACCGCCCACACCCTACAATGCTGCTCTTGTTTGCCCTCGCCATTTGAGAGATGCGTTTATATTTCCTGTATCTCACACACGCCACGACGTCAGCGTTCAGTCGGTTCCCCTCACCTCTTGATAAAGAGCATTTGCATGTTTTTCCAGGTGAGGCACTGCTGGAATAATAATTGGCATGACTGTGACACTCTTCTCAACCGGCAATCTTCCTGCAGTGCATCGAGCGGCTGACGGTGATCCAGGCGGAGCTGCAGGACTCGGTGAAGGAGCTGACCAAGAGCAGGAAGAAGTATCAGGAGGCCGAGGCCATGGCACAGGCCGTCCGAGAGAAGACGGAGCTCGAGACGAAGTACGATCCGAGCCACTGTTCATGATTAAAATCCTCTCATCTAAGTGTTTTTTAGGAGAAGGTGTGAGTTAAAATCACTGTGGCCTCTATTGCTTCCTGTATAAAAGTGTTGGAGAGCACCGAGATGCTTAAAGCCAAAACATCACGATAACGGAGGCAAATAATATTAATATGAATCTGCAAAACATGACATACGATGTCTCTGCTCTGCTCCTCCCTGAATGTCAACAGATACAAAAATCTACCGTACTTTTTCAGACTATAAGTCGCATCAGTCAAAAAATGCATCATAAAGAGGACAAAAAACATGTATAACTCGTACCAGACTATACATATTAATTTAGACATTTATTTCACACAGTCCAAGACTAAAAAATGCATCTTTTTCTATTGTGTTTATTTTATGTTTTGCCCCGATTACTTCATTATACCGAGAACGTTTGCCAGATAGAAATATGAGGACGATCATGTCTGTTTAAACTCGATTATTGAAAACATTAACGCTCAATGCAGCACGTTGCAACATTTTCAGATGTCCTACAAAATATAATTCGCTTTGATTGTCATAAATCACCAAAAGTTTGTCTGTTGGAAACAAAAATCCACCTTCCTGAGTCCATCTATGAAAACAGATGCTGCTTTATTGTTGGAAAACACATTTTTGTTGCTAGATAGACCCCAAAATGGACCAGAAGCAGATCCCAAATTTAATAAAATTTTAATTTAATTAAGTTACAATCAAAAATATTATGAACTCTGGCAGATCTAGATTTGAAGAAGTAGGAAGGGTGAAGGAAAGTTAGCCTTCAGAATATAACCCTCTATAAATTTACACAATAGAGAAACATGAATAAGAGAGACAGAAGCTGGCTGCTCGTATAAAGCTGCATTCTGTGATTTTTAATGGAAAGTTTTTCTTAAAAAGTGTAAGAAAAATCTTAGCAACCCTGCAAAAAAGAAGCAGCACTATGTTGATTGTTAATTTCCCCCCCAAACAACAAAATTTCTCGGGGAAACACCAAACTCAATCAATTATTTACTCAGCTTTACTTTAGCTTCGATTTAGGTTATTGGAGATTATTGTGCTTCTGATTGAAATGAAACCACATAATCATCACAAATGGAACAAACAAACAGTTTTTATTGTAATTTCTTTCTCCAGATTTAAGCTAAGTCTCTTCCAGTCGCGCTCCAGTCTCCAGAGGGCCAGCGTGAAGGTAAGACGACACCTGAAAGGCCTCCTGCTGTATTTTAGAAACGCCCCCCGTGCTGAAATCATCTAACCGCTCGTTTTTGTGCCTCAGCTGAAAGCGAAGAGGAGTGAATGCAACTCCAAAGCGACGCACGCCAGGAACGACTACCTTCTCACACTGGCAGCCTCCAACGCTCACCTGCAGAGGTACTACGGCACAGACCTGATGGACTGCATCAAGGTGAGGCCACGCGTCCACGCAGCATCCGGATGGCTGTAGGTCAGCGCGCCCCGCAGAGAGAGCAACGCTTTGTTCCTCTTTCCGTGTCTGCAGCTCCTAGACGGCAGAATCTACGAGCAGGTCAAAGATTACCTGGTCTCGCTTTGTCAGACGGAGCTGGAGACGCACCGGGCGGTGCACAACTCCTTCAACCAGCTGCTGAGCAGCTCCAGCGGGGTGAGTCTGTTCGGTCTGTGTGCGGCCTCAGCGCGAAATCAAAGAGAACGTCATTCAATTCAATTTTATTTATATAGCGCCAATTCATGAAACACATGTCATCTCAAGGCTCTTTCCAAAGTCAGACTCCATCAGATCCTCCAGGTTGGTCAGAAAGTTTCCTCTCTAAGGAAACCCAGCAGGTTGCATCAAGTCTCTCCAAGCAGCATTCACTCCTCCTGAAAGAGCGTAGAGCCACAGTGGACAGTCGTCTGCATTGTTGATGGCTTTGCAGCAATCCCTCATGCTGAGCATGCATGAAGCGACAGTGGAGAGGAAAACTCCCCTTTAACAGGGAGGAGAACCTCCAGCAGAACCAGAACCAGGCTCAGTGTGAACGCTCATCTGCCTCCACCCACTGGGGCTTAGAGAAGACAGAGCAGAGACACAGAAAGCACAGAAGCTCACATTGATCCAGGAGTACTTTCTATGTTAGATGGTAATAGAGGATGATCTGCCTCCCCTAATGATGTCACAGCTAACAGAACGCCAGACCAGGTGTACCTTCTATGAAGAGAAAATGACAGAGAACTAAAAGTTAAAAGATGAAATGACGACAAGCAATGCAGATTGGAGAGCAGTAGGAGAACTCAGCAGAGTGAGAGAAATAGACCTTCATCATCCGTCTTCAGATGAATCGTTGCTTAATGCACCTAGAGATGAGAAGCCTGCTGGATGGGTTTTATTTGCGGTGACCTGATAAGTTGCTCTTTAACTCAAACAGCCTTATCTTAACCGTTTTAAAAGAGAAACTTCTCCCTCAGGGGGAAGTCTCTCCTGCCGTGTTGCACCATTGGGTTGGAAATAAAACATGAGCATGAAGAAACGGCCAAAGGTCATTTCCCTGCAGTTATTGAGGGCAACAGCTGCAGTTAAAGGGATTACAGCTGATTGTAGCCATTAGACAAGCGTTTATTATCCCGAGATGAAGCTGTTTTTATTCATTTATTCTTCTTTAGATCTAAAATTTATTTTATTATTTTTTTTGATTAGTACTTATTTTTCCTACACGTCTTTAAAAACATCAGCGTCATGCTGTTCAACGACGTAAATGTTTTCTACTCAAAAGTCCAAAATGTCAGAAAAATGTACAAATTGAACCTGGAAAAATGTGTAATTAAGACTGGATGGGTAGATTGGTAGGTCTGGGGCTGCCCAGGGGTCTCCGCCCAGTGGGGCTGGTGGCACCAAGGGGGGTCCTGATCAGATGTCCAAAGCTCCTTTTGATGCAGAGAAGCGGGGGCTCCACCTGGATAATGGAGCTCCTCACCCTCTCTCTAAGACTGAGCCCCCCCTCTCCCTCCAGAGGAAGCTAATTTTGGCCGCTTGTATCCAGGATCTCGTTCTTTCGACAATAAAAAATTATAATTATTAAGATTTGATCTATTTATTTATTCCACAATGGAGAGGAATTAACATTCATAATCGTCTCCACCTTTAAAAACCGTCCCAAACACGAATTTTCCTTTGGTGTTTATACATATTATCATTGTTATTATGCAAACAATGATAAACGACGGTGTTTTACTTCCTCTGGGAACAAGTTTAGCCTCTAAAAGCTCAGCAGCAGAAGTGCTAATGACATGTTTTTATTTTGTCTAATAGCCCCGACTTTATAAAACCAGCTGTGACCACGGAAACAGTTTTATTAACACATGATCATTAGTTTCATCTTTCTTTAGTTCTTTCTCTTGTTTTGATTTACCTCAAACTTACTCATTGATGTCGACAATAAATGCGTCAACATCAATAGCTTTTTTATTTTTTACAGTATAATGGCCATTTTTCCAAGGACCTGCTGCTCCTTATGGGGCCCAAGTCACAGGCCCCATAAGACAAAGTGCTGTTTTTGGGTTAGGGGCTAGATTTAAGACTAAAGTGTGAATTGGGTTAGGGTTTGGGGGGGGGGGGGGTGTCAGGGTCAGGCCTTAGAAATGAATGGAAAGCAATGCTAAGTCCTTGTAAAAATAGAAAGATGCAACATTTTACTTCATGTCGTAATCACATTTAACTGCATAATTAATGCTAAGCGCGTATAAATCAGTTTAAAGTTAGTATTTACAGCTTAGGTCAATGGTGTTGCATTTCAGTCTTATTATATATAACTTATATTTAACATACTAAGGCTTTTCTATTTGTCTACACATAAATAATATGGGCTTAATTTTTATCAATTGGCACTTTAGCAATTAAATCATGTTCAAAAATGTGTTTATGCTCGTTTGTCGTGTTTAAAGTATTTGTTAAAAAAATGTTTAAGCCGCTATTAAACATTCTTTTTTTTAAGCTCACATTTCTTCTTTAAAATGTTTTTTTATGGGTCTGATATTTTAACATTAAATGCTGTGTTGTTTTAGTTGAACACAGAAAATCATCATCTGTGTGTAATTAACTTTGACTTAACGATGAAGTGACTGTATTGTAATTTGTTGAATATGACTGCAGTTCATAGTTCAAAGTATAATTTTTTTTGTTCAGTCTAAATAAAATAAGTTTTTTTCTGCATTTTCTGCATATACATTTCTTTTTTAGGTTAATAAATCAAAGCATTAGTTGACAGATTAATAAAAAAAGGCTAAATTACATCCCACCAAAGTTAAAAGTGGTGAAGTATAAAGATGAATGCAGTGAGCTCTTAAAATTATAACATAATGTCTCTAAAACCAGGAAGTTTCTGTACTTTTATTTAACAGTTTTGGTTCAAATTGTCTTTTTGTGTTTAAAGTTGATTTTTTTTTTTTATGCTTTTATGTCTAATTATTGAATTTTTTTCCACCTACATCCAGACAAACCCCACGTTAATAAACTCAGAATAAAGATATAATCTGAACGAGGCGAACAATAAACTGTGAATTTTGATGAGTTTAATGAACCTTCGGCCTCTGGAGCCGCCTCGGTTTCTGCTAATTAGCCGGAGCGGTTTGGGTTACCCGGCGCTGCTCAGTTACACGCCTTCCCGTCACGTTTGTCCGGGTCATCTTGCCTCGCTGGACCCAAAGAGGTGTTTTTGTTTCTATCCGCCGCAGAATATGAACAAATCCTCAGAGTCGTGGTCACATTTCAGAGCGGACGCTTCCTGCCTCAACACAGAAACAGTTTGTGTGAAAAGGAGACGCCCAAAATAAAGGTTGTTGCATAAATAAGATCTGCATGAAAATACATATTTTCACCTTTAGAGCAACAAGTTTAAGTCGCAGTTAATCCAAGAACAATTGGACGCAGTTAAACCTCTGTGTTGGAGTTTAAGCACCTTTTTCAGGTGGTTTTGTAGTTTGGTGGTGATGTTCATCTTAAACTGCAGCAGCTGTTACATTTCAGACAAACATCAGGCGTTCCTTAACCTGTAAAGCTCAGAAAACGATTAGAAAACCGCTCTGAAGTCAGAAAGTCGTGATGAAAAGCTCACCAGACGAGACTGGATGGTGATTTAACCGAGTCTGGTGACGAGGCGAGAAAGATGCCAACGTTCACTGATTAGTTACTCTGAGGATGTTAACACTCAGAATAAAATGTATCAGCATCACAAAGTGCAGGCTGCTGACCTTCAGACGTCGATCCATGGGGGTTTTCTCTTAAATATATATTATTATTAAACCCACTAGTTTAGAGTTACTTTTCATTTTAAACGATTACCTGAAACATCATTAATTTCTGTCTGCAACATACGTTTTAATGTGTTTTACAGTTTTTATCACGTAAAACACTTTGATTTGTCTTGTTGCTGAAACGTACGCTGTAAATACCGTATTTTCTGGACTATAAGGTGCACTTAAAATCCTTAAATCAAAAATTTATGGTGCGCCTGTGATTACCGTTGTGCTTACTGACTGATTTTATGTGATACAATGTTTTTAAAAAATCTGTTAAAATGTGTAAATACCACTTTGGTTAGCAACGAAGCCGCTCTGCTCAATGGATATTAGGAGCATTACGGTACACTGTGTCACCACCTGATAGGACCCCTGAGCTGTCTAGCAGACTGCCTGACTATAATGTCTAAACTAGAAGTGCATCATGTAAGGCAGCCTGGAGTACGCGCTAGCAACAATAAACCTAGTAAGTTAATTCAATATAAAAGTTATGATTATTTTGGCCTTATGTTAGAAACAGGGCAGTGTAGTCCAGCTACTCTGTCCTCCTGACAGAGACGGATAGAGAGCTGTGGACGTGGAGGAGAGATATTACACACTTGGGACCAATATTTAATGCGCTTTATAATCAGGTGCACCTTATGTGCTGAAAATACGGTAAACTCGCCTTATAATCTGTACATTTCATACATATTTGCAGGTTCTCCAGGAGTTTCACCAGCAGATGTTTGTGCAGAAGATTCCCGTGTTTCAACAAGCCTCGTGTTTCCTGTATCAGCCCGTCGACTCAGACGCGGTAAATACCAGATCTCTTCTTCTTTTTCACTTCTCAGATCTTCATTGATGAAAGCATTTTCTGAGCGAAACCTTTAACTGTACAATCATTTACACCTGGATTCATGTTTTGCACGTTTTAGATAATAGACACACCTGGAAAAACCTCTCATACTGCCCTCTAGGTGTGTAAAGGTACATGCAATCATGCTGTTGGGACCTTTTGGTTCGGCTCACACGCGTAAAGAACAAATCCAGTGTTATTTATGAGCAGAACTCTGTTTCTGTCTGCAGCTTCTTTTTTTGTAGATGAGGTGTTAAGGTCCACCATTTGTTTTTAGTAGAACCAGGAATAAAAAAGGACTGCACCAGATTAATATTTAACTGTAACTTTTAAACTGAGGTGTGTAGTTTTATCACTCAGATGTATTTCATGTATTTATTTCAGTTTTTTTGTGTTTATGGCTTTAATCAGAGCTGCTATTCCAGTCCTTCAAGGTCTGGACAAAATTAAATTATGTATAAAAAAAACATTTTTTATTATCAAAAATCTCATGATGCCTAATAAATAAAAGATTTACACTGATTTATATTTTAGTAACACGGTTATATTTGACCTGAAATATCAGTTGAGTTGAGTTTAAGGTAGATACTTCTGACTCCAGCCGCGCGCCACACCTTATGAACCTGTCCACCTTTCTCTACCACACTTTTTCCTTCCACTCAACTTTCCATGAACCAGAAGTCAAGTCTGTGATCGTATTTTGATATTGGTTGATATATTTTTGAGAAACTGACATAACTATGATCATCAGAATGAGCAGACATTTAAAACATTTAACTACAGAAATAAACTTTTTCATGATAATCTAAGGAACCAAACGCAGTTGGGTTTTTCTTTTGAGGATCACTTTTAATCATTTCCGTGAAACATTAGATCTTAGCATTACAATGCAAAAAGGGAAAACTTAAAATGGCATAAAATATCTGTATTTAATTCAGCTAACCACAAAAGGTTAAGAAAAACATCACATCAATGCTTTGACCGTAAAATCGAGTCATCCTACATTTAGCTTTTAAATCCAGTAATAATAATAATTAGAAATTTGCGTACTTTTACGTCTTTCTGCAGGTGTTTTATTTTGGTACAAACTACGAAGATTACATTTTTTTCCACTAAATATTGTTTGCACAATCAGGGAACATTTTTATGGTTGTCTTGTTAATTATTAATTTGGTAATAATATGATCTGTTAAAGCCGCCGACTGGACCTTGCCCTCGTTAAAGCGATATGTATTCGTTACATCTGACCCAGTCAGATTTCCGCAGCTAAATCGGTGTGGAAAACCACCGGAGGGCCGCTGGGCCACACATGGCGCTGATATGATGAGCCGCAGCCGGATTACTTTCTGAACAGGGCTTCAGATTATTGGTCCCTGAGGAGGACAAAGGTTATTTCTCTGTTAATTTTACACCCAGTATTTATCTGTAATGTAAATTTTTTACTGTGGAATCAGACGACAGCCTAAAAAAACAAACAGGCGTGTGGTTTTGCATCAAACCGCGAGTAAATCTTTTTTGTTTTTGGCCACAGCAGACAGATGATTATCAGTTGATTATTTTTAAAGCAGCGTTTCATCTGAACTGTTTGTGGCGTTTGTTTTGTGTGAGACTCCACTGACATCAGCAACAGCTGCCACACATGCAGCCGCTGCTTCTCTGAAGTGTGGGAATCAAAGCCGACCGTTGGACTGCGGGACCAAATCTGGGTCGTCGTTTCATGCCGAACAACAGCTGTTGTTTGCTGGGACTGACCAGTTCAGCTGACCCACTCCCACATGGTCAGAAAAGGCCAAAACACGCCTCACGTAAAGCTCCCTCCGTCTTTTCTGGCACCCCGGTGAAGATGTGCCAAAGAAGAAGAAAAAAAGGCTTTAAAATATGTTCAGCTTTTATTGCAGTTGTGTATTTTCACTCTGAAAGTTGTAGTAAAACATTTTGAGTGCATTTATTCAGTGTTGTTTTAAAAGAATCTCAACAAATAATTATTTATTTTCGCTGAGTCACCAATTGTATTACATTTTTTTTACACCTTTTTAATTTGATCAGAGTGCCTAAACTTTTAAATACGGTATTTTTTTGACTATAAGTTGCACATTTTTCATTCTTTGGCTGACTTATAGTCAGGTGCGACGTAGGTAATGTTTTTAAACGGTAATTCATACTGACCAGCATGAACCAAGGAGTAAACATTACCGTCTACAGCCACAAGAGGGCGATCTATGCTTGTGAAAACTATATGCTGCTCCTGCACCACTTTAAAAATTAATTGAAACATTAACTTATAAACAACAAAGACTGAACACATGTTTGTTTGTTGTTTCACTGTTTCAGTCTGCATTCACTCAGCGGAGCGTCAAAGAACCCAGACCGCGACAGAACCCTGTTACTGGGCTGTCCGTTACGCTAATAATAGCTAGCGCTAGCTTATGTTGTCAGGGAGGTTTACTACTTCACTGATTTTTAACTAAAGGGATTTTTAACTAAAGTAAAATTTTCTTAGAATTTGTATATTTTCCCTTGATTTGAGCAGCTAAATAAGACTATTTGCCAGTGGAATGAGTATTTTTACCCCTAAAATAAGTTAATTAGATATCATGCACTTGAAATAAGATGATGGAGATGAAATGTTCTTATTTTAATTGGAAAACTCTTATTCTCTTCCATGTGGAGCAAACCCACATTTTACCGACACCTAAAGGACGCGTCTGATCCGTTAATTGTTACGTAGCCAAGAATCGCAGATCTTTAATGTTTTTATCTCATAATTTAGTTTTGCACGGACTAAGCATTTGTCAAAATATAAGGAACCGTCTGTTACAAAGAAGCACACAGGCCTCGTTGTTGAATGTTTCCTCTTTTAATCATAATCCTAAAAACAGCTATTTAACAGGGGACATATCACAGCATTAATTTAGTCCGACAGAGGCTCAGTTTAATGCAAACTCAGCAGTAAAGAGCTCCAGTGACGTAACTGGTTTGCTTCGCTGTTCGAAGGGTTAACCGTTAAACTCGCACCCTTCGGCTCTAGTGTTGGTGAATATGTGTGAATTTAATTTGGGGTTTGTGGAAAAAAAATCCCACTCAGTCTGAAAAATTACGTGATTGAAGTGATTTTCAAGGTTCAAATCATCTTGGAAAAAAAGTTTGTAGCTCCAGATTTTGTTCCCTAATCTGATCGTCTGACAGGTTTTCTCCGTCCATTCAGTTCCTGTCGTGGTCTCACTGTGAAGTTTGTGAAATCTGGAGTCTTGACTGGACGTCTGAGATTAAAAATGTGAAGGACCTGAGCAGATCCACCCTAATATGGCCACCAAGCTGCAGTCGGACCTTCTCTGCATCCTACGAGGCCTCCCATGAACCCTTCGGACATTTTTCCTCGCTCACTTGACTTTGATTGGATTTATTGACGCTGCTTTAAACAAACCCAAATTCCCAAAATGTTTTTTACCATCTGCCTTCGAGGGGAACCTGATTTTAGTGGCTGCTGTGAGGCGGCCCAGAGACCCAGCAGCTCGCTCATCCCTCCTCCGCTGCTCTGCCCTGGACCTCTGCTCCGCCAGGGCAACACTGGACAATTTGTTCGGACTGCAAACGCTCGTGTTGTTTTGATTGGAAGTCAAACAAGCAGCAGCCTGTTCCTAAAGGAAACATTGGCGGTGGAGCGCCGCCCTCCCTCCAGTGCCGCTCGCTGCAGACGGGGGGATCCGGTGAGGAGCAGAGCTGAACTGGGAGGGAGGTGCTGGAGCCAGACCGGGCCCTGTGAACGGGCCATCTGTGAAAAGGAGGCATTGTGCGTGGGCTTCATCAGGGTGCACTGACCCCCAGCTCCACCCCCCGCCGGCCTCTTCCCTCGGCACACATACATAAAAATACAAACACACTCCACTGGTGTCATGTGGATCCAGTTTAGTCACATTTTAGGCGTTTACACAGAACCTAATTAAGACAAAAAAACAAACAGACTTTTGCTTCTTAAAGTCCCCGAAGTGGCCGTTTATTGCCACATGTGACAACAGAGGAAAAGCAGCCAGCGATGTGGCTCGCCTCGATCAGGCGTTTGTGTCTCGGCATTCCTCGTTTTGGCTCAAGGACGATCCAGTTGTTGCCGGAGAGCTGAGCTCAGTTTGTTCTCCGTGAGCAGGAGCAGACGTCAGTGAGCGGCAGGCTGGATCTGTGGGCATCGATTTGTAAGTCTGGATTCACACTGAAGGGGTGACATAACCGGGCAACGCGCATGCATGTGCAACAGCGCCCTCTAGTGGATCAGAGTCACATCAAACAGAGTTTATTTGGAGTAGTTCGGAGACCAAGGTGCTCTTCAAGCAGCTAATATCTAATGGGAAAAGACCAAAACATAATTTTAACTATTTCTTTTTATTTTTTGTAAGGATTTTTAAACAGTTTGTTTAATTAAATGACAATTATCAGCGAACAGCTGATATATTGCAGCAAGAAAATTACAATTTAAGGTTAAATTAAAATGACAATGTTGTAAATTTCAGTTATAACGCAATTTCTGACTCATGTGGATTGTAAAAACACGACTTTTATAGATACCTACAAGCCAGAGACTACTTTAACAAAATATCACAAATCAAAACAGGTAAAGATTATAACTTGATCTTTATATTCTGTGAAGCATATGTAAAAAACAACAACAATAAAAAGCTGATCTCGAATATATGGAAGTATGCAAACCTCCAAAGGTCATTCTACATTATCCATCAAACAAAAATGGGAAAAGGAGTCTGGTACAGAAATATCAGGTGAGTCTTGGGTGGAGATATGCAAGACACAAGCGACTACTGCAAACTCAAGATCATTAAGAGAGTTTGGTTGGAATAATGTGGTTTTTTTTAGTTACTCCTAAAATAACAGCTCACAGAGTCTGGGAATGGCCAATCATTTTCATGTCTTTTGGGATTGTCCAAAAATTCAACCATATTGGAGGGAAGTAACTACTCTTTTTTTTATTATCATCATTATCATTATCTTGCACTGCCAACATTGCTGAACTTTTATAATCCGTTTAAATTTAAAAGTGCACAACTGAACGTTTACTGCATTTTTGCACCGTTATTATTTTGCACTGCCAACATTGAACTTTTCAAATTAATGCCTTTTTTTTGCACCATTATCTTTGCACTATAAACATGGTGGAACATTCTTCTGCGCACTTTTTAAAAAACTGTTACCCTCCTGCACTGTTACATTCTCATCACTGCTGCACTTTATATTGTAATTTTATTTCAATTGCAATCTCATTACATTGTCGTAAGCTGTATGCAACAAAATTTCGTTTTGTATGCACTCTGTAAATAAAAAACGACAAAGTGTGTCTAAGTCTAAGTCTATTACATTGTATCTGCGTAAAATACCAGAATTTGTACCAAAGGATCCTTTTGGTATGTAGTAAAAAGGCTACAACCTAACGATGGCTCCAAAATGACCCCCCAACATTACACCAGTGGAGCGGGAGTATGAAAGAAATCTATTGTATGGAGAAACTAACTTCTATTTTGAGACTGGAATTGGAGAAATGTGTTGAACGCTGTGAAAAATTTATTATTTTCGCTCTGAACCTGGAATAGTATGACACTACATGTTGATGTATGGAAATGAACGAGCTGTGACACCATAATGTTACACCCATGAAAATGTTGTTTCTCTTTTCTTTTTTTTTTCCTCTCCTTCTTCCTTCCTGTTCAAAGTTCAAAATAAAAAGTAAAAAATAAATAAAAATGACAATGTTGTCAGGATTTCCTCTTTTTCATGAACACGTTGTTCGTTTTTATCCGCTTCAGGTGATGCATCTGCAGAGAGAGAGCGGAACGGCCGAGGAGCACAGTTTGGAAAAGGAGGCGAGGAAGTGGGCGAGTCGCGTAGCACGAGAGTACAAAAGCATCATCCACACACAAAGGGTGAGGAGATCCTGCACAGAATAACTAGATAAAACTTTTGATGAGCCTGAAAGTCCAAGTGGGGGGCATGTTTAAATGCAGCAGGTTGGATATGGGTCAGTCACAGCGCATCGATACGCACAAAGTGCTGCGTATTGACCTAAAATCATTTAACATATCTCAAATTAAGCTAATACTTGGGTCAGAACTTACACGGTGCTGCTTTAATTGTTAAACTACGCAGTGATGGAGACGTGTAGAGCAAGTTGATGTGGGCGGTGCATGTTCTCAACAATGAGTAGCAGTAACTGTTCCAGAAATATGTTTGATAATAAAGTATAAATGTGATCTTTAGCTATTGCTACTTTCGGCTAAGGTGAGGGCTTTGCTCTCCTATTACCGCCACCCGCTGGACTGAAGGTGTAGTGCAGGTGTCTTTACAACTTCCTTGAACGTCATTAGGTTGATTTAAATAAACTTTCCACAGCCTTTCAGACCAGTGGAAACAGAAAGCACACAAATTAACCGAATTAAAAAATCCCAGGTATTTAAATCCCGAGACTTTCAGTGAAAAAGGAGCAGTATTTATGTGTATTTATGACACATAAAAATAGCAGTTCTTTGCATTATTAGTAATGATCCTCTGATCCTGCAATGGTAATACATTGAGCAGCCCTTATTTGGTAGTCAGTATATTGTTAAAAACACTTGGATTAAGGTTAGGTGCACACACAAGTGGTGCAGACTTTCTGCCCAAACAAATGTTGGTCAAATTCAAAATAAAAGCTACAAAAACAACATATTTTGAATTGCATTTGGAAATATGCATTTACACGTCATGCATGTTTAATTTATGATTTTCTGTGGACCACTGTAGGACACCTGGGACATGTAAACCGCCGGATGGTTGTAAAAGGTCCAGGTTTGGACTTAAAGCTAGAATTTATATCTTTGAGCTTTTGTTTTGTATTGTTTTTTACAATTTATTACAAGATTTGCACCAGTAGTAAGTAATGATGGGAAGTCTCTATAAAGTGTTTTGAAGGTGCAATTTTTTTCCCTACAAATCCCCGATATCCTGTGTGATGTGATTTCATTGGAATTTGTCTCTTTTCCTGTAGAGCAGCAGGATGTGTTTGTTCGGTAATAATAAACCCGGAGATTGTAACTTTAAACTCTATTACGCCGCTGTGTGAAAGAAGTGATGAAGCAACATGACTCGGGTCAGAGGTTCATCACCTCATGTTTCATTTAGTGTCCGTGTCAGAAGAGTCTGGGTGACTCCCGATAAACTCGGTTATTGCCCGTTTCAGTCGATGTGTCTTAATGTTCATGCTGGATGCCGTTTCTTTGTGGTTTGGTTTTAGGCCCTGGAGGAGTACGGAAATCAGGAGGCGTCTGAGCAGAGCGGCGGCGAGGTGGAGACCAAGATGGAGATGGCCAGGCAGAGTCTGAGGAGGGCAGAGGTGACGTAGCTGAATCTACTCTATATCTCACCGTGTGTCTCTAACAAGCCATCTGCTGGTGAGACGGAACATTTAAATCACTCCTTCAAGTAACGGGACGAAAAGGGGTTGAACGTTTTCCATTAAAACCCTGTTGAGCCTTACGTCGGTAAAGTCGTATAAAATTATTAATAAACAGATATGATCGCGTTTCCAGGGAGAATAGTTTGTCTGATCGTTTCATAAATTCAATATAAAAGAAAAAAAAAAAAGGTATGATACAAGTTTGATAGTTTACCAGAATTATCTGTATGAACTTGTGATATGTTGGAAACAAGTGAAATGGTTTTATATTTTTTGCCCTGACCTAATATGTGACGCACCGCAGCAAAACCAGGAACAATGGACCTAACCTATAATAGTATTTTATCCTGTTGATTTTCCTTTTCAACCGCAGTTGCATTTATATAGATTTAAAAATGAAGAAAAAAAATCATAACAAATGTACATTTTTACGTAACGTTAAGGTGAGCGCTGACTTTTAGTTCAAAGGTCAGTACTGGTAGCTCTTCGTATGACATGGTACCAATGATGTAGCTCTCAGTTTAAAAAAGCTAGGTGATGTAAAGTATAGGAGATACTATATATACCCTATATCGTGTAAAGCCTATATTTGTGCACTTTGTTTGAAATTTGTTTGAAATTAATTTAAATATGAGAAGGTACTGTGGTGGATATTTATCGTTAGCAAGGAGGAAACCACACTATTCCTTTAATTGAGAGAAAGATGCATCTTTGTCTTTGCAATTTTATTCAAAGGCATGAAGCGTTTGAATGTCTCTGTCCCCCAAGGCAGTCATGAAACACTACACTTTTATTACTAGTTTTTAAAATAGTCTTTTTTTATCTTTGAAACTTTTGCATAAAAATAATTCCCTGAATTTGATTCACACACAGCTTCAATCACTCTTTTACCTCGTTCACTTGTGTGCCTCTGATATCTGCCCTTTTTGCTACAGTTTGGTTTATGTAGTCTGGAGTCAGGCAATGTATTAAAAATTCATATATCCTTTTGTAAAGATAATTTTTAAAGATATTTAATCACTGTATTTAATAACTCTTTTTTTCTTGGCAAAAGCTCTCCAAATGTATGAACAATTATGCAAATTAGATGATGATTCACCTTGTGGATGATGATGTGAGCATTTGAATGTTGCCACTCTGCAAACATTTGTGAGAAAACAGGCCTCAAAGTTTATTTAGAACCACCTTCAGCCAGCTGGGTGTTAATAAAAGCTATTAATTTGAATAACTTTGCATATCTTCCCACTCTCCGTCTAAGTTTTTACATGTCAGCCTACGGTTGCAACAGGAGAAATGTATATTATTTGTTTTGTGTTAGGTTAAAAGATACATGACAAAATAACTATGTCGCTTATATCATGTTTGGATATTAAAGATGTAAAGATACACAGATTTAATTTCAATATGATGCATCTTTATAGTTCTTTTTTTTTTTTATTTCTCAAACTCACCAAACTGAAAAATATTCCTGCAGACTTTGACGCCTCGGATCATATAAGTTTCCCCGGCATGTTTTCTCTCTTTCTGCTGCTAAATAATCCTTTCATGTGTTGACCTCAGGAGAAAGTTTGTGGTTCAGGACTGTGTCCCAGGTGCACAATAGGGCTGCAAATAACCATTATTTTTATAGTCCACTAGTCCATCAATTATTCTTTTTTGTATGATCTCCATCATGACTTCAGTTCCTTAGTTTATTTTTAAATATTAAAAATAAACTATCCATCCTCTTCCGCTTATCCGGGGTCGGGTCGCGGGGGTAGCAGCTTCAGTAGGGAGGCCCAGACGTCCCTCTCTCCAGCCACTTGGGCCAGCTCCTCAGGAGGAACCCCAAGGCGTTCCCAGGCCAGCAGAGAGACATAGTCCCTCCAGCGTGTCCTGGGTCTCCCTCTGGGCCTCCTCCCGGTGGGACGTGCCCGGAACACCTCACCAGGGAGGCGTCCAGGAGGCATCCTAACCAGATGCCCGAGCCACCTCAACTGGCTCCTCTGGACGTGGAGGAGCAGCGGCTCTACTCTGAGTCCTCCCCGGATGACTGAGCTCCTCACCCTATCTCTAAGGGAGAGCCCAGACACACTACGGAGAAAACTCATTTCAGCCGCTTGTATCCGGGATCTCGTTCTTTCGGTCACGACCCAAAGCTCATGACCATAGATGAGGGTAGGAACGTAGATCGACCGGTAAATCGAGAGCTTCGCCTTTTGGCTCAGCTCTCTCTTCGCCACAACGGACCGGTACAGCGCCCGCTTCACAGCAGACGTCGCACCAATCCGCCTGTCGATCTCCCGCTCCATCTTCCCCTCATTCATGAACAAGACCAGAGATACTTAAACTCCTCCACTAGGGGCAGCACATCTTCCCCAACCCGGAGAAGGCACTCTACCCTTTTCCGGTTCAAGACCATGGTCTCGGATTTGGAGGCACTGATTTTCATCCCGGCCGCTTCGCACTCGGTGCGAACCGCTCCAGTGAGAGCTGTAGATCACGCCCTGATGAAGCCAATAGGACCACGTCATCCGCGAATAGCAGAGACGCAATCCTAAGGCCACCAAAACGGATCCCCTCAACACCTTGGCTGCACCTAGAAATTCTGTCCATAAAAGTTATGAACAGAATCGGTGACAAAGGGCAACCTTGGCGGAGTCCAACTCTCACCGGAAACGAGTCCGACTTACTGCCGGCAATGCGGACCAGACTCTGACACCGGTCATACAAAGACCTGACAGCCCTTATTAAAGGGCCCGGTGCTCCATACTCCCGGAGTATCCCCCACAGGATCCCTCGGGGGACACGGTCGAATGCCTTCTCCAGATCCACAAAGCACATGTAGACTGGTTGGGCAAACTCCCATGCCCCCTCCAGGATCCTGCTGAGGGTGTAGAGCTGGTCCAGTGTTCCACGGCCAGGACGAAAACCACACTAATAAACCAAAAATAAACTAAGTCAGTTCAATTTCTAATTAATATTTTATGGAGGATCATTTATAAAGCTGATAAATAAAGGAGAATGACAACAAGAGGCAATAAAGAGGCGTTCAGAGGTGTGTAGACAAGAACAGGTGAGTCAAAAAATCTTTACAAGCAACTGAAGTGATGATCATACAAAAAATGATCTTGATTAGTCGACTATAAAAATAATCGTTAGTTGCAGCCCTATTAGAAAGTGTCATTTAGAGCGTTGTTTCTTCGTAACTTCAACAAACGAATTTTAATTAATAAAACAAAAATCACCATTTTCTCAGTTTTAAGGTTTTTCTCTAGTTTTCTCCGTTTGTGCTCCGCCGACTTTTCCCCCCGTGGCGAAGTCACAGATGTAGTTTTTCATATGATACGAGTTAGAAACGCTTTACTTGCAGCAACATGCGGATAAAAAGTACATTAACTTGTTTTAACGGCAGACGGTGAAAGTGAAAGCTGAGGCCCGGCTGGACCTGCTGCGGCAGGCGGGAGTCGCCGTGGAGACGTGGCTGAAGAGCGCCATGAACCAGGTGATGGAGGAGCTGGAGAACGAGCGCTGGAACAACCTCAGCACCCATGATCCTTCACTCTCAGTAAGCTATCCAAGTACAAGTCTGTGAATTTGTCCGTTGATAAAGGAAATAATAATTTTTGTATTTTTTTTTTTTTTTTTTTTTGTTAGGGAACAGCTGATCTGGAGCGGGAAGACGAAGAGGAGACGGAGGACAGCAGTGAGGTGTTGGATGACAGCAGCTCCAGCCCTTCAAGCACCCTGAAAAACTATCCTCTCACCTGCAAAGTGCTTTATTCCTACAAGGCAAGGCTAATTTATCTGTAACGCACATTTCAGTACAAGGACAACACAAAGTGGTTTATATGATTAAAACGTAGGAGAATAAAAACAAGTTTGAATAAAATGTAGAAACAAAATAAAACATGGGAGAATAGAAACTAAGAGCAAATATTAAAAACAGTTGGACTACAACTTAAACTAATGATGTTTCAGTAAAACATTTTAACTAGAACAGTTAAAATCCTAAACAAATGTGTTTTAACCTTTATTTAAAAGAACTTTCAGCACTTTTCCAGTTTTCTGGAAGTTTGTTCCAGATCAGTGGAGCATAGGAACTAAATGCTGCTTCTCCATGTCTGGTTCTGGTTCTGGTTCTGCAGATCAGGCTGGAGCCAGAAGACCTGAGTGGTCTGGAGGGTTGATGCACTGATAACAAGTCTGTGATGGATTTAGGTGCTAATTCAGGGATTTATAGACTAACAGAAGTATTTTAAAGTCTATTCTCTGAGATCCAGGGAGCCAGTGGAAGGACTTCAGAACTGGGTCCATGTTCTCTACGTTCTTAGTCTTAGTGAGGACTTCAGAACCGGGTCCATGTTCTCTACGTTCTTAGTCTTAGTGAGGACTTCAGAACCGGGTCCATGTTCTCTACGTTCTTAGTCTTAGTGAGGACTTCAGAACCGGGTCCATGTTCTCTACGTTCTTAGTCTTAGTGGAAGGACTTCAGAACCGGGTCCATGTTCTCTACGTTCTTAGTCTTAGTGAGGACTTCAGAACCGGGTCCATGTTCTCTATTGGTAACAGCAGAAACCAAGCGGACCGAGCCGCACCTAGAGGACAAGTTCCACACCGGGCTGCAGATTTGTTGCAGTTTTGTTCATACGCTGCAAAAACGGAACTGAAAATAAGTTAAATTATCTTGAAATTAGTGTATTTGTCCTTTATTTGAGAAGGTAAATGAAATGATCTGCCAGTGGAGTTGAGTATTTTTTGCTCTTAAAACAGGAACAACTCATCACCATCATCTTATTTTAAAGGCAATATATCTAATTGTTTTATTTTAGGGGTCAATGACTGATCATCTTATTTACCTTCTCAAATAAAGGACAAATACACTAACTTCAAGAAAAGTGACCTTATCCTCAGTTCCGTTTCTGCAGAGCAACGTAAAGAAAAAGTGAGCTGAGTTGAGTCTGTTGCCTGCAGGCGTCTCAGCCAGACGAGCTAACCATCGAGGAGCAGGAGATCCTGGAGGTCATCGAGGATGGCGACATGGAGGACTGGGTCAAGGTGAGCTGCTGCTACACAGGCACGCATGGCTGTGTGTAAAGTTTGTACACCCCTGTAAATTTCACCAGCAAGGCAGGTAATAAGCTGCAAAGTAATCTGGGAGATAATTCATGATTTAAACGCGCCCTCTGACTCAGGAACAGAAATCCTCTCCACTTGTTTTTGGTACGCAGTTATCCGCATCGCTTTGTTTCAGCGGCGTTTGTTTTAAAGTGCTTTGTAAATAAAGTTGGAATGGCGCGGTACCGTCAACAAAAAGTACCGATAGAGAAACGCCACGAGGAATGAATGATTCAGTTCGTAATCCCATCATTAAAAGCAGCATCCGTGTACCGTATGTTTCAGACCATAAGGCGCATTAATAAGTAATATCACATTACACTGCAAAAAGGGAACTAAAAGTAATATTTAATAGTGAGTGTATTTTTCCTTCACTTGAGCAGGTAAATAAGACTATTTGGCAATAAGATTTTTGCACTTAAAATAACAACAATTCATCTCCATCATTTTATTTCAAGTGCAGCGTGTCTAATTTTCTTATTTTAGGGGTAGAAATTCTCATTCCATTGGCAAATTGTCTTATTTAGCTGCTCAAATCAAGGAAAAATTTACCAATTTCAAGAAATGTCGCTCCTCCACGTCCACAGCTCTCTATCCGTCTGTCAGGAGGACAGAGTAGCTGGACTACACTGCCCTGTTTCTAACATAAGGCCAAAATAAACGTAAATTTTATATTTAATTAACTTTCTAGGTTTCTGGTTGCTAGCGCGTACTCCAGGCTGCCTTACATGAATGCACTTCTAGTTTAGACATTACAGTCAGGCAGTCTGGTAGACAGCTTAGGGGTCCTACAGTGTACCGTAATACTCCTAATATCCATTGAGCAGAGCGGCTTCGTTGCTAACCAAAGTCATAGTTACACATTTTAACAGATTTTTGAGAACATTGTACCACATGAAATCAGTCAGTAAGCACAACGGTGATGATTTATAAGGCGCACCATCAATTTTTGAGAAAATTTAAGGATTTTAAGTGCACATTATAGTCCGAAAATACTGTAATTTACTGTGATTAAGGCTAAAACGAGTGCAAAGTGATGAGTCCATGTTCTAAATCTGCCGGCTAGGATCAACAAATACCCCGAGTCTGTCCTGAAACCAAACGGTTGCAGAAACCCTGCATGACCTGGGAGGAAGTTACGCTACAAAACACGCCCCACACGCTTCTGGACGTTTTTCTTCATGAGAAAAGATTTAAAACGTGACTTATTATTATTATTATTATTTTTGTTTGTTTTTCAATTGAGTTTAACATAAAAAAAGCTTGTAAGCATTTTAAGGGTATTTATAGACTCTTCATGTCAGCTGAACTTTAGTGCTGAACAGTACAGGGAAAAAAAAGCATATCGATAATTATCAACAAATTCAAAACATATATTTTAAGTCCAGCCCTGGCCGTTTTTAGATAGAGATACAAAAACACTGAATTCAAACTCAACCTTTTATTCAACCAACTTTTTACCAAAACTACAAGTTTTTAAAGAAGAAAGAACGTATACTCTCTGAACTCTTTGAAGGGGGCGGAGCTTCCTGGGCCTGCGTTATGATTGGTTGGGAGGATATAATGATGTAATATTAACCTACATTATATATACATTATCTATTGCATTCTAGCCTATAATGTATATATATTATATACATTATAGGCTAGAATGCTAGAATGTTCTATTGAACTATTTATTGACCTTTTATTCCATCGATCGATAAATAGCGTTATTGAATTATCGTGCAGCCCTAGTGAACTTGCATATTTCATTACATGCATACATACAGAAACATACATACTGAACATTATATTTCCAGAGACAGAAATGCATTTATTCATGTATTTGTGTGTTTATTCAGGCCAGGAACCGCAGCGGACAGGTCGGTTACGTCCCGGAGAAATACCTGCAGCTGCCCTCGTCCAACAGCCTGCTGAGCATGCTGCAGTCGCTGGCCTCGCTGGACGCCCGATCCCATTCCTCCAGCAACTCCACCGAAGCCGAGACCGAGCTCTCTGCCTGCTCCGTCAACGGAGACTCCGGCGGTGAGGGCATTCAACGTCTGATGAGGAAAAAAAGATATAAATAAAGATGCAAAGTAGGAACAGACTTTCTTGTCTGTGTCGCAGTGTCGTTCGCCAAGGCTCTGTACGACTACGCCGGCCAAACGGACGAGGAGCTCTCGTTTCCCGAAGGCGCCATCATCCGGATCCTGAGCAGAGAGACCCACGAGGACGACGGCTTCTGGGAGGGAGAGTTTAACGGCGTCGTCGGCGTCTTCCCCGCCGTCCTGGTGGAGGATCTCACTGGCGCGGGCGAAAACGGAGACGGACTAAAAGAAGGCGGCGTGCAGGTGGGTTACAGATCCTGAGCGCCGAGCACTTTGTGTCCCTCTGAGTTTCTGGAGCTGAACTTTGTTGCCGTTCCTCCCGTGTTTGCCACGTTTTTGTTTAAGGCCTCTCCCTCCGCCTCGGCTCAGAGCGACCCCTCCCCCTGCAGCCCCCTCCAGGCGGCGCCGCTCCACGGCAGCCCCCTTCAGACGCCCACCGCGGCGCCGTCTGGATCCAGCCCGTGCAGCGCCACAGCCTCCCCCGTCGGCCGGCCGCCCTCCTACCACAACGGACACCACCGGCCGCCTCCGGCTCCGCACAAGAGCCCGTACCACAGTAAGCCGCGGCGCTTTGTCCGTGGTGAAAACCAGGAGATGAGGCGAAGAAACGATGCTTAATCAGCGCCTGCTTTCCCTCCTTTAGGTCCAGTACAAGGTTCCCCTCAGCCCCCCAAATACCCAGAGGGCAGCGCTGGCAGCATCAGACCTGTGAGTGAAAGTTTAGGAGCCATTATCACCAGATGACGGCGCTAAAAAACCCAAAATGTGTAGTTAGAAAATGTTATTCCACGTTTTATAGTGAATCCGAACTGATTACAAAGCAGCTCGTTTTAAATATCAGGACATAATAAGAAAAAATATCTGGACTTTCGCTTTTTTCATACAATTAATGACAATATATGTTATTGTAACATAAATAAAAAAAGCTTATAATGCCCACCATCCAAAACCATTTTACATTGGACTAGAAAAGAAAAAAGAGATGGCCGCCTTTTATAAAACATACCAAAATATGATTTTTAGGAAATTATTCTACAAAAATAACATTTGGAAAAAAAGGTAATACACCCAATATCTTACTGCTATTAATTACGTTCACATGATTCATAATGTTTAATCACATTATTCTTAAATATGTTTTTAAACCTTATTAATGTTGTTCAGTCTTTTAGCTCCTGTTCCAACAAAAGAAATACAACGTTGTTTACATTTGTTCTTGCTTTTGGTTTTCTGAACATTTTATACTCTCTAAGATCAAAAACAGACCCTGAATGTGTTTAAAGTCAACCAAATCTTTATGCTTTAATGTTAAATTAACAAAAAGTTGGTTTGTATGCTCTCTATAATCTGCTTTTTCAATTCAAACAGCTCTCTTTTGATTTAAGAACAATAATTAGTTTTATAGGTGTTTCCCCACACTTCAATACAAGAGATGTAATGTTTTTTTTATTTAAAAGGTCTTTAAATTAATATTAACACCGCCAATGTTTTGGACAATTTAGCTGGATTATTCTTCAAATATTTAATACTAGTTAGTTATTTAAATCTCCAGTGTGGAAAAGTGCGACAGATTCTTCGCCGTCTTGGTTTATTAAACCAGTTGTTTGTGAAATGCAGCATTTCTGATTACGCTCATAATCCAGCGGCAGATCTGAGACTTTCTCTTCCTCTCAGATGGCGGTGGAGGAGGTTCGGTCCGTTCTTCTTTCAGACGCCGCCGCCTCGCTGCTTTCGGGTCTCTGCGCGGCTTTCTAACGACCCTTCTCCATTAGGCGGCGCGGCACATTTCATCATACATGACGAACACATCCGCGTTAACGTGGCACCCAGAGCCTCCGTGTCGAGCCGCGTAGACGCCGATCAAAAAGGCCCGGGAGGTCCAACCGAGCCGGGTTCTGGACGTTAACTGGGAAATACGCTGCATTTCAGGTATTCAGGTTTCGGTCGGACCTGCTGCTGCGCATCCCGGCCAAACATCTCCGCTTTGGTCTCCTCTGCCCAGACGTCTGCAGTTCATCCTGATGCAGCTCCTCAACCAAAGTCAGGCAGCCACATCCTGATTAGACAGAGGAGTCGTTTTCTGATTGGCCCGTCATGAACTTTGACCTTAGCGTGCTAACTGGGATCAGCAGCTGGTTGGTGCTTTATATCCTCGGTCGTGTGGAGGCAGCTGGGGTGTGTTTATTTTTTATCATGCTCTTCCACTTTTAATCTGTTGTGTTTTTCCACACTTTGAGATATTTTTACATATTTTTTAATTTCCAACCCTTTAAAAACCAGATCGCCTGATTATATCTTGAATCGAGAGGAGGGCGCACTTTCTTTCTTTTTAGAGTCAGAAGAATTACTCAAGTAAGAGTAGCGATACTTAATAATAATATGACTCAAGTAAAAGTAAACGTACAGTGCAGTAAAACTACTCTTAAAAGTACATTTAGTTCAAAAAGTTAGTCATGTAAATGTAACTGAGTAAATGTAACTAGTTACTACCACCTCTGCAGCCTGTGTTGAAAACCCAACTAGGGGAATGTTTCCTCTCAGGAGTTCATAAAGTCAATAAAACTAAGGAAAGGTGGTTAAACGCTGGTTAGTTGGTGCTAAGTGGGCCTAGAAAATATTTGATAGCTGAGCTCCTCAGTACATCAGATGTCACAATGATAAATCCGCTGAGGATGGATGTGTTCATCCGGCCGGTGGCAACGACTCCAACCTGTAAACTGCCCAGAAAAGCAACTCGTTGTTCAGCTTCGTCCTTTTGACTCGATTGTTGGACGTTTGCAGGTCCGTGCCGCCCCTCCCCCCCCGAAGCAGCATCCCCGTGGGCAGGTGAAGCGTCGCGAGGAGGTGGAGATCACGCTGGTGTGAGCCCGGACCGACACGGACCCCCAGAGGACCCTTAAAGCCCCCCCCCCCCCCCTGAGGACGCCTGGAGGATGGAGGAGCCCTTCGCTGAAAACCTGGTCGGCTCAGCGCGCCGTGGAGGAATAACGTGCCTTTGTCCGCTTTTCCTGCTCAATTTACGTCCCAAATGTTTATCGAGGCCGAGACAACAGCCGCCGTTTGTTGTTTTTTATTCTAGATCCGAAATACTTCCATGACCAAAAAGACAGAAAAGGGAACTCGCTATCATCCCCTAGCATCAACTCCTAATCAGCACCGTGGTTTGCACTTTAAGAAACATTTCTGGGGACAAGTTGACTTCCTGGTGGAGGTTTAGCTCAACGTCAGAACCCTTCTGGACCGGTCCACCGGGACGCCGTCTTCTCTCAGTCATTTACTGACGTACCCGGCAGCGGTGGCACTTGTTCTCAGCCGAGTCTGGTTGATCATGAACTTCTGATTTTTGTTCAGTTAACTGTAGATTTTCAAATGGCTAACGTGTGTTTTTAAAAGCTTAAAGCTCATAAGCGTTTAGACGTTGAATAAATGTTGGCCTGTTAGATGATCAAATTTAACCACGAAGCAATGCTGACTCTGCATTAAAAATAATTCAAAAATGTTTACCTGCTGCAGAAATTCTGCTGCAGAAATTTATCTGCAAGGTTTTTTTTCTGCAAAACTTTTACCTGCAGAAAATCAGCTGCAGCAATTCGCCTGCAAATGTGTTGAGCTTCCTGTGACTCGAGCCAAAGCAATCAGCTTTAGATTGAGTTGAGCGGTTTTTAGCCAGTCTGTAGAGAGGAGAGTCTCTTACTAGTTAGTGGCTTAGTTTGATTGGCTAAAAGCTGCTCAGTTCAGTCTGGAGCTGGTTGCTTTAGCTTGAATCAAGGTCAACACATTTATAGGCGAATTGCTGGAGCCGTTTTTGCTGCCAATTTAAAGGAAAAAACAAAAATTACATCATTTCACAGGATAGAAATTCTGTGTTATAAATTAAATATCTAAAAAAAAAAAGTCTGATTCTAATGAGACAAGAGTTCTTCCATATTTAATCTTTTAGGTACTGCAGAGGTGGGACTGAATCTTTACGTCTCAAGTCCCGTGGTTTAAATTTAAAGTCATTGACGAGTCGTTAACGAGCGTTAATTAGAAAACAAGCCATTTGGATCAATATTTTAATTCAGCTATGAGTTTTTGCGGTAAAGTTTTAATTTTATTGAGGGCATCAAGTCATTTGAAGCAAATCTGTAACTCGAGCTAAGTCATCAGGTCAAAAGTCCACACCTTTAAAATCCTAATTGATTTAAATCTTTAGACATCTTACCAGAACTGTTTGCTGATTTTACAAGTTGAAAACTCCCGCAGAGCCGCCGTCCGTTCTTTACGCCACCAAGAAGCTCACAGCTGGGCTACGTCGTCTAGGAGCACGAGTTAGTTTAACGAGGTTTAATGAGAGTTAAAGGTTCTTCTTCCTGGAAGAAGTTTCCTGTCTTCCTGTTTGTCAGCAAGTATTCAGACGGTGGCCAGGAGCTTTCTGTCCCAGCCTGCGAGATCAAACCCACCCCTACAACTTTTCCACGTTGTGTTACGTTGAAACCAGAAGCTTCAATGTGTGTCGTTGGGATTTTATGCGATAGACCAACACAACGCGGTGCACAAACCTGACTCAGAAGGAAGGTCATGAATGGCTTTCTGGTTGTTTTTTGTTGTTGTTGTTGTAAATAAAAATCCCAAAAGTGTGGCCTGCATTTGTATTCAGCCCCCCTGGAGTCAAAACTCGTTTCACTGCAGATGCACCAAACGTGTTTTAATGTTTCCACCAAACTTGTGGCTCAGAGAGAGAAATCTTTGACTCGAGCTCAGTCAGATTGGATGGATTGGCCGTTATCAAGCATTGCTTTGGATTCTAAACTGGATGGTACTTTGACTAGGCCGTTCTAGCACATAAATCTGATCTCGTCAGTTACCTGGTAGGTCTGCAGGTGGTCCATCCTCTCCAGGTCCAGATGATGATCAGAGCTCTGGATGTTGCTGTAGAACCTGACCTGCTGTAAACTGGACCAGAACTTCCTCCCTGACCCGTCTGCTGGGTTCCTTGGTCTTCATGACGCTGTTGGTTCTCTAATGTCTTTTAATAAACCTCTGATCACGCACTGGTGGGCTCCATCTACCAATAAGGTGACTTCTGAAGGTAATTAGAGGGACTGGATTTGATTTTTATCAGAGTTATGGAGGCTGAATACAAATTCACGGCTCACTTTTCAGATTCACATCATTTTTTCCCATCCGGGTCACAATTATCCGCTTCATCTCTTGGTTTCTCTAGTAAATCAGGCTGCAGTTGAAATGTGGGACAGTCACAGGGTTTAACAGAAAAGAGGTAAAAACACGAGTTCTTCTTCTCCTGTCGTAATTGGAGCTGCTCTCGTTATGTGATTCCTTTCATTTTCTAAACCAGTTAATGACTCTGTTTACCGCTGAGGAGCTTCGTCAGCTTCATGGACGTTGGTCTGCAGGTTGATAACAGCCGAGAGACGCAGGGAAGCTCAGATAATGAGACCCACTTCCAAAAAGAACCTCCCACAGATCGCGTTTCCTCGTACACTTTGACCTCAGTGTCGTAAAACTGAGTCCGGTTTTAGTTTTTAATCATAATTTATGCTTTTCAGTTCTTTTCACTCTTTGATTCACGTCTAGATCTGCACCGATCCCGTTTTTCATGGCCAATGCCAATTTTTTTGGTCCGTGACGATCCAGTTTTGACCCAAAAGGATGTTTCTCATCATTATTATAAATAAAATAAAATAAGAATATTCTTCAGGTTCTTCGTTAGAGGCTGCAGTTCTGAATCCATCAAAAATGAAGGGATTTATGCGTCAAAGCAAATGTCCCTTTACCTGTCTTTTTTTTTTTTTTATATATATATATTTTAAGTGCATTAAATTTTATGATGTTGCCTTTAGAGACGAAAAGCAGTTGAGAGTTTTTAGTTTTGATGCATTCTGACGCAGATTCTAATTTTTCACCGTTTGACCGGAGCGATTCAGGGCAAACTGTCCGGTTCGGGTCTTTAGTTTGATCCGCCGCTGCAGCTCTGAGTTTGCAGCTTTACGCCGCGGATCGCTGGCGCCTCGTAGCGAGAACTAGAACCTGATCCCGACTCCAGCCCGGCCGAGGCCGGTCCTCCCCGCCTGAAAACGGCTACACAAATATGGGAAAAGTGGCAATTCTGTTTGTTTTTCTCGGTAGAAACTGTTTTAAGTGACTTCCTGCTTGTTGTTGTTTTTTTCCACTCTTTTCTCTTCAGTTTAGCTGAGAAACGGCTTAAGGAAAGCCGTGGCGTACACACACGCAGTGTAACTTTTAGCTGATTTTGTGTACAGAGTTTGAGGTTTTTATGGCATTCAGGGTTTTTACGCAGTCTGGAGTTTTATTTCAGTATTTTCCAGGTGGGGAAAATCTTTATATTTCCAGACTTTATTTAGTTTCCTTCCTTTCTGTATCCTGCCTTCCTTCCTTCCTTGTGTCCTTTCTTTCCTTCAGTTCTTTTTTTGTTTTTTTTTTTCTTCCACCTTTAAAGCCCCACGAATGAAATAAAAATCTTCCATGAGTTCATGGGGGACGTTAGTATTTTAAGTTTCTTTGGAAAGGATATTTAGGAACAAAAACTCTGGAAAATGTTTTTAGATGAAATCTGTTGTCGGAAACGGCCGAGCGTTTGATCGGTGTCGCTTCGGTCCGCCCGGTTTTCAACTCGCCTCTCGCCTTTAAGGAGGAAACCACCTGGAGCTGCTAGCTGCCCTGTTTCATAGTGAAGCACTTTTTCATGTCTTCTTTCAGTATTTGTCCATGTTTGAGGTTTGTTTACCGGCTGTAATCGTATAAATGCGTTTTATTTTATCGGCTCTGTTATTTAGCCTTAAATAGCCACCGTAGTGTCTTCACAGCTTCTGTTTTTGAAACACGAATAGTTTACAGAAAACTTGGAGATGGAGATCTGTATAAAAAAAAAACAATATTAGCATTTTCTCTGTTTTATTAGATTCAGAAATAAAGAGCCTTTTATTAAAGCGTAGATGAATTAGACGAGAGGGATATGTGTCAGCCTCGTTGCTGTGTTCTCGTTGATCTCCTTGAGATCTGAATGACATCAAACTCATTTTTGAAGTTTGCGTTTACCCTGTTGTATTAAGAGAGTCAGACTGAAGTCTCGTTCCCATCAGAGACGTTGTTTTAAACCTGCTGCTGGTCCGGATTTAACGCCCAGGCCGAAGCTCAACTTGGCTGATTAAATTCCCACGTTTCATGTTGGCTCTGCGGAGCTTCAGATTTACACACCAGTGGATGTTTGACTGTATTTATTGTGTACAAATAAATGTGAAATAAAGATAGCTTAAATGAAACACCCAAGAGTCTAACTCTTTGTCCTGGTTTTATTTGGTCCAGCTGAAATTTCCGGAGGAGGAGTTGTGTCTACAAAGAACACGTCTTTATCCAGGAAGAGGAAACCGAACCAAAAGGCTGATCTTTCTGGTCCATTTACGGCCCAGACTTCACCCCCCAGGGTCCTGGACAGGGTGTTAACACAGGTTTTTAAGAACTTGGCCTAAATAATGTAAAACAGGAAATTATTTTTAGATACAAAGATAAGATATGTTTTGGTTCTATTTTTATACAAACTGTCCAGCGGATGTACACCACAAATAATGTATTTATTTATAAAGGCTTTTAAAACATCCAGATAAGGAGACTGAAGCAGATAACAAAAGATCACTGTCCCTTTAAGTCACATGTGTCAAACCCGGCCCTCAAGAGCCAAAAAAAGGCGTATCATGTCATAAAGTGGAGGCAAATATCCTTTTAAATTGTATAAAGTGGCTAAAACTGTTCCTCCTGTAACGAATGTTAAGTTTTTTTAACTGTAGTAACAGCATCCTGCCACTAGGTGTCAGTTTTCCCGCAACACATTAAAACAACCCAGAAATGTCCAAAAAGAGAAGAAGTGATGCAGAATGATGAATTTAAAGTGTAATTCACTCCAATATCAACTTTTTTGCAGATAAACTGGCCTAAATGCTCTCTACAGACTGGCTAAAAACTGCTCAACTCAATCTAAAGCTGATTGCTTTGTCTCGAGTCACAGGAAGCTCAACACATTTGCAGGCGAATTGCTGCAGCTGATTTTCTGCAGGTAAAATTTTTGAAGAAAAAAAAACCTTGCAGATGTATTTCTATGTGAACTGAAATTAAATTATGTAATCAAAATTGTTATTATACAGATGTAACCACCCCTTTTAATGACTTCATGATGCCAAAGTGGCCCAATACAGAAATGAGTTTGACACCCCTGGTTTAAGTGATAATTTTGTTTTTATCTTCCTTAACCAAAGATATGTAAAGAACTTGGTCGATGTCTTTCTAACAAAAAAATGTATTTGCTATGAAGCCTTGAAGCAAATTGTTTTTTAATATAAATAAAAACTATGCGTTTTATAGAGATTAATCAGTTTCTTTTTTTTTTTTTAAGAGGCTCATGTCAGTTTTGAGTCCCGTTTTATTTTAGTAAGATTAAAGATAAACGCGGCTTCACGGATACGATGACTGACCTCTGGTCCAGAACTTGCGTAGGTTTTCCAGGTACGTCCCTCTATGAAGACTCCCCGGGGCGCACCTACAGCTCACCTGAGGGTTTAATTTATCAGGCAGACCTCGTCAGAACCTGATTGGGCTCGGCTCTTTCCTGCAGAACTGCTTTAGTCCTTCGTGCCATAAATCCAAGGAAGTGCAGGAAACATTCTCCAGAGATGTTGGTCCATATTGACATTATCAGGCAGCTGCTGCACATCCACCAGGAGAGCCACCTGTGGCACCACAGCCCAAAGGTGCTCTGTTGGACTCTGCAGAACATTGGGCTCAAGTGAACTCGGCGGCATGTTTAAGAAACTAGCTGGAGGTGTTTTGAGCTTTGTGATCATCCTGCTGGAAGTAGACATCAGAAGATGGGACCACTGTGGTCCTAAAGGGATGGAGGTGGTCTGCAGCATTACTCACAATGCCGCACTGTCTGGGAAATCCCTGAAAAGTGTTTTGATTTTAGCATTTTCTAAGTCTGGATATATTTAAATTGAGGATAGAAATGGGAAAAACATTTTTGGGACATTTTCTAAAAGATAAAACTAAATCCCAGAAAAATGAAGGTCATGCTGCATTAATGCACATTAGATGATGCATTTGTCTTTGTTTTGTCCAATTTATTGATTATTTAGATTTTTTTATTTATTCCCAAATAAGGAAACTCATTCAAAATCCAAAAAAAGGTTCTTGCCCTCGGTTTGGGTCCATAGTTAATCTAAGATAATCCAGATAAAATATTACAGATTGTAACTGATCTAAATTTCTCCAAATCCCACCCAAAAAAACAGCAATATTAACCCTTGAAGACTCCGCCAAACCATTGTGTTGCTTCATGCTTAATCTGTCTATATAAATATATAAAAAAATGTGTGTATATATATATATATATATATATGGCCTATGTGGCAAAAAGTTTGGACACCCCCAGTTTAAGATGCTCAACAATAAACTAAGCATTCACTATTTTTCAAGCATTCAGTATAATGTAATAAAAGTAATTTTTCTTTGTAGCCAATCAATGTGTAAATCGAAGATCTAAGGTTTTCTGCATGTTTTCCTTATTAAAATAAAAGGCTTCAAGATTCTTTTGAGAGAAAACATTTTTTTTTCTCAGCAAAGACAGTAAAAGTTGCTGGTTAAATGTGACCCTATCTACTAAAAAATTAAAGCCAATGCAAAAATACTGGTTATTAAATAGACATTTACCTTGTTTATTTTTTGTTTTTACATTAAGATTTTTATATGTTGGTAATAATTGTACACTTCTTCAAAAAAAAAAGTCTCCATCTGCATCAACCACCTGAGCTAGACAACACTAAATCAGTCCAGGGGCCCCAAATTACCCCCCCCCCCCCCCCCCTTTAAGGAAATTCGAGCTTTTAGCTGAAGGAAAAAACTGACAATTTCCTCCTAATACAGATTTATATAAGAAATATTGGAATATATCAGGTGAATGCATACTATTAAAGTTTATTCTAGTGTAAAAATATTAATCTCTTGACCTGCTGCTGCCCTCAAGTGGCCAAAAATGTTAAAGCTTCATCTGAAACGCAGCTCTGCTGTTATGTACCAAGTTTTTGATTCTGATTTACACATAAATTATGGTTTAAACACGTTATGTCCAATTTTTACCATTTGCAGTGAATGTTCTGCGTGTTTTTGTTGCACTTTGTGCGATTAGTTGTTGAAAGAACTGCAAGAAATATAGCTTTAAGAATGTATTTAGAGAATATTTGAAGGTCTATATCAAACTCTGGCTCCTACATGCACAGATTCATTATAGTATAGTGTTTTTTCCAGGTTTTCTACATTTAGGCTACTTCTATTTACGATGTAATTGAAATCTGATCATTTACACAAATACAACATCCAAGGGCATTACAGAACATAGAACAAGTACTTTATAAAATCAGACCGGTGCTCGAGGGTTGAAGTTTTTAAGGCAGTTAGAATTTTAATGGCTTTAGCATTTGAACTTAATTTCAAGGATTCTATATAGATATTAATAAAAGACAATAAAATCTGGAAATTAGGCTTTTGATGTAAATATTTAGAAGTGTGAATGTGATATTTACCATAAATAATAAAAAAGTTAACAACATATAGACATTTCCCCATTCCTAGTAGAATATTCTTATCTCTTAAAGTAATATTTATATTCTTTTGATGAAAATCAAATGGTCATATCCCTCCAAAATATTTTGGTATAATAGGCATCCCAAAATAGAAGGTTCACTCAGGGTCCAAGTCCCTTTTATATCCTTTCATCAAAACGGATTTAACTGGATAGCAATTGTGGATAATTTTGAAGGAGATTTCTCTCAATTTATTATTATTTATGTTAATATATTCTTAATTTTTATCTATTTATGGATTCATGAATCTCGATTCCTGATTAGAAAACATACATGTTTCCAAGGTTTTCTACATTTACTTACTGTATATTTAAGACATAATGGAAATCTGATGATTTTACTTAAACATGTAATATATGGATATGCAGAAATGTTTTTTATCTATCTCTATCTCTTTGTATATAACCATCTCAGTGTTACTGCATTTAGTTGATTATTGATTTACTTACTTTTCCATCCATCCATAACCCCACACAGTAAACTGTGAACAATACAAAAACAATTTCTGCATAATTAACAACATACCATAGAATGTAGCACAGGGGAAATGAGCTAACACAAAAGGCAGTTAACAATACTATATATATATATATATATATATATTTTAGTGCTGTCAAATGATTACAAATTTTAATCGCGATTAATCGCACAATGTCAACAGTTGTCTTGAGATTAAACGCAAATTAATTGCATATTTTTATCTTTTAATTTCTGAAAGTGTAAAGCCTATTTGGACATTTTAATATGCTATCTATCTATCTATCTATCTATCTATCTATATATATATATATATATATATATATATATATATATATATATATATATATATATGTGTGTTGCCACTTTTAATCTAAGCAAGTCCTCACGTCACAACAACACTAAATGAATGGTTAGAAATAACCTCGTAATCCAAGAGGAAGCATTAAAATGTATTTTACATTTTTAGGCAGATAAAATTCAGTATAGTCGTCAAGTCACTGAAGTAAAAAAAACCGCTCGGCTGTGTTTTTTTTTTTCCCTGGCTTGTTCCGGTGTTGTTTTATTTTGTAGGACCACCGGAAACGGTGTCGCTCCCTCGCCACTGGGGCTTGACACTGGTGTGGAAAAAGATGGCTGCTTCGGCGGCAACAGCGAGTTCTCCCCCCGGTTTGTGTCCAAATTACGCGGTGGTTTGCTCGTTCCTGGAGCGGTACGGAGCCCTGCTGGACCTGCCGGAGCTCACCTTCCCCCAGCTGGAGCGGTACCTGCAGGACACATCCTCAGGTAGGGCGGGAAAGCGCGCAGCGGGAGGCTGGGAGGACGCGCAGAGGCTCCAGCCTTGCATTAATGATGATGGGACTGTGCTAACGTGCTAGGTGCTAACGTTAGCTGTTATTGTGTGGATTTTTTTCTAACCTTCGTGTTTACTCAAACACGAGTCACCCGCCTCCCCCACGCGTCTCTTCGAGGCTTTAAACGTCTCTCCGCACATTTAGATGCCGGTCGAAACGCAAACGTCTCGATTTGTTCGATGTTTTCTGTCACTTTTTAGCTTTTGAATTGGGCTTAAATTTTTCTTCCTCCCCCCCCTCTCAGCCTTTATCTTGCTTCTCGTGCAACAACACAGGCAAACGTGCGGTGAAAACACTGTCCGTGGGTCCGTGGGCGTGATGGGAGTTCACGCCACGAGCCGTGGAACCCCGCGAGCTGCCGGCGAGCCCGTCGGCGTGTGACAAGGATGTGAGATTATGCACTTTATTTACAGTTATACATATTCTCAGGTAGTGGACAGAGATGAGCCGAGGCTAAGCTATCCGCAAGCGGGATGACTTCCGGTCGAAGCTGTCAAAATAAGACGACGTTTAAATACCAAAGCAAACTGTTAAACGTTCTCTTTGTTGTTGTTTTTTACATGAAACCTGAACAATTATCTGTGCTATTTAAGATAATTAACTTCACAGGGTCTGTTTATCTACTTTTAATGCTTGTTTTTTAAGTAGTTTAGAATTTCGGTAATTTGTCTTCCGGAGCTTACTGCGGCTAACTTGACGCTTTTGTCGTGCGCTTCCTGTTAGAAGTGCTGCTGATTGGGGTTTAATTTCTGCCTCGTTAACATTGAAGTGGTCATCTTGTGGACCGTGGGAACCTGTATTTTATGGCGTTAATCTTAAAGAAAATCCCTAAATAGACCGGAATGATGCTTTTTCTCTCAGCTGATGTGTCCATTGGCTTAATTTGAGGTTATTTCCACACCAAGGAGCTACTTTTTATTTACATTTTTGGATTTTGCAGATCAAGCATCTGCATATTTAATTCCACCTGTTTGGAATTTCCAGCCTCACGGCAAGCAGAGTGGTGCTGTGGCTGCCATAGCTTTGCCAGACAATATTGATGATGATATTGTTCAAAACATTTGGAGTGTTTTATTTCTGTCTTGTTTGGTGTTTAGGGTTTTAATTTGCCTGGGGTAAGACCTGCAGTCGTTGTTCTTTGCGCTTCTTTCAGTTGCATTGGTCAAAGAAAAATGATTTGTGTGAAATAGTTTAAAGCTTTTAACTGATTCACATCTTAAAACCTTTTTGTTCTGTTGTGCAAACGTCGCCGTCAGGACTTTGTCATCTTTATTTTAACTGTTAACATTGTTCAGGGTTTTTAACTCTGCGTGTTGTTGCTACAGTTTGCTGGTAGATCCTGTTCTTAAATACAACATATTTTCTAATATAATGCCATACTTTTGCTAGGGAAAAATACCACAAAATAACCTTAACTGTTAATATATTTCTGTTTAAACTTGAATAAACTCAACATGCAGTGAGTTTGTCTGCTTGCAGCTTGTTTCTGGTCTATTTTCAGTGATTTTCGTCCATAATTTGTAGAAATCTCCACATCTGCCATGTCAGGGTTGACATGATGATAAAACTTCAAACTCAATACTGAGGAAAATTATTGATACTTTTTGAAGAAGCTGGCCTCTGTCCAATCAAGAGCTGCAGATAAAAAGGACAAAATTAACTTTAACCTTTTTATTTGGGGAGAAACCAATAAGCGGGAAACAATTCAGCCCTCGTTTATAGAAATATCTGCTAATTTAATATTTTCTCCAGCGATCAACTGCAGCAGCAGCTACATGTTCCTACTGTTTTCTGCTCTGGCAGCTTCAGTCTGGCTCCATCATAAGCAGTTTAACTAGTAGGGCTGCAAATAACGATTATTTTTATAGTCAACTAATTGATTAGTGGACTAATCACAATTATTTTTTGTATGATCATCACTTCAGTTGCTTGTAAAAAATATTTTGACTCACCTGTTGTCTACACACCTTTGAACGCCTCTTGTTGTCATTATCCTTTATTAGCTTTATAAATGATCCTCCATTAAATACTAAATAGAAATTTAACTGACTTTGTTTATTTTTAAAGGAGAAGTCCGGTCAAAATCAGAATTCAAACTGCTGAAAGTACTTTAAATATAAAACTACTACATACTGTGCAAAAAATTATACGTTTTTTTAATTAAGAATAATTCTCATTTAATCATGTTTATGTGGAGGAATCCATCTTGGTCAAGAATAGTACTGTCACCTCCCATTTTTTGACGTCACTCGGCGGACCCGCTGTCGAGCAAGTTTCAACGCTCTGTTTGTCACGGCGCACTATTTTCCAAGATGGCGACTGGTGCTCTGTACGAAGCAGAGAGTGATGAAGTATTTAGTGACAGTGATGAGAGTTCTGTGGAGTCATCATCATCTGATAGCGATATGGATGTTTTAGAAGAGTTTCTTGACAGAAACCGGACTTTTGACGGAATCCAGCGTACCTATTTCCATTGCAAACTCAGTCGGGTCCTACAGTATATATATATACACGCGTGTGTGTGTGTGCGCGCTCCGCTGCAGCACGGCTTTGCCGGCGCTGCAGCGGAGCGCGCACACACACACACACACAGCGGAGGAGAGATCGCGCTGAAGTGACTTAAGTTATATATTTGCCCCCTAGTAAATAGGGCAGGTGGTCATTGTTGTATAAATAATAAAATATAAAAGCATTCCAGCACATGCTGGGGCGGAGGGATACGATGTTGTATCCCTCCGCCCCTCTGGTCGGTAACCATCCCCGTAACTTCTAAATTAAAAATTGAAAATTTAAAAATAACTTACTGAAAATCCTCGCCCTCATGTCATGTTCAAAACATTCTTCTTCGAGATGGTCACTGCATATGACGTGTTTTCTCTCTGGCCAGAAGTTAGATGGCAAATCCGCTCTTCAAGTTGGCAATCCAGCGCCGAGCCCGGTGGCTCATGAATCAGGAAGTTGAAATAAGCAATGTTTTTTCCTCTTTTACCAGTTGTGTTGGAACATCCGATGGCCATGCACGTGGGCATTGTTGCTTCAGCAATAGCTCTTGGGAATGTCAGCGGTGAAGTCCTCTGGAAATCCGAAATAATTATTGATGATCGCAGCTGTGTAGAACGGCTCCTATTGACTTTGCATGGAAAGCGGAGAGAAATGCTGTCGCCGCTTCCGCTCTTCCACGTCGCAGGATGTGATGTCAAACGCCCCTTACTGCTATTAGTTTTAGTTATAGCTAATGATACCCTGATTTTTCCTTGTTGACCGGACTTCCCCTTTAATATTTCTATCAAAGTGGATTTTTTTTTTACTGTAACAATGTGTTTAAAACTAATCTTTCGACCTTCAAGCTTTTAACATTGCTTAATGTTTACAAAGATTAAACTATAGTGTAAAAAAGAGGAGAATATTAACATGTTTGCTGTCTGGCTTGTTCTCTATAATCATGCAATATTTTCAGCATCAATATTAAAAACGAGTGAATTATTAATTTCCAAATAAACTCCATCACTCTAGTAAAGTTAAATAAAACTGTCATGTTGCATCACCTTAATCTCAACCATTAAGGTAAAAAATTAAATGGGCCCAAGGGACCCATCAGTTAGAATTTTTGTTCCAGCACATATAATCATGAGAAACTGATTCAGTATTATGTCTTCAGGACAGGGGCCATAACAGGGGTCCTGAGCAGTTCTACAGGGGCACTGGCCCCTGTTGGCCCCCGTCTAGATCCGCCCATGTTTCACAACTAAGCCATATCTTGATAAACCGAGAAGATATTACAGTTTTACAGCCACATTCTCGCCGAGAATCAACCTAAAAGTTCATTTTGTAGCAAAGTATAGTTATCTAAACTTTAAACTCGCTTTAGTTTCTTGGAGCTGCAGTCATGTGACAGGGTCATGTGACATGGGGGCTCTTTGCTCAGTGGGAACTGACGCTATACCGCACTCTGCTGCAGCCTTAGTGAACTGCATGTGATTTAAACTACCACTAAAAGTGAAATATTGAGACCACAACAATGTTTATATATTTTTAAACGATGCCTCGACGCATTACTTTTTGCATCGACAAATTTTCATTATCGACATTGATGATGATGTCGACTAATTGTTGCAACCCTAGTTGTTGTTGTTATTAGCCTCTGATAGCTTTACGGTTAAACAGAGAATTAATTTACGTTTGTGTTGTATTTCCACCACTCAACAACGCGGAAATGCGTCACGTTTACGTCAGTTTGCCTCATTCGGAATAACTTGAGCCTGACTAGGGCTGTCATAAACGATTATTTTAGTTATTGATTATTCTGACGATTAATTTAAAAAAATTTTTGACACATTCTCCAGATTATTCACATAATCACTTAAGCTCATTTAATGAGCAATAGAAATAAAGGGAAAATGCTAATTAATGAATAATGCCATTCTTTTTGCAATAACAAGGATAAATCTGCAGCAAAAAAGTTCTAAGATCAAAATGTTAAAAGCTCAGCTCTTTATGATTGACTTATCAATACAGTGCTTGTGCCTTTGCAGTGAAAATTCTATTCATATAAAAAAATCACTTCTAGAGTTTAACTTAAGGACTAAGTTAAACTCTTAGTTTTTTAGTCCACAAATGGACAATAAAATAATTCATCCAAAAGTTAAACAGCTCTTTTTAATGTTTATATTTTTCTGTTCCCTGTATTTGTTTTTTATTTTTTTATTTTCTATAAAGAGACCTTGAGTGTCAAGAAAGGTGCTGTTAAATAAAATGTATTATTATTATCAATAATAATAATAATAATAATGCAGGCATAACAAATACTGCCTTTTTTCTAACCATTCTTACCCATGTTTAATAAAATAGAAATACCGTTACTGTCCCACAGTGGGGAAATTCAGGTGTTACAGTGGCAAGAACAGGTGGGTTTAGACACCAGACTGACACACAGGATTAATTAATAGGAAGAAAAAGCTAAATCTTAAGTTAAACTATACAGCAGAAGAGTAAGAAAAATACTGTGTAATTATTAATAGATAGGCATCTTCAGATAAAAATTAAGTGTTTAAGTTCAAAATGTAGGAAAAACATAAGTTAATTTACAGAATGATGTTATATTTTAGTTAAACTTTTGCAGACATCCACTGAACAGCACCAGAACCAAACTTTCCTCTAAATACAGTTTATAGCTCTGATATTTCTCTGCAGGTTTGTAGTGGAACCTGCTCTTATTTTCATACTGCAGTGAAGCAGCTCTGCTTTGCTGTCCAACATCAAATAAAAACCTACTGGAGCTGACATTTCAGCGCGGCCGCCATCTTGGATGGGTCTCTCAGTGCATTTATTTGTACTGAGGAAGCTGTTTGCCCAAATAAAATAAATCATTACTTTGTGAATTTTTACCTGATTTTTACACGGTTTGGTTTGTTATAAACGGCAGAAATGTAATAATGATATAAGATGTTGTTACACATAAAAAAAAACATGTTTTCATGCAAAAAATATATTGTTTAAACAACATATTTCATAAATGTATGGTCTTTAACAGAGATATGGCAAATTAATATTGATGTATAAATACGTGATTTCGTACTGAAATACTTTGTTTTATATTATTTAACAAAGACAGGCATGTGGTATGGCATATTATTAAATCTGTAAATAAATACGTGCTTTCATGCTGAAGTACTTTGTTTTATGCTTCTAAACAAAGAGAGATGTTGTATTACATATTGATAAATGTATAAATTAATACATTTCATATTTTAATAAAGAAACAAGATGGTTTGCTTAAATTTATTTCACTCTCACATGTACAATCCTGAACCTTCTCTACACACCAACAATAATTTCTTCATATTTTTGCGTGCTGTGCATGAATACGTTTATTTTTTAAAGTCCGGAAACGTATTATTTAACGTTTCCAACTCCATTGTACTTAATTTGGCAATGTGATTCAGCCTTAGTTTGTGAAATACAGAGATAACAAATCAATAAGCATAAAATGATGGTCCATCTGTTGGGTTTCTGCATTGTTCTCACTAAGTAAAAACTCCTCTTCAGACCCAATCTCAGCCCAAAATGGTGATCTGCACCACGTGATCTACTTTAAGTAATTATCCCCGGTTATTGTAACCGTAAGCTGCAGAAAATATGGGTAAAGTTGCTCCCTCCCGTTGGCTGCTATGCCAGCCTAGAGTTGGAGAGACCCATCCAAGATGGCGGCGACATAGGATGCGCTCCTCCCCGTAATGAGGCGTCTACATATATGTCTATGAGTCGATACCAGGCTGCTGCACAGTTTTCTTTTCTGGTAAATTTAAAGTCTCCCTACATCTTTAAAACTTTAGGTCTCTTTCGCTGCGCGGCTTTTTGCTCGTTGCTTTCTGTCTCCATATCGGACATCCACACTTGGCGTCCATTTATTAGCGGGCTAGGCTACCATTAGCGTTAGCTGCCTGGCCGGAATAAATAAATAAACTGTAACGAAGCTTTGAGGCCGATCTTTTTTCTTCTATGAATTTTATGAATAGAGGTCCTCGGATCATTTGATTAACCGTGACAAATGTTTAGGAGCATTATGATCAGATTATCAATCGGCATAAACCATCCCTCTCACTCGGATTACAAATTAACTCCGATTGAGCTTAACCCGATCACAATATTCCATGTTTAAATGACACATTTGTATTCCGATTACTTTTGTTCATATAAAGGTAGCTAGTGATGCGGAGCAGGATTGGTCGTCTTTTTTTCATAGTGTCAAAAGGGTCGGGAAATGTATATAATCCATATATTGGTTATCGGCCATAATCACAATATTAATATTGAGTATTGATATGGGCCCAGTTTTTAATTTCTGTGCTAGGGCTGGACAATATAGGGGAAAAAAACATATTGATAAAATAAAAATCATATTGATCAATATTGATAATTATCAACAAATTCAAAACACATATTTTAAGTGAAGGCCTGGTTATTTTATGCTGCTGCTTAATGACACACACTGAATTCAAACTCAACCTTTTATTCAACCAACCTTTTACCAAAACTGCAAGTTTTTGTTTTTTTTAAAAACGCATGCTCTTTGAACTCTTAGAAGGGGGCGGAGCTTCCTGGGTCCTGCATTGTGATTGGTTGGGAGGATATAATGACTGTAATATTAACCTACATGGCTAGAATGCATAAGGAAGGAAAACTTTTATTCTATTGAACTTTTTATTGACCTTTTTTTCTATCATAGATATACGTCTATTGATCGATTTATATCGTTATTGAATTATCGTCCAGCTCTACTCTGTGCTCCCCTAGTGAGAAGGAGTCAGTCGGTTGTTTAAAACCCCGTCTTGTCATGTCTCCCCAGTCCCAAAGCTGCTGGTGGATCTTCACGTCAAGCTGCTGAGGAAGATTGGGAAGTCGGTGACGGCAGACAGATGGGAGAAGTACCTCGTGAAGGTAAGCGGCCCACTTTGAGTTAGAGATTTCATCTGAGCATCTGAACCGTGTGGACAGAGCATCTGTACCGAGGAAAAAACATTTTTTTTAAGGACTTTCAAATGAGCAAAGGTCTGTTGATGCTTTAAAACTTTGCCGGTTTTCACATTGATTTATTTTATGTTGACATACTTTTGCTATCATCTTAACATTTTGTGTTTTTGTTTTGTTTTTTTACTTATGTACCGAACTGCGGTTCCTAAGCTTGGGCTAAAATGCCAAACATCCCACTAAATCTGCTTTTTTTTTTAGGAATTTAATAAACATAACAAAGTACAAACCATGTTTTATTTTAATCTGAATTCAGTGTAGAACACTCCCATTTAATTTTTTGACAACTCCAAAGGGTACAGATCTTAAAATTGATCTGATCTAAATCCAGATCCTACAAAAGCAGAATCTCTAAACCATAATTTATAGGGGTGAGGAATAAAAAACTGTTTAGATGCAGTGGATCCATTATTATTTGAATCCATAATTACTCCACAGTTTGTGACACGATGTTTGACTCCAGGCTGTTAAAATGAAAACTTGATGGTTATTGATGGATAAATGCTTGAGTGGAACTTGTCTCATCAGGATAATCTTTATTTACGGGACAGATGTGTGTTTATTTCAGGAGGGATCACAATTATTCTGGCTCCGTTAGGTATTAAAAAAAACATCCATGTACAAGTTAGCGAACAGGAATATTTCAGGAGATTCATACCTCTAGCTTATTGCAGATTCTGGCAACTTGTACCTCAATGTTCTTCACAATATTGTTCATTAGACTTTGAAGAGTTCCTACGGCGTCTAGAAAAGTGTGAAATTGGCTTTAAGTACTATAGGCTTTCTGTGCCGTTATCTCCGCAATAAAAAACAGAATTTAGAATTAAGAAAATGTACATATACATTTTTATTTGTGAATAAATCAGCAGACTACAAGAAAAAGGAAAAAATGTGCAAAAATATTCGGTGCTTTCCAACAGGGATGTTATTCTCGCCGTAGTCCTTCTTTCTCCCACCAAACCTCATCATGGAAGATGGCCGATGCCACAGAGTCAATATAGGTCTACAAGAGCGCCCCCTGCAGTCCAAAAGACCTCCGAGTCTTCTAGGGATGGGTATTGTTAAGGATTTAACGAGAATCCTTATCCATCCGTTATTTTATCGATACCATTATTGATACTTGTTGTTTTTAATCAAACAAAAGGGCACAAAAAAAAATGATCAGGACTGGTTTATTTTTTTTAAACATTTGGGACAAAGCAAATAAATTAAAGTGTGTATATATATATATATATATATATATATATATATATATATATATATATATATATATATATATATATATGTATATATATATATATGTATATATATATATGTATATATATATATATATATATATATATATATATATATATATATATATATATATGTATATATATATATATATATATATGTATATATATATATATATATATATATGTATATATATATATATATATATATGTATATATATATATATGA